>JARQZK010000003.1:172500-212500 GCA_030704885.1 Cynegetis impunctata
AATCGCATTTTTGAACAACTTTTTATCTATCATATTGTCTATTATTATGGGGTCATAATTATTATTTACGGCATTTTGTGTAATTATATTTTTCTCGATGATAAAATTGGCGTTTTGTGCAATATTTACTAAACGATGTACCTACCATACTGTTGAAATCTGCCATTTTGTGTTGAAATATATGTAGGGAAGTACTATATATGACGCTATCAGTGTGTGATGGTTTGCGAAAAATTGAAAAATTATGTTCGTTATCTACTTTTGTTATTTTCAAATCCAAATAGTTAATTGAGTTATCTTTTTCCATCTCTTAAGGCAATTTTATATTAGGGTGTAAAGTGTTAATGAATGTTTAAAAGCAGTCAAGTTGCCTAAATGTAGGTACCAGTGAAACAACAAATAATATTATCATGCACATATCTAAACCAACAAACGAATTGCCGACTAATAGGATGACTATGAATTTACTGTTCCAAATTATCCAAGGGTTCGAAACCCTAAAAACTAAAAATAGTTGAGCTATAAAACGTATATATGATATTTCCATTCATCACAAAAAAATATTTTCTTCAATAGCTGATAATTATATGAAATTATTTCGAAAATATTTTTTTTCTTCAGTAAACCAACTACTTTCGCCACTTTGCACTTCCGAAACAAGAGGAAAATGGTATTTGGTTTGCCGGGAAATCCAGTGTCAGCCTGTGTGACATCACTTCTTTTCGTCCTACCATGTCTTAAGTTCATAGAAAGAAGGCAAAACTATAAGTTCCCAATTGTTAAGTCATGTTTGGTAAGTTCTTAACATAAGGAATATGTTTAGTCATATAAACCATGTTTACAAAATAAAAGCGCACAAGTAAAAGCTTAATCTCTCCTGAATTTCTTATGGGGGCCGCTGTGTATGCCAAAATATACCCTTATATTTTTTCATACCAAACATCACATCAGAGATCTAATAAGCTGAATTTGGGTATTTCTGTAGGCAGAACAAACTGTCATAATTCTGTCCAAACATAGGAGAAGGAATTAACGGGAAGGTGCATGATCAGAATTTTTTCCAACCGGTGGCAAAAAATACTGTAATTAATAGGTAACAACTTATCCAAAATTTAGCATTCTAGGGCTTTTTGGAGGACTTATGGAGCTAAAAAAACAATTTTCGAAGAATTTTTGCTACCCGAAACCCCTCTCCAAATTGAGAATTTCTACGTGAATTGAGCTCATTTTAGGGAATTGCCTTTCACCAACATATTATTTTTCCCTAACCGCCGCGATTTTTATGTAAAGGTTTCTTATTTTTTCGTAATTTTTGAGGTTTTGCTCACCTCCAAAGCTTCTGCAGATTAAGCTAGAGGATTCAAATTTATTTAGTGGATTGTGTGAAATTTGGGCGAATTTTGTTGTTTTTAACTCTCTTCCTGAATCTTTGCCATTTTAATGTAGTGATTTTATGTTTTTTCTTGGTTCAAAACTGACCTAGGGGGTTTGAGAATTTATACTTAAAAGAAATTGAAAATGAGGTAAAAATAGGACCTTAATGACTTAGCTCTGCTGCTCAGAAGTATTTTTATTCGCCATTGTAAGTGGTAGAATTTTAACTGAATATTTGTTTTGAACTGAATATGTAGATGTTTCCTGTTTGTTTTATTTTCAATTTAACCTGAGTGCTTCAAGATGTTATTTCAAACCCCAAGTGACCTACTGTACTAATTAGATTCAAAGTGAATAGGAAACTACGTGCAATCTCGTATCTACCTACGAATTACATTTCATAGATACTCGTATTTCCGAGACAGTGGAATTTAATCAGCAATTCGGTTAGATGGACCATTTCTTTTAATAAAATCTCTGTGAACAGGAAATTGGAACCACTTTATTCATGTTGTGTTGAAAATACAGGGAGTAATATTTCAATTATTATTTGTTGGGAACATGTCGATAAATGTTCAGAGGGAGTAATTCAATATCGGATTCTTTTTATTAAAATGGGTGCGATTAGCAAAGTTCGACCTAGGACAAAGATAGTTTTTCGTTTCATGACTTTTTATGATGCTTGGCACCAAAAACTCAATTTCATATATCTCTCTCTCTCGCTCTATATATATATATATATATATATATATATATATATATATATATGTATATATATATATATATATATATATATATATATATATATATATATATATATATATATATATTATATATTATATATATATATATATATATATATATATATATATATATATATATATATATATATATATATATATATATATATATATATATATATATATATATATATATATATATATGTTCGTATGTATGTGCTTATGTATTTTAGCGTTGTTTACTCGATAACGGGCGCAATTTTGAAGCAATACGGTTCAAAGTTTGTAAATAGGTAGTTTCGTATGATATCTTGGATAGGATTGTTTTCGGTTCGAATTGGTTGGAGGGTTGACCCCCCTGGGGGCAAAATAAATCTTGTTTACACGATAACGGGCGCAATTTTGAAGCAATAGGGTTGAAAGTTTGTAAATAGGTAGTTTCGTATGATGTCTTGGATGGAATTGTTTTTGGTTCGAATTGGTTGGGGGGTTGACCCCCCTGAGGGTAAAATAAATCTGGTTTACACGATAACGGGCGCAAATTTGATGCAATATAGTTGAAAGTTTGTAAATAGGTAGTTTCGTAAGATATCTTGGATGGGATTGTTTTTGGCTTGAATTGGTTGGGGGTTGACCCCTTGGGGGGAAAATAAATCTTATTTGCACGATAAACGTCGCAATTTTGTAGCAATAGGGGTGAAAGTTAGTATCTAGGTAGTTTTTTATGATATCTTGAAAGGGATTGGTTTTGGTTCGAATTGGTTGGGGGGTTGACCCGCTGGGGGAAGAAATAAATCTTGTTCACATGATAAAGGGCGTAATTTTGGAGTAATAGGATTGAAAGTTTGTGAGTAGGTAGTTTCGTACGATATATTGAATGGAATAGGTTTTAATGCGAATTGGTTGGGGGTTGACCCCCCAGGGAAATACACGATAGAAGGCGCAGTTTTGGTACCATAGAGTTGAAACTTTGTAGGTAGGTAGTTTCGTACGATATATATCTTAGATGCTTTTTATTTCTATATGAATTGGTTAGAGGGTTGACCCCCCCGGAGGAGGAAATAAATCTTGTCTACATGATAAAGGGCGCAATTTTATAGAAATAGAGTTGAAAGTTTGAAGTACGTAGTTTCGTATGATACCTTGGATGTGATTGGTTTTGGTACGAATTGGTTGGGGGATTGATCCCACGCGGAGGAAATAAATATTGTTTACTCGATAGAGGGCGCATTTTTTTCAAATTTGGAAAAAAATCATAATTTAATGAATATATTTTTCAAACTGAGTACTGCTTCAAACAGGAAAACCTGCTCTTCTAATGCAGCTCGCTGCGATAGAGTTTTTTTTAGTTATGTCCTTCATTACATATACACTCTCCTCCCGACTTCTGTTTACCAGTTCTCAAGCTCCGTGTGATGTTATTTAAAGCAACGGTTCCACCATAGGAACATTTTGAAATTTTGTTGTAGTTTTTACTTATCACCGGTTTCCATTTTGAGAGGTAAACATCAAAATAAAATGGGAAACATGTGTAAACAAATCCGTGTTTCTATCGCAGTGGAAACGTATCGAGGCCTTGAAAGTTTGTAAGTAGGTAGTTTCGTATAATATCTTAATGGTATTGCTTTTGTTACGAATTGGTTGGGGCGTTGACCCTCCCCACGGGGGACGAAATAAATCTTGTTTACACGATAGAGTGGCGCAATTTTGGCGCAATAGGGTTGAAAGTTTGTAAGTAGATAGTTTGTTATGATATCTTAGATTGGATTGATTTTGATACGAATTGGTTGGGGGGTTGAAATAAATCTTGTTGACACTGCGAAGGGCGTAATTTTAGAGCAATAGTTGAAAGTTTGTAAGTACATAGCTTCCTATGATATCCTGAATGGGATTGCTTTTGGTATGAATTGGTTAGGGGTTGGACTCTCAGGAAAGGAGATGAATCTTGTTTACACTGTGAATGGCGCAATTTTGGAGAGGTTGAAAGTTTGTAAGTAGATAGTTTCGTATGATATCTCAGATGGGATTGTTTTTTTGAAGAATTGGTTAGGAATTTGACCCCCCGGTGGAGAAAATAAGTCTTGTTTACAAGATAATTTTGGAGCAATAGAGTTAAAAATTTGCAAGTACTAATACTGCTTGCTCCGATGAAGTTTTATAGTTTTCAACTCAAAATGGAAATTTTGTACATTTAGTAACATTTTGGAACATTTACGGAAACACGAAACAGCAATAAAAATGTTCCTCTGGTGGAATCGTAGCAAGAAGGGTGACAAAGTGACAAGTAGAAACAGTCAACATTTGTTGCCGAAACATAAAGAAATTTTAAGGAACATTTAGGAACATTTGGGAACATTTTCGGTAACACGCAACAGCAACAAAAATTTTCACAATGTTTCTCATTTTTCCTCCGGTGGAACTGTAGCTTGATGTTCCGCCGATCTTTAGATTATTTCAGCATATCGAAAGTCAACAGTCAGATGCGATAGTATGTTCTCCTCCAAGCAGGCGCGGATCCAAGATGGGGTACGGAAACAGCCCAAAACACTCATTCCGTCCACAGATTCAATGATCCTCCTGCAGAACCGCAAAGAGCAGGAAATTTGAAACAGTCCAAGAAATAGGTTTTTCCTATAATTGAAAAAGTACGAATTCCTCATAGAAAACGCGTCCCGGAAGTAGGTACTTTCCGGACGGTTGCCAAAATATAATTAATTGGAATATTGAGTGAAACGAATAGTATCAACATAGCAATAAACTGTGACCTAGTTTAGGGAGAACCTGTTGAAGACTGACTTGAATATCATATGATGTTTTAATTTCGTTAGGTATTCATCATGTCGATTCTCACAACCAAGCTCCGTGTTATATAATTTCATGCAAGTAGGAAACTTCATTTGAATATATATGAAACGAATAATTTCTACACAGGTATTGTGAATTATTGACCCGAATATTCTATCGAGTTGGAAATTTAGAATACGCAATGTTGATTCAATCTTCACGTATACTTTTTTTTATGAGCATATTTCTTTTTGATGGCCTCTTTTCTTTATGTCTCATAACTTTTCACAAATTTGTATCAAACCAATATTATCAGGAGATTGATCAAAATTGAATTCTATTAGCTCACACACAAAAATAATTACCTTCAAATATCTTTATTTATTATATATATATATATATATATATATATATATACATATATATATATATATATATATATATATATATATATATATATATATATATATATATATATATATATATATATATATATATATATATATATGTATATATATATATATATATATATATATATATATATATGTACATGTTGAATGGAAACTTCTTTTCGTTGGATATTTTCAGGTTATTATTCTACTTATAAAACTGGTCGTTTAAAATATACGTTTCGAAGGCTATGGCCTTCTTCTTTAGTATTTAATTGACATAAAAATTCTTACAATTACTAATTCTGAGACACAATGTTTACGTCCTCTTTAAAATATTAAATATTAGTGATTGTAAAATTTTTTGTATCAATTAAATACTGAAGAAGAAGGCCATAGCCTTCGAAACGTATATTTCAAACGACCAGTTTTATTAGTAGAATAATAACCTGAAAATATCCAACGAAAAAAAGGGTTCATTTAATATATAATGTCAGGTAACAAAATTCAATGAATATATATTACTTATATATATATATATATATATATATATATATTTATATATATATATATATATATATATATATATATATATATATATATATATATATATATATATATATATATATATATATATATATATATATATATATATATATATATATATATATATATATATATATATATATTGCTCCTGCATTGCCTAGGTCTCATTAAATATGTTGTATACATTAATACGTGAAACGAAAATTTATGAACGTATTGAGCGCAGGTAGGATTGTAAGGGTTCGCATAGTTAAAATTTATATGTTGAGCGTTTAATGAAGGGTCTCCTATTAGCGTCGCTGCTCTTGTTTAAATTGAGCCAAGTAAGTGCAAGGAGTGCATAGCTGCAGAGCTCCCAGCATGAGCCTTATATAGCAGTAATAGCTAATTCGGCGTAAACAGATTTTCAGCAGGAAACTGTTAACCTGTTGTTACATATAACGCGATTTTTATGACAGGAAATTGAAGCAATAGAACCTCTCACACGTAGAACAATTGTCTTTGCTTGTTTTTAAATTGAAATTCATGTCAACCCACAGAATACAAATAGATTTTGATTTCGTAAAAATTATATATTACCTTGCATAAAACCTTATTAAGTACAGGATCAATGAACTCATATTAAATTCGTTGCCTAAATTGGTTTGACTTAATAAGGTAGGTACCCAATATTACTATTGCTTGTCTTTTCACTCTCTTCAATATCAACGTACCTATGTATTGAATTTTATTATAAATGAATTTATCTACTACTGCTTCATTGTGAAGCTATTACGCCACTCATTTTGGTCCATTTGCGTTGCGTCATGAAACTCATTACGCAACTCTAATGTTATTAGGCAACTCATTTTCATTGGAGACGAATTCAGAAACAAAAAGATCTTGTAAGCGTTGTATTTAAACAGGAAAAATAAGAAACATTTGAACTGTAAATGAGCACTTTGTTGTAACTATTAGTCATATTTATTCATTACAATTCGACATGTTTATTTCCGAAGAATAAACGGCACTGCTCGCATCTTCTTCTATATTGGATGAAAGGCAATCTGAATCACTCATTTTGATCGAATACATCAAATACCAGCCACTTAAAAAGCGTTATTCACAAACAAACTGACTGGACGTCAAGTAGTTGTCAAGGTAATAAACATATGACGTTGATCTCAAGACATTTGATTTTAACTAGATAATCATCAGTTATAATATCACAAGAGCATCGAAAATAATCAATTATACTTCCGAGTCACGAGACGCATTTTGCGAAACATCCACGAGAGCGCAGCTCGAGTGGTGTTTTGAGAAAATACGTCGAGTGACGAAGTCAGTATAATCGATTATTTTCGATTGTTCGAGTGGTATTCGTTACGATTATATAACGAATAAAAAATATTAACTTTTTTTGACAAACGTCAAAACATCGTCAATATGAGAACATTCACATTTTGACACGAGGCGAAACACCAAAACGATTATATCACGTCGTCAAGGGTACCTATATTCACTTATAAATACGCGGTAGTTATGCAAAATTCACGGATTTTTCTGGCTTATTCATACATGAGTTACATAATCAGTTATAATATCACAAGAGCATCGAAAATAATCGATTATACTTCCGATTCACGAGACGTATTTTGCGAAACACCACGAGAGCGCAGTGGTGTTTCAAGATAATATGTCGAGTGACGAGGTCAGTATAACGATTATTTTCGATTGCTCGAGTGGTATTCGCTAACGTCAGTTTCCCTCATAATATCGAATTCCATGCTGAGTATAGTTCGATAATTCAACTTTGCATTAGTCATCGTAGAACATGATCATTTCAAATTTTTTTCTTTCTACATATTTCAATTTTGGTGGGAGTCTTTAGGCTGCAGCCTACTTCAGCTTATTGGTTAATCCGGCCCTGAGGTACCTACATATTATATGAAAAGGGTAATTAACGGAAAAGGAGCAATAATACTTTAACTAATTTAATTAATTTATCAAGCATATGGCTTTGTATGTATTGCAGGCATAACGGGATTTTATGGTCCTATGGCGCGTGCCTCGAACCATAAAATCCCTATTATACATAAATAACGATAATGCTAGAGTAAAAGTAAAATCAATAGTTTTTCGATACCTCAAACTTCAGTGTTCCTTGCCTCCAAGTAGATGTTTTTTTTGTTTCATTTTCACTGTGCGAATCACAACCAATCAAATTTCGGTACACAACTCTTGAATTTTCCAATAGAAGCCGTATGAAAATATGTGATTCTGAAGACCCGCAAGTCGGTGAAAACATCGTTGAATGAAATTCTTTCCATTTGAAGAGTCGACTTTTATAAATTTCGAATATGTGCATTAATTTCATCGTTTAAATTTGAATATTGAAGATAATTTTGGTTCTAAAGTATTTTTCTGTCTCGGTTCAGGTTCAGTACATGTTTTCCGTTTTCCAGTATAACTTATCTCCTATTGAATAATTAATATTTTCCATTTGCTATATAGTCATCGAAAAACTGAGCTCAAACTATATTGAAAATATTGGCAATATCAAAATTAAAAATGATTTGACATGAATTGTTTACATATCCCATTTTTAATTAGTAAATATTTGTTGATTTCTTTAATCTATATAAAGTATACCGATATTAAAAATACTTTGAAAATCAATGTTTGAATCACGTGATTTAATAAACCCTCATATCAGGACAAGTTATGAAAGGCATATGGACTATGCAATGTACCCTGAAATAACAAATACTCTAAAACATTATAAGAAAATATAATACTGGTAAATTTTCAAGCTTCTTCCAATTAATGGTTTACATAGAATTTTAATTGGAATTAAGATAATAATTCTAGTGTTTAATAAAAACGATAAGTATTTTTGTTTTTAAGTATAAAGTTTAAGCATAAAGTTCATTCTAGCCTTAAAAACATACCCAGATTATATATCTCATATGTGTGAATAAGCCAATAGAATCCGTGAATTTTACATAGTTACGGCGTATTGATAAGTGAATATATCCTTGACGACGTGATATAATCGTTTTGGTGTTTCTCCTCGTGTGAAAATGTGAATGTTTTCATATCGACGATTTTTTACGTTTATCAAAGAAATTAATAATCAAGTTTGGTGAAGTTTCTTTTAATTTTTCAATATGTAACACTTTGGTTATAGTTCTGGCGGTGTTGTTCATTCGTTATGTAATCGTAACGAATACCAATGGAGCAATCGAAAATAATCGTTTTACTGACCTCTCCACTCGACGTATTTTCTTAAAACATTACTCGAGCTGCGCTCTCGTAATGGATCTCGTGAGTCCGAAGTATATTCGATTATTTTCGATGATCTTGTGATATTATAACTGAATATTTTACTTTATTATTTCATTCCAAAATTCAATCAACGTTTCAGCAGAAATATCAACTGCATGTAATTTTCAACAGCCCCATATATTCTATATTATTTAGTGAAAGTTCATATTCATAACTTTATAAAAAAATAAGAAACTAACTTTTCACAGGTTGAAATAAAAATCTATTGAGTAAACGCGTTTCGTCATAACATTGACTTCATCTCGTACTAAATTATTGTATTATTATATATTAAAAAAAATCTATTTATAGGAAAAATTGAATATAACAGAGGGATTCCTAGGGGAACTAAATAACAATAAGCAATTCATTCAGAGCTATTGGTAGGTACATTGAACAGATTAAGGAGAGGAGAAGGGTTTACTTTATTGATGTATAGGGATTCCTAACAGTTGGTTTTGTGGAGACTATTTTCTAATTGTAGTATTTTATAATTATGAAAAAAGGTATCGTTTTCTTGATTAAGATGGCACGCATAAGTAGAGTCAGTTTTCTGATTAATATAGCTACGTTGGTGTTCGTGTATTCGAGTTTTGAAATTTCCAATTGTACGTCCTATATAGAATTTTTCACAATCATTACAGTTGAGTCTATAAACACCAGTACGTTCATCCCTATGAATTTTTGATTTGTTGTTTTGACGAAACGCGTTTACTCAATATGTGACACCTGTGACAAGTTAGTTTTTTATTTCTTCATAAAATGTTAAACATAACCATACTGAAACTTTTTTTCATATTTCCAGAGATGGATAGAATTTCAGAATTTGTTGTTCCCTACATCGATCTCATCAGTATATGACAATGCATCACTCATTTTTATTTGTGTAAATATAAGCGTAGTTCAAACTTCAACGTCTAATTTCAATAGCTTTTAGCTGGATTGAGATATGACTATGCGGGTGATAAATCAACCACCTTTGATAGTTGATTCAGTGAGAGTCTTTTGTTTACATTATGGACACGAGAGAGGGAGCCAAATCGTTTTATCTCATTAATTAATATAAGTATATCACGTTTGTGTAATCCTTATTATTTTTACCAAATTCACTCCCACAGATTGCCTTTCCAGGAAATTAGGTAACTTTGAACACGTATCAAGGTATTTCATTAATTTATAAGCGTATCAAGTACGTATCATAACTCCAAACCATCTGAAATCCCTGTTAAAGGATAAGTCGAATATAATAGCGAAATATTGATTTCAGATTGTATCACGAACTACACACTTTGATAATTGAAAAGTTATTAGCTAAAACCAGTGTAATTCTTTATAAAACTTTTTTTTAAATATTTTTCAGTATTCATAATTCGTTATATTCTATTAAAAGAGGTGCGTAAACGATATTGATTCCTTTGTATTGAAAAAATTCTTTTTTAGCATTTCAGGAGGCCGTTACTCGACGAAAATCAATTGTTAACATGTTTGAGAAATGAAACGCTGAAATTAACGATTGTCACATATAATAAAACAACAACAGTTCCACAACGCATTTCGCTGCCACTACAGTTGTAACAGTGCAACTGTTGTCTTATTATATGTGAAAATCGTTGAACTCAGTGTTTCATTTTTTAGCGTTGCAAAATATTTGTCATTCTGAAGTAGGTATTGACATATATTCCTTCAAATTAAGTCCTTTGAAGAAATGCATCTAACGTATGTATTCATGTTTCTGTCGAAATTCTTGTGTTCTAGCATCTTTATAGCATATTGTTGAATATTCTTTTGATATTCAGCAATTTATACCCATTGGTTCGAATTTCTGTGAGATTATTAAGAGCCTCATTTTGCCTCTTCACACTTGCTTGTTTATCTTGAAAATCGAATGGTGAGTGGGTTGCTAGCTTTGCCTTCACTTCATCCCCAACCTTTTTACTAAACTGATAAGTCGGGTGTTTAGTTACGCTTTCAAGCATTCGGAAGGTCCAGGGTTCAAACCCCGAGGTCGACTGGCTTACTACGATCATTGATCATTCATTATATTTTATTTAAAGCATTATCAGGAAATGTGCAACAGTCAACCTGACCTCAACGAAATTCTATTTTCTCTTCTTCTTTAGATAGTTGAACGTAGTATAAATAATTACAACTAGGAGACAAACAATAATATAAGTTCAAGCATTCATCATCTTACCTATTATCTCTCATTGATTCAACCTGTAGGTGTTATATTTTATCAGAATACTGTCTGAATATTATTATATAATTCACTCTTGCCTTAAGTTTCACTTCTTCAGGTGCCATACCCGGTCTCGGGCGGTTTCGGTCATGGCGCTTTCCTTTGTTGCCTGAATGCAACAATTGGGTTTTGTTGAAATCCAGGAAATGCCTCGGTAGACCAGCGGTAAGGCCTTGTACCGTTTGTAAACCCAGGATGGTGGGTTCGAGTCCCACCTTGCTCTTGGGTTTGTGTATGTCCGGAATTTAGTGATTCTATATATATATATATATATATATATATATATATATATATATATATATATATATATATATATATATATATATATATATATATATATATATATATATATATATATAATTAAATTGTTGGGTAATGTAGATAGTTTACAAGCCCATTGGCCGTTCGGAACCGGCGTTAAACTGTAGGTCCATCGAGTTAAAAAAAAAAATTACCCATTGTAAAGAACAAATTGATTTTCAGGTATCACCTTTGCTTTTGTCTGTTTTATAAAACAAGTTGTAATACTCTCCTGTAGTCAGTCTTGATAATGAGTTCGTAACTCGAAACATGTCGACTATCCTTTACTGAGAAATACACTATCTAAATTAAAGTTTAAACTTTATTCTTTATGATGTTTCACCAAGTGATGTGCGAGAATTAAATCTCAGTTATTATATAATTCACTTATGTTCTATATCCTATCTGAAATTAACATTCTGGTAGGTGTTGTTATGTGGATCATCTCTAAATTATTTTTCTTCTTCTAATTTTTTCTTTGTCATAGAGTTTTACGTCTTCGAAATTCATTATATGACCAACATCTATTAGGTTATTTTTATATTGTTTTGTCTGCCCTAAACAAGGGATAAAATATATCACGTTAGAATTCTGTGTTTTGTCAACTTTGTTTTCTATGTTACAGTATAGGTTATTATTCACAGTCTTCGAATAATAAAATATCAATTCGGTATTTTCCATTTTTAATCCTTTTCCATTTTTTGGAAAAGGTCTGGGACTCTGATATTTTGTAATATTTTTTCATCATCTGTGGTTTACTCCCTTCTATCTTTTCAGGTATATTTGATGAGATCTCTTTCTCAATGTATCCAATATTTTAGTGACTTCCTTGATATTTTCTTCATGATTTTGGGAGTGGCATAATTCAATTGATATGAACAATATTGTTATTATCAACACTTATTTTCCTGCGTACGTGCCTACAATCCCACAATATAGTTTGATTTATCATGACAATAATTCTAACAATTTGGTTATATATATATATATATATATATATATATATATTTATATATATATTTACATATATATATATATATATATATATATATATATATATATATATATATATACATATACGTATACGTATTCGTATACGTATACGTATACATATACATATACATATATATATATATATATATATATATATATATATATATATATATAGGTATATCAATATACGTGTGTAATTTTACCCATATTAAGTATTAACGTGATGATGAAGAAGTTATGCTTCGAAACATGCATTAAAATTCGAATATTCATGAAAATTTTTCATTACCAACTATAGTATTTTCAAATGTTGAGAACTTATCTGTTCTTATAAAGTTTATTTCTATATTATTTTACTATCTTTTCAGAGTGCTCCGATAAAAAATAACGATGAGAGGACTTCTTTCCTTCGAGCGGAAGTTAAATATAGCAATGGAAGTTTCGTAGCCACCATTACTGGAAATCAAATTAGCAGCCGAATTAACAGTTTGGTTGGAGCTAATGGATTGGTGGTTATACCAGAGAATTACAAAAATTATTCGCAATATGAAACATTCGACACGATTTTGATAGGGGACTTGACAAATTGAGGAGAGAAAATTACCACTTCGAATATTTTTTTTTAAAAAAAACTATGGAACCGTTTACTAATAATTTGTATATTTAACGAATAAAAGTGAATTTATATGTTCTCTTATTTACATTTTTCTCACCTATAATAATCTATGAAAAGGTTCATTAAATTTTTCATCTCAATATATCTATCTTTCCAAACGCTAAATCCCTAAGAGGTTTTATTATGAATAAAGGCCCCATACTACTACTTCAACTACAAGAAATCCTCAATACGAAGAATAAAATTTAGTGCATTTCCAATCCCAACACTCTATTTTTCACCTCAAAAGTGAACTGAATTGTGGTAAAGATTTTGCCCTCAAAAATAACAAAAATCTGTTTCGATCTGATTCGAACCCATCACTGCTGTATATTTGAGGAGCGATTTTCCAAACCTCTTCTTGTTAATATCAAAATTCCGGTCAACAAATATATTTTATATATTTTTGAATCGGTTCTTCTTTCACTTTAACTTTTGAACTTTCATTTAAATGGGTAATGTTTACGGAAATTATTTGGTAATGGCGTTGCAGTTCTCAACAAATGTATTAACTTAATCAGATTCCTGCTTGCTGAAAAAACGAATAAACAAATCGATAATCAAACTTTTTAAAAATTATTTTTATTTATATTCTGAGCTACGGCGCATTTTTCCATAATTTTGTTTAGTTGCCTGTAAATATCTTCGAGGCAGAAAATAATATAAAATTATCGTGGCATGTAATTTACATAATTTTTTAATAATCGATAATAAGCAACGCAACGCATATTCACACTAAGTCTTGAAGCAGTTGTCAATTTCATTAAATTTTTTACAAGCAGTTGAATACTGGTCAATCGATTTGTTTTTCATCAGAATGAATATGTTCTCAAATGACTACAATATTAACAATTTTCAGTTCGAATGTAATAAAACAGAATAAGTAGAGTAAGTTATTTTAATAAAAGTATTGCTACAGAAATCCTACCTCTTTGTTAGTAGAAGCTTACAACTAGATATATATATATACAGAACTTTCATCGCTACATGGCATCGCATCTTTGAAATAAGAAAATAATATCAAATTTTGCTGATGGGAATGCCTCAAGCTTATTAAAGATACAATTGAAACCAAAAATAGAAAAGTATTTTATTATTAAGGTAAACTATTGAGTATTTATTGTACTCTAAACATGCGGAATATAAATAGTATCCGATATGTTTAATAAGATCCCTATAGTTTCAAAATGACTAGTAGCGTAATGGGAATATTCTTCTCAGGAAATTATGTCCCATTTGGTTTTATACTTTTTGTTTCAATCCATATCTATCCATTTTGGTCATTTGTGTATTGCAACTCATTTTTACTCTATAATGTGAGCAGCTGTAGTGGTTGGGACCAGGGATATTTATAAGATAGTGAATAGTTATCTTTTGGTAGCCTTGCTGTTAAACAGACATCCAGGATTTGTAAAGAATGTCCAGTCAACGCTTTGGGATAGTATTCAATACATCCACTAGGATCCACTGATATCTCGGTCTGATCATCTCTCCTACAAAATGAAGAAAAATAAATTACAGAAAACACTAGACAATGGTTCAGTTATTTTGTTATAACATAATTTTTTAAAGTTTGCTGGGGAAGCCACACTTCATTTTCATCATCTTATATTATAAAAGTAAACATTATTAAAAAGAAGCCCATACTTTCATATGCGCTCTAGACTCTAGAGCAAATGAAGAAGATAATATTCAGGATATCATAATCCAATCAAGAATACCACTGTGTTCTTATTAGCATAACTTCAGGGGATATGCTTGTTCACCTTACCTCTCAGGATGTTGAATGTCCCCAAAAAGCACAAACATAAGAGATTGAAAAATTCTCTTGTAGAGAAATTACAATGTATTCCACAAATATACTTTTGAAAAATAATGCTTAGTAATTTGAACAGTGCAAAAAAATTTATCAATATCTTCTAAGATAACATATTTAAAAACAAAATTGAATTATTTTAGGTATCTGAATAGAGTATCGAAATTAACAACTTATAATAGATCAAAAAGGCATTTCGCTAGAAACGTATTTGGGTAATAGATGTAGACCGATAAATTTTTATGTTGACCTACGAGCAATTCTCAAGTTTGTCTCTTCTTAGCATATAGAAGTATATAATATGAGGATGTAGTAGGTATAATTCGAAACGAGATAAGATTGGCAAAAGAGAAATGGCTAACGGAGCGTTGCGAGGAGGCTGAGGGGGACAGTTTTCAACTACACAAAAAAGAAGTTGCTGGCATCTACAACAAAAGACCTACAACCACTCTTAGAAATGATCAAAACGAACCGATCATAGACCCAGACGAGTTACAGGAAACCTGGAAATCATACGTGGCCAACCTTTTCAATGACGACAGAACGCAGAATACGCCCGAAGTTATTAACAATACACCGGAGGGGCCGAGCATACTGGAAAGTGAGGTAAGGTATGCCATAAAACTAATGAAGAACAACAAAGCTCCCGGACCAGACAATATGTATGCAGAGACTATACACATGCTAAACGTAAATAACATGAAAAAATTAGTCAAGTTTTTCAACATCATATACCGGACAACTCCCTAAAGACTGGCTGAGATCCACGTTCATCACTCTTCCAAATACGGCCAATGCAAAATTGTGTAAGGATTACCGACTGATAAGTCTCATGAGCCATTTTTTAAAACTCTTTTTACGCATCCTACATACTAGGCTATATAAAAAATGTGAAGCAGCCAGTGGGTCCAGTCAGTTTGGATTTAAGAATGGGTTTGGCACGAGAGAAGCTATATTTAGTTTACAAACACTGGTTCAGAACTGCCTCGACCAGAGAAAGGATGTATTCATGGTGTTCATTGACTACGAGAAAGCGTTCGACAATGTGAAACACGACCTGTTGATAAGATACTTACAGGAATTAGGACTGGACAATAAGGATATCAGAATAATAGCTAGCTTGTACTGGAACCAATCTGCCGAAGTAAGGTTTCAAAATTTTAAAACCACCTAAGACATTGTAATAAAGAAAGGGGTAAGGCAAGGATGTATTCTCTCACCTATGCTATTTAACCTGTACGTAGAAAGAGCGTTTGACGAGGTAATGTCAATGTGTACAATTGGTATAAAAGTAAATGGCATCCCAATTAATAATATTAGATACGCGGACGACACAGTAATCTTAGCAGACAACGCAAACGACCTTCAAGCACTTCTGCATATGGTTCAAGAGAAAAGTGAGCACCTGGGCCTAAAAATTAACTTAAAAAAAACCAAGTTTATGGTGGTTAGCAAAAATAACATCCCCGCCACCCCTTTATACCTAAACGGCATTCTAGTAGAGGAAGTTACCAAATTTAAATACCTGGGCTGCCTCGTTACCAACAAATGGGATCCAGAAGTCGAGATCAGAAGCAGAATTGAACAAGCTCGATCAACCTTCCTTAAACTCAAAAAATTCCTAACAAATAATGATCTCAGCTTTCAACTCAGATACAGAATGGTTAAGTGCTATGTCTGGTCCGTCCTGTTGTATGGTGTCGAAGCCTGGACTCTTAAAGTAACCTCGATAAACAGATTGGAGGCATTTGAAATGTGGAGTCTTAGAAGAATGTTTAGGATCCCTTGGACAGATCTGGTAAGAAATGAAGAAGTCCTTAGAAGAGCCGGTCTCACCAGCCGTGAACTATTCGACGCCATTAAGAAGAGAAAGACTTCCTATCTGGGTCACATCCTGCGTGGTACTCGTTACGAATTCCAACGTCTTATCCTCCAAGGAAAAATCGAAGGAAGAAGGGGAATAGGAAGAAAAAAAACTTTCATGGCTCAGGAACATTCGACAATGGACAGGAATACACGACCTTATGTCTCTCCAAAATGCTGCTCCAAATAGAGAAATCTGACAGGATGTAAATAGACGGTCGCCTACGCAGGAATCTGCTTGGCACTTTAAGAAGAAGAAGTAGGTATAATTACAGCCCACGATATTTTGAATGTTTTTGGAGAATCAACCTAAAATTACAATTTGCTGCAATCAGGCATTACCATTTAATGAACAATTACTGGTTCTAACGCTGGTTTCTTTTTTCTTTATTTCTCTAGAGTGTAGTGACATTGTATTGATATATGTGAGATAATATTTGTTGCATGGATCGTAAAATTCATTCACACATTTTCTTATAGTTATCAATTTTGTTTCATTACACCACATAGCTCCACTACAAATGTGCGGAGTACTTTTCTTCTATGTTATATCATTAGCGCTTAATTTTATTGATTCAAACTGCTTATAGATTGATTTAGCCTACGATATATGTAGCACTCACTTCTTCGTCTTAGGTATTACATACAGTCCTTCTGTGGAGTAACCTTTTGGCTCTAGGGTAACGACCTTGATTCCTAATGGCTCCAGTTCTCTTCTTAGAGCATCACTTGCTCCTTTAACTGCAAACCTAGTTGCAGCATATGCAACAAAACCGCTCTCCCGACATTCTTCGGGACCAATTGTTATAATTCGACCGGATGTATTTCGCAGCAAACCCTGAAATGCTCGCGCTGCTCGCAAGATTCCTACAACGTTAGTTTTGAACATGGCGTCCCAAAGGCTGACATCCTGTTGGTCCAAACGGCCCTTGTAAATGAGTCCATTGGTATTTATCACCGCCCAAATGCCTATAAAATGAATGAAGCAATATTTATGATAATTTTCTAATGAGCGATGAAAAAAATTTCCGTTTCACAAATCAGTTATATCTCACGTATTTTTTTTCTTTCTTCAAGTTATTGTGAAACTTCAAAACTAAATGATATTCGAAATTTTCTTGAGTCTTTGGTCTACTAATAAGGTATGTCATCAAACTATTGATGGTATTTTGCGCTTAAAAAAATAATTTAAAAAATTCAAATTTAATTATTAGATAATGTACGGTGACTGATTATTCACCGTTTCAAATTCATTATTTTTGTACAGAAAATGAATGAAAATTTTTATATTCTATTCACCAAAAGCTCGGAATATATCTATTCATAGGAATTCATATAATATTTATATAATAAATATAATATAAAAATATTGCTTACCATCTTCTCCGGCTGGTAAGTGCCCTCTTATAATATCCGCAGCTTCATGAAGCAGATCTTCCCGATTTACATCCAATGGTAAAGCAACAATCGACCCGTGCATAATGACATTTTGGCTTTCTCTGTCTTTTTGCCACGATCTTATCACTCTAGCCGAAACGGAGTCTTCTGGTGATCCTGTTCCAGCGCCATCTTTGAGTCCACTGAATACTCTAAAGCCTCTATTTGCCAGATGTATTGATATCTGCAAAAAGTATGCTGTTTGAAATATAAATATTCAATCTTCCAATGGAGCAGGTTATATGTATTCCTCGACGAGAAATCTGAATTCACAATGCAACATTGAATTATAGAAAATGTCAAGTCATCCCAATTCAAGATCTGCATACAGCTGTTTTGTTCTTATTAGATATCTTCAACGCAGCTTCCTTGACTCGGAGTGATTTAACATATTTCTTATTGTTCCCTTATATAAATCGAGGACGAACAACATGATGGATAACAACCCATAGCGCCGTCCGCCAAAGATATTGGGAACCAACAATTCACTTTGAGACCAAACATGCAGAATTCAGTCGACAGAACAAATACTTCGTGACATACTCTCCAGCTGTGTAGTACTGCTAATATCGCAACAAGTGTTTATGGAGCGCAGTCTCGTATGTTCAGAGTTTTAAAACACTATTGCCCGATTTCACCAACGAGATGTATAAAGCTACAGAGATTTTTACATGTAAAAAGTGTTAGAAGAAAACCAGCTCCGCCACTGTTTGTAAGATAGTTCCATATGATATAGTCATATGTTTTTCACTCGACTTTATTATTTATAACTTTGTTATTAACAATTTTATGCAAAAAATCGCGTTTTTTTTAGTTTTTTGCTTATAAAAATGAAACTATCAGAGTAATCGTGTTTCTGTCAATAGACTAATTGTAGAAAATGAAAAGACGAAGAAAATGAGAGGTTGGACGGCTCGATCAGGCCCTTAGTTTGAGAAAAACGGAAAAAACCGTCAAAAATGCAGTTTTTTCAAAAATTCATTACACGGTTAGTTTTTGAGTTGTAGCGTAGATCCTCTGCTCACTATTTGTTATTAATATGAACTTTATTCATGCGAAGAGCAGAAACTGTCCGATGCATAGTTTTCGATCTGTGGCCATTTGTATATTTTACTATGCAATTTTCCAGCAGACCTGAATGCGACAGGTATGGTCCGATTTCAATTTACAAAAAAGATTTAGAAATTAGAATTCTTATAGTTCAAAATGTTTATCTTGGTTTTACATGAAAACGCTGAGAAATATGTTAAAAATAAAGCTGAACATGACGAAAAACGGCAGAGCGCGTGAGAATAGTTGAAGAGTGGGGGTAGAATAACAGGCAATGAGAAGCATGACATTCGAAAGCGTAGGCATTTTGAACATGACGGTTATTTCTTGGCCGTTTTTCGCGATGTTCAGCTTTATTTTTAACATATTTCTCAGCGTTTTCTAGTAAAACCAAGATGAACGTTTTGAACTATGAGAATTCTACTTTCAAAATCTTTTTTGTAAATTGAAATCGGACCATACCTGTTGCATTCACGTCTGCTGGAAAATTGCATAGTGAAATATACAAATGACCACAGATCGAAAACTATTCATCGGACAGTTCATGCTCTTCGCATAAATAAAGTTTATGTTAATAACTAATACTGACCGGAGGATCTACGCTACAACTCAAGAAATAACCGAGTTATGAATTTTTTAAAAAACTTAATTTTTAGTGTTTTTTCCAATTTCCTCTCGAACTACAGGTCACACCGAGTCGTCCGACCTCTCATTTTCTTCGTCTTTTCATTTTCTACAATTAGTCCATTGACACCATCACGATTACTTCGATAGCGAAAAACATATCACTATATCATATAGAACTATTTTACAAACAATAGCTGAGCTGGTATTCTTCTAACACTTTTTACACAAAATGCTCATTCTAAATCTCTGTAGCTTGGCCTAGTAAGGAAGTTCCTAACTGAGTAATTCCTACGATATAGGAAATACATAAATCCGATACTTACCTAAATCGGATTTCACCAACCTAAGAAATTCTTAGTTAAGAAATACCTTGTTAAAAACTTGATTTGGAAAGTTTTGTACATATAATAATTGGTACCACTGTTCAATACTAGACTGTAAATTTGACAAAGGATAGTAAGAAGAGAAAAAATGATAGAAATATAATAATATTATTATATCAATTTGAAGTTGAGCATTTCCTGAATACTCCAGGCAGACTTAGGCCGGCCGCACATTTACTACAATCGGATCCAATTGTCTGAAACGATTGTCGGATCAGGGCATCTGACGCTCAAATACCGATACTTTTATACGATCATATCGCACACCTGCGATCCGATATCGGATCGAACGTCCGACTCGGATGCACGAGCCGTGCGTCCTACCAATCGGACCGATTAAAAGTCTGATCCAACTACCGGAAGGCAAGCCGTGTATTGTTTTTGCATAGTCTACCGCAAACATACGATTATTTCTGTCAGTTTTTGACAGGGAGTATAGAAAAAGGAATTGTCAAATCATGTGCGACACTGAAAATTTGATTACCACGGTCGAAAAATATCCCTGTTTGTGACATTCAAATAAAATCGGACGTATTTTGTCGGCAGTGTGCGCTAGTAGTCCGATTTGAAATCGTTTCAGACAATCGGATCCGATTGTAGTAAATGTGCGGCCGGCCTTAACGTTAGGTATTTCCTATCGTCCTTTAGGCCAAGCTACAGAGATTTAGATTGAGCATTTTGTGCAAAAAGTGTTAGAAGAAAACCAGCTCCGCCATTGTTTGTCAAATAGTTCCACATGATATAGTGATATGTTTTTCACTCGACTTTATTATTTATATCTTTGTTATTAACAATTTTATGCAAAAAATTGCGTTTTTTTTAGTTTTTTGCTTATAAAATTGAAACTATCAGAGTAATCGTGATGGTGTTAATAGACTTATTGTAGAAAATGGAAAGACGAAAAAAATGAGAGGTCGGACGACTCAATCAGACCCTCAGTCTAAGGAAAAATTGGAAAAAACCGTCCAAAATGCAGTTTTTTCAAAAGTTCATAACTCGGTTATTTTTTGAGTTGTAGCGTAGATCATCCGGTTAGTATTATTTATCAATATAAACTTTATTTGTGCGAAGAGCAGGAACTGTCCGATGCATAGTTTTTGATCTGTGGCCATTTGATTATGTTACTATGCAATTTTCCAGCTGACCTGAATGCGACAGGTATGGTCCGATTTCAATTTACAAAAAAGATTTTAAAAGTAGAATTCTCATAGTTCAAAACGTTCATCTTGGTTTTTCATAAAAACGCTGAGAAATATGTTAAAAATAAAGCTGAACATGACAAAAAACGGCCGAGCGCGTGAGAGTAGTTGAAGAGTGGGGGTTTACAATTATTATCTGACAACGTTTAGAAATTACTGTCACGTTCAAAATGCCGATGCTTTCGAATGTCATACTTCTCCTTGCCTGCTGCTCTACCCCCACTCTTCAACTACTCTTACGCGCTCGGTCGTTTTTCGTCATGTTCAGCTTTATTTTTAACATATTTCTCAGCGTTTTTATGGAAAACCAAGATGAACATTTTGAACTATGAGAATTCTACTTTCAAAATCTTTTTAGTAAATTGAAATCAGGTCAGCTGGAAAATTGCGTAGTAACATAATCAAATGGCCACAGATCAAAAACTATGTTTTATGTGAATTCCCTACATCTGGTAAAACCTGAAGTGACGTACTTACGTTATATCTGATATGATGCGCATTTCTTCCAGTTCATAGTTGAGACTTGAAACTTGAAATTGCTGATTTCTGAGAGATTATTAAGTGAAGAAAGATTTTATAAATTATAGTGAAGTAATATTGTTAATGAACAAAAACAAAACTTGAATTAACCATGTTTATTGTCACAAAAATAGTTCGAAAAATATAACACTGCAATTGCAGATGTAAGCGCAAATATACAATTATGTATTCAGTTCTTAACTCAATCTGCCCGATGATGGTCTAGTGACCGAAATTGCAATCGCAGTGTTATATTTTTCGAAGTATTTTTCTGATGATAAACATAGTAAATTCAAGTTTTGTTTTTGTTCATCATGTTAAATTATCACCTAGTAACGACGGATTCCATCAAATATTTGATATTGTTAAGTTTACAGGTGAGTTTAGTAGTAAGAGTCAATAACCAACTAACATCCAATTCATATACTCTTTTCAACTGATGTGATCTTTTTCACCTTTCTGATATTTTTCCTTCAAATTTTGAATAGCCTATTTCTAGGGTTTTCATATTTTTTTTCTTGAGTTTTATATATATTTTATTTCTTAACTTTTATGTATATTTTATATATTCACATTTTATGATGAATATTGTATGTACATGTCCTCGCAATTATTTTATATTTTTTTGATGTAGAATAAAATTGTTGAATTATGGATGAACTAAAATCAATCAACATCCCTCCTTTCCCCGCTTTCACTTAAGCTTATAAATAGTTCAAATCAACTCCCTAAAACTTGCCACTAACCCCCCCCCCCCCCCAAACTCAATCTCTGGATACGCCACTGATATGAATATGGCTATGGTCAACTAGTTTATTTTTCATGAATTGATTGACAAATATTCATAATTAAAGTGGGCTAATTGAAGTCTTCATTATCTAATTGGGAATGAAGTCGTTCTATCCATGGGAAAGGATTCTCCAAAATTTCCAAAACATGATAGAAGAGATTCTCACATACTTGCATACTTCTTCTGTGAAATCGGAGAGGCGAGATATAATAGTGTCGATAGGTTGAATTCACAGCACTGATGAAGCCCAGAAAGATCTAAACGGTTATTTAATATTTCCAGATATTGCGACTGAAAGATACTGAAATTTTTTGAATTAATAAATGAAAGCATTCAAGAGTTGAATGAAACATGATGAATATAAAAACCTCTACTTCAACAATATGTATGTTATTTAACATCGGCTTGTTCGATAAATTGCAATCGAGTAATTACTATTCGAACGAGAATAGTGATTGAATTTCAGAGCTAATCAATAAACGCTTTTCACCGTTTCTGTTAGTTTCTAAATTACACTGGAATGCAATCAATTATTGTGATGGTTTACATGATTATCCATTTTACTGCTTACAAATTTAACACTGCCAATCATCATCTAATCTAATTATGGAATTTCAAATTTTCATACAAATCCATGATAAATCTTCTGAAAGTAATAATCCAATCGAAAAAATGGATTTTTTATTCCGATTTCAATGCATAGGATAAATTTACACAATTAATTCACTTTATCAATAATGAAAATCAGCTTAAATAAAATTTGCATCTATGTAATATTTTTCACTTGTGTATTATTTGTTGATTTTACCTTAGATACGGTTGCTATAAACATACTCATTATGCCCTAGGGCGTTATGAGCAGGCATTATGGATCATAACGCCCGCTAATTGTACGAGGAGAAATGAAGCGACTTCCATTGATTAAATACTTCATAATCCTTGTCGTATACGACTCTGGATTTCTCCGGCAATGAATTATTCTCAGCTTTGGCTGCATTTTCTATGATATTCTTGGGTAAATTCATTTTTATTTCCATTATTTCTATAAGACTACACAAAGAAAGCAGCAATGACATTCACTAAATACGATGACAAAAATATTCACAAACGTCAAATTATCAAAAAATGACATGCTTACTATGAGAAGGAAAGTATAGGAGCAATGAACCGATTTTAAAATCGATTTTTCATTATAATAAAATAAGTTTTTCGTGAAAAATAAAATCTTGTATGCACCACGTGCATTACTAGATCCTAACGCCCATCGGGCAACATTCATCCCTCGGTCCAAAGGCCCTCGGGCCATGTTACTCTCCAGGCGTTAGGATCTATATAACGCACTTGGTACATAAATAGCTATTATGCTTCTACATGTTGAACAAGTTATAATTTTTGCACTCTCTATACAGTTTTAAAGTATTTATTTCAATTAACTATAGTTCGGGAGCTTGAAGGGTATAAGTTATACCGGTGATCTGGCTACAAAGGCCCTATTGTGTTATGGGGTTGGAATTTTGATTAGAATCCTAATAAATTTATCACTTTTCGATTCAATTTAGTAGCCTAGTATTCTCAATGAAAATCTAGTATTCTCAACCAATATACGCAATTTTCTGTGCTTTGCGCTCAGCTCTGTGTTCTGTGTTTTCCTTACTATCGCAGCTGGCGTTCACGAGGCTTAATGATACTATTTCCTGATGCATCTCACCAATTATCGTTCCAGAGGACATAATTGACGAAATTTTTACCTGGCTGTCGCACTCCTCATTTGAAAACTCTGAATATGTTTAGATCAGCCATAGTCAAACTTTTTTTTTCTTGGGCCACTTTCAGATTTTAGCTCTGTCTGAGCCCTTTGTTGGCTGAAGTATTCATGGATAATTTGGAACAGTTAATTCATAATCATCCTGTTAGTCGACAACTTTACACCCTAATATAAAATTCACTTTAGAGATGGAAAAAGATAACTCAATTAACTATTTGGATTTGAAAATAACAAAAGTAGATAACAAACATAATTTTTCAATTTTTCGCAAACCATCGCATACTGATAGCGTTATACATAATACTTCCGTACATCCATTCCAACACAAAATGGCAGCTTTCAATAGTATGGTACATCGTTTAGTAAATATTCCACTTTTAAATGCCAATTTTAACATCGAGAAAAATATAATCAAACAAATTGCCGTGAATAATAATTATGATCCTTGATCCATATTGTCTATTATATGGTATCAAATATAACAGCCTCACTTTCATCGGAAATTCAAGTAAAAAACTTAAATCTCTTTTATCTAAGCACAACATTAGCATTGCTTATCGTACCGGTAATAATTTAGGAAATCATATAAAGAATAATAAATCCAATGTTCATAAAGATGATAAATCAGGAGTTTATAAAATTAATTGTGGTGATTGTGATAGTTTTACATTGGTAGAACTTTCAGAAGTTTTCAAACTAGAATTTCAGAACACAAACGTAACTTTGTTAATCAGAAGTCGGATTCACATTATGCATACCATTTAATCCAAGAAAATCACACATTCAATTTCGATTTTAAAATATTAAATACTGAAAGTAAGGGAATTAAACTTAATTTTTTAGAATCAGATACAGATAAATAAATACAAGCATTCCGGTCTCCTATTGAATAGCCAAATCGATCTTACTTCAAGCCCCCTTCTTAATCTTTTCAAAATTACCGAACTACCTGACTAGCAGTTCAGAATTTGTTTTTCCTATTCTAATAATTATTTGTAACCATCTTTCTCTTTACCCCTTTTACACAATTTGTCATTTCATGTTTTCGATATAACAGAGAATCATAGCTAGTTTGCCATTAGCATCTGAAGAAGGTGAAGTTCCACCGAAACGTGCGTCATGCGTTATTTCTTTCAATAAATGTGTAAATTGTTATTGTTAACCATTGTTTTAATATGTTTATTAATTCACACCAAGTATCGGCCCAATCAATCCAAAATTTTAGTTGTGTCTCGCGGGTCGATACCTACATAAATCACATCTGTTATCTAGGTGTTGAATAAAAACCCATTACGTTTAATTATTTGTTTATCATATTATAGTGAAAACTATCATATTAGGAACATTTTAACGTAATCGAGATAATAATCCGTAAGTCGGTTTCTATATACGTTCTTTGCATACCTATTTCATTTTGGAATAACATGATTCACAAAGATATGTCGGAGCAAAACAACGTAAGCAGAATTTGAGCACATTATATCACAGTCATAATTTGTTTGGGCACTATTGTAGAAAATTCAGCATACTCCTTCTCTCTCGTCTCTTTAAAAATAACTTTGTATCATTTTTCATTTCAATGAACTTGTCAAACAAGTCTGCATAATTACAATCCAAAACTGAAGCCAATTGTGAAATACTTATCGGCTCTAATTACCATGTATTTCCTAAAAGCAGTAGCGAATTTTTAGTTTTTCTTAAGTCATGAAATCTTCTTTTAAATTCTTCTGATAGTGCAGATATAATTTGAAATTATCTAATAGTTTCATCAGTACAGTCCTGTGTAACACTTGTAAGGGTTCAAAAATTTGTACTTTGTTTTGAATTTTTTCGTAATAAATACTTAGTTTTTCTTCTGAAGCAAAGATTGTATTTGCTATTTGTGAAATTATTTTGTTTTCACCTTGCAATCTTCGATTATGGCTGTGAGTTTCTCAATTATGTCGCTTAGAAAAGCTGGTGGTGTTGTTATTTTGCAGTTCATGATAATTTTTATCATTTTGCTGTAAAAACAGCATTAATTCTTGACGTAAAGAAAAAACTGCGCCTATTATTCCCTCGGAAATTTAAATAGATAATAGGTAAGGGAACATACCCAAACTACGTGACCCGTTCAGGGGAGGGGGAGGGGGGTCTTCAAAATACTACGATTGGTCACAGGGGCGGGGGTAGGGGTTAGGTTTTTGTCACGTAGTCAATGTCCTCTGGAAACGTGTTCGTTGAACATGATTGAGATAAAAGATAAATTTGAATAAAAGAAAAAAATACTTTTGTTTAAGTAAATTAAGTTCCTGGTACATATGTTTTTTCTTCTTGATAATATTTTTTTCACCTGTGAATTATAGCTATGTACAGGTTAGCCAATTTTCGATGTTTGTATGTAGTATCTCAGTAACTATAGAAGGTTAAAAAAAATGGAGGGCGCATACTCAATCTCCTTTGTCGAGACAAATTCACTGGGAAACTCAAAATTCGCTGTCTTCTTTATTTTTCGAGTTATAAACAAAAAGTGTGCATATCATGATTGTTTGTGAAGTTACGAGATAATAACTCTTACATTCTTTAGGCACTTTTTTCTGTATAAAACAGTGGTAGAAATGTATTTTTTCAAATGGGAATAATGGTTCGCTGTGGTTTGGTTGTATCGGATTTTTTTCTCTTTCTAACGAAGTATAATATGTTAGATTGCTTTTGATGTGTGAGACTTTAATAGCAAGAATAATATTTTAGTTTTTTGGTGACATCTATGACAGAGCTTGTCCATTTCTTTCCATCATAATATCAATTAACTGATTTAATCGTAAAAGTCAAGATGTAGTACAAAAATTACGAGAAATATGATATGAAGAAAGCTTTATTCAAAGTAATAACAGTTGTGATATTACATCTGAGATATATTTCAATGGCTATCCAGGAAGAAGACAACCTAATAAATCTATTTTCAATTGATTAAAAGAAAATCTAATTAATTGTGAATCATTCAACAACCCAAGACCAAAATATTAGATATTCACATAATTTTTTTTTCATAAGACATTACAATTATAAACAACAATACAAATTACAATAAATGTTCAAACTTTTGTTCATTGTGGTTGATACATAAATTACATCTCTTTATAAAATTCTAACCTGCATTATGAATATGATTATTTGAATTCACAAAGTATAAAACTTACGTGGCTGTCGTGTTTTAACGTATCATATATATCAAGAAAATCTCAATAACCAACGGTACTACGAAATTTTGAATCAGTAAATTATTGAGGAATTCATGGACAATCCACCCTTAGTTGAGACACAAAATCAGTTCTTTCAACATGATGGTTCACCGCCTCATTGGTATTGGTATTGGTGAGTGCGGATGGTGACCGATGCGCTGCGACCTTATTAGATCTATTGTGCCCCATCTTCTTCTGCTTCTCGATGTTTTCTCGTTTTACAGCAGCCCCTCAAGCCTCAATACCTTCAGGAATTTGAGGATTTTAAGGGGGTCTATTCGTGGTATTTCTTCTACAGTCAGCTGGTATGATCCCAGTGTGTTAAGTCTTTCATGGTGCACAGCATAGCACTCCATTAGTATATGGTGGGGTGTTTCTGGACGTTCCTTGCAGAATCTGCAGGTGCTGTCCCCCTCTAAACCTAGCTTCCTTAGGTGTTCTTTGAGTCTGCAATGCCCCGTAAGAAATCCTGTTATTGTCTTTAGACTAGTTTTGCTGAGGTTGATCAGTGTCTTCGATCTTGCTCGGTTGAACTTTCCGAGAAGATCTTTGGCCTGCCTCAGTCCTAGAAGTCTTTGCCAGTATGTTGCTCTCATTGCTTCTTCAGCTTTATTGAGTTCTTCTTGGAAGTAAGATTTTCCAAGTCCGCAGAAAGGTTCTGGCCCGATCAGTGGCGTTGACGCACCCTTTCGTGCCAGGGTGTCTGCTTGTTCATTACCTTTCACTCCGGCGTGCCCCGGCACCCAGAGGAGTATCACTTTGTTGTTCCTGCCCAGATCTTTTAGTTTGTCTAGGCATTCACAAACCATCTTTGAGTTGATGTTATAAGAGCTCAACGCTTTGATGGCTGCTTGGCTATCGGAGAGGATCGCAATTTCCTTGTTTCGGTATTTCCTATCGAGGTTGAACTGAATGCACCTTTCTATGGCGTGAATTTCCGCTTGAAAAATACTGGGGAACTGGCCCATGGGTTCTGAGTATTTGGTACGAGGCCCAACGACTCCTGCTCCAGTTCCTTCGGGAGTTTTAGACCCGTCCGTATACCATATTATGGTATTCTTCTCCAGTGCTCGAATGGATTCTATGCTCCATTCCTTCTTGGTATTTAGTTCCGTTCGAAATAATTTCTTGAAACTAAACTTCCTGGTAATTTCATCAGTTGGGAGGTCAGCAAGGTGTGCACTTCCGATAAGGGTTGAGTCCCTTGTACCGTATGCAGCACCTTTGAGTCCAACTTTAGCCAACCTGAGGTTTGCTCCCCAAGCAGTTCTCCTCACCGTGATGTGGAGAGGAGTGAGGTCCAGAATGACCTCTAGTGCTGCTGTTGGAGTCGATCTCATTGCTCCTGTTATACAAAGACATGCTAGTCTTTGCACTTTCTCCAAGGTTTTCTTTGCTGTGGTGAGTTCGGTTCTGCCATACCACACTACTGCTCCGTAGGTGATCATAGGTCTCACTATCATGGTGTACATCCATCGCAGTATTGATGGGTTACAGCCCCACGTTTTTCCTGCGATGTTTCTGCACACCATCAGTGATGATTTTGCCTTGTTAACGATCTTTTCTACGTGCATGTTCCAGAGTAGTTTTGAGTCTAGGGTGAGCCCTAGATACTTCACAACCGCCTCATAATATAAGTACCTACCATTTCAGAATTGCTTACTACTAATTTTTGAAATAACTGGATGATGAATAATATACCAGTGAGGTCGCCACCACAATCACCTTACTTAACACCACTGGATTTTTTCTTTTGAGGATATATAAAAGACAATTATATAAGGAAACCAGTAACAATATAAATGAACATAGACAAAATTTTACACAATGTAAATTACATTTCAAATATTGATATTGTATATATGCATACCTAATGCAGTTTAGAATATTATAAAGATAGGTATGTAATTTATGTATCAACCATAAAGAACATCAGTTGTTCACAACATTTATTGTAATTTGTATTATTTTCTTATAGTTGTAATGTCTTATAAAATTTGGTGTAAATCTCTAGATTATACAGAAAAAAAGTGCCTTAAGAATGTCTCGTTATTTCACAAACAACCATGATATGCACACTTGTCTGAAAGTGAAACTTTTGTTCATAACTCCAAAATAAAAGACGATTTCAAATTTTGGTTTTCGCAATTAAATTTGACTCTAAAAAAAGAGATCAAAAATGCGCCCTCCATTTTTATGTATCTCCTATAGTTACCAGGATACCCCATACAAACATCGAAATTTGCCCACCCTATACGCACTCTTATCGTCACGCCACAAGCGTTGTATTAATAAAGACAAATATGAGCCAATTTATTTTTTTTTTACTTTCTGTCTCAAAGAAAATGATTAAAAAACATATTTATGAATTACTACGTGAAAACTAGAGGGGGAGGGAGAGGGTCTTGGAATATACTACGGATGGTCACCGAGGGGGGGGGGGGATAAAAAGTTTAAAAAAATGGGTCACGTAGTTTGGGTACGTTCCCTAAATAGAATTTGGAGCTACAACAGGTGGGCCACTTTCAAAAGCCTGGCGGGACGTAGTTTGAGTATCGCTGGTTTAGATTCTCAATAAGATGATTTTAACACAAATAAATGAGACCGTACGATTAATAAAGGGTACAGTCGCCATACATTTATTGATCCTTGACACAATATATCTGAAACAACTGATGATAGGGACAGTAGGTACCTACTGCTATTTTGGTGTGTGTATGTATTCTTGATAGTGCTAGGTTCATCTTTTGATATTATCCCTATTTATGTTGAGAAATAGAATATATTCAACTTATTCAGCTTTTTTATGGATATGATTTAAAAAGAAGATTTAGACCTATGACTCCCAGAGTGAAGTAAGAAAGTTTGAATTTTTTTAAATTAGATGGTGGGACACAGGTGAGTATTTCTCACGTGTTTCATCATCTATTTATATAGTTTTGTATACTGAATTCAAACCTTGTACCGTAGGTACCCTAGCGGCTGATGAAGTAATATAATAATGTGAATAAAACGAAAAATCAGATTCTGAGCTGATTAGGCTTTACCAGAAAACATAAAACATTGTAGATTTTATGAACGACTAATATATTTCCAGTCACTTAATAAAACACTAACCAACTAAAGAAGTATGAAATAACATATCAATTTTCTGAAACTTTGAGTCAATCGAGATAAACTGCATGCATAGCAATATTTATAATCATTTTATACTTATTTACTCTCATATTTCCTATAAAAGAAGAAGTCAGAACTAGTTTGTAATATCTATTTTTACCTGTGGTCGTGAGAATCAATTAGTGAAGTTATGTGAATATTTCTTGAATCAGATATTTGCTTTCTCTTGGAATCAACGAAAGAATAATTAACATATCATTGACTAAGTGGTGGACTATAGAGTTCTGTACCAAAGCAACTTCTAATACCAGTAGGTCAAATATTGTGCAGGAATTGTAAGGCTCAATCTTTAATTATGTCCTATATAAAGTTTATATCAGTGTCAATATGTTTTTGAGAACTTTTTGATCAAGATGCTATTGAACCTTCCAAAAAATATATGAATTCTTCTACTTAATTTTTTCGCGCTGATCAAAATATGCTTAAATATAATAATCTGCATAAATAGGTAATAATCATACCTGCAATCCAATGGCATTATCTGCGCTGGTGATCAGAATAGGTTTTCCAGCTCCAGGAATATTTTCGAAAGTGACAGTATCCGACTTTTGAATTTTACAAAACAAGTAGAGCAACAAGGCGCCTGCTATGGAGAACAAAGCCAGAATTTGAAGAGCCAACACGAAAGCTATCTGCTCGTCCATATCCTGAAAATTAAGGAAATTTATATAGCCACTTGAATAAAGACAGCCATAAAAAATTTAGTGAAACAGTTATCTATTTTGAAATTTTTCAAAATTATATTAAAGCAAATTAATTTCAATATTTCGAAAGTTTTGACCAAGTTATGAATTTCGTGACATACTGTTCACTGTTTATAGTAGTCATTTTTTACACACAAATGGCACAGTATTGCTAAAAAAAGTATAATATACAAACACATTATATATTATATATATATATATATATATATATATATATATATATATATATATATATATATATATATATATATATATATATATATATATATATATATATATATATAAATATATATATATATATATATATATATATATATAATATCTATTAAGTGCAACTATTTGAAAGATTTTTTAGATTTCAACTAGATGTCGACAATTTGATATTTTATACAACAAAGTGATTTCTGTAAATTAAATTATTTGGAACATATTTATACTAATCCAAACAGCTTATATTTTAATATATAATAGATTATATCATTTAAGCACGCAGCATGTGTATACAGTGTCGTTTGAAGTTATCAAATTCACAACCAAATATTTTTTTCTTCGAAAAGATATAGGTTGAATTATTTTTGTAAATCCGACCAATTATTTCCTGAATCGTTTCTTGAACATGTTCTCATTACGTGGAGATTAAATTTATGGCGTCAAAAATTCTCCACAACTTCTGAAATTCCATTACTGAATATTTGCTTTACTCTTTCAACTTCTTTTGTTGCTGTTCTGATGATCAATTATGAAATTCTCTTATTCTATGATAAAAATATAGAAAAAAAATAAAACCTATTAAATGAAGTGCATTAAAAATTTCTGAAATAACCACGAAAAACAAGAACACAAAGTGAAACGTTTTCAGTAAATAACAGTATTTATTTTGAAAAAATTGATCGGCTGGATAAAGAGCTCTGTGCTGTGAAATATAGTGATAACAATAGTGATAATTTTTTGTCCACAAGATCTTTCAGAAAATTTTATGTACCTTCAAACCCTTCAATTCATTCAAGCTCATTCGTTATTGAAAATCTCGAAGGTCTATCAAATGAATCCTGTGGTCTAAAGTACTGAGTTTATTTTCCGCTTCATTCAAGACAATAGACACGGGTAAACGGTTGCTGATGACTTCTGTCATAATGCTGTCACAGTCGCGTAGTCATGAAGGCTGAATGATGCATCTTTATATCAAGGTTAAAATATGCAGTTAATATTGCGCAACAAATTGTTGGTAATAGTAACAACATAATGGTGAGAATGAATTATATGTCTAAGCCCTGCCCGTTTTTATCTATTGTTTTAATACAAATGTTTCGCGAACGTACAAAACAATTGAAAATGAAGTGAACAGTAGTATATTTATCAATATTTGATGAATTTTCTTCAACCGAAATACTGATACAAAAATTCATCAGAAATGTGTGTATTATACAGTGGAGCATTGCAATACTGAATAAAAAAGATTTTTATAAAACACTTCAATGGATTAACTAACACTAATGAGAAATTACGAGAGGATCGAAACATTGTTGATTTGCCTCACTATCTTTACCATTTTCGGATAATATTAGATTTTATGAAAGTAGCCATCATATTGTCAACTTCCTTGGAGACTCATTAATTGATCAATTATTATTGGATAAATGCAATGTCTCAGATATTTGGGTTTAACATTGGAAAAAAGACGTAAACATACAAAGAAAATCCCTGCTTTTTAAGAAGACAATACTTCAAGCAGCATCAAATGTCATCACGACGTACTTTTTAGGTAAATTTGAGGTCTGAATGTTCTGTGGTCAACTTACAGACATCGATAATCATGTCAACATTTTGATAATATTCATTTCACTCTTTCTTCTCAGTTTTATGTGTGATGTGTGTCCTTAGATAGTTCATGAGAAGACTATTGGCAAACAAATAATGCAAATAAATACTAGTAATCTAAGATAATTTTCAAGAACAGCTGTATGTCTAGGAATGATAATGATTCTTCGATATAATATGGCTTATCATGAACGTTTTTGGGACGTCTATGAGCTGCCTGTATCTAGAATATATTCTGACAGCAATTTCTTGGTTACATCAAGGGATATGGCGTCCAGTATACATGCGGGTAGAGAAACGCTTTCGGCTATAAATAAGTTGTGTACCGACAATGGTCTCATTCCAAATCATAGCAAGAGTCAGGGTATTTTCTTCTGCGATAGCAAGTCGGTGATGGAAGGCTTTCCAACCTATCTGTGCCTTGGTAGCAGTACTATCATCTTGGAGGACTCGGTTGATTTTTTGAGTGCTGCTCTGCACAAACACCTACGGTGGTATCATCATGTAGCTAAGTTGAGGAAGACTCTGAAATCTGCTGCTTATCATGATCAGAAGCAAAGTGGGAGCTTTAGTTATGAGAACTCTCTACTTCGCCAGTTTTGCAGGTTGGGCTTTAGAGGTTCCTGCCGTGGAGTTTTTAGATCCAATAGTATACTAACAGTATTTGGTCTTTTTGTCTTCCTCAAGTTGCGAATAAGTTATTTTTTGCCATATGTCAACGAGAATAATACTAAGCAAGGTCATACCTTCCTCTTCCCAATCCATGGTACTACAAGATTTGAAACATGACGTCTCTATATTTTCATGCATTTGTTTAACTTGTTTCCCAAGCATTTGCAAGTTATTGAAGGTTTTATGTTATTTAGAAAACTCATTTATAGTTTCATCTTGGACTGTGAACCATATTCAATAAATTAATTCATTACTTTTTGTAAAAACTAAGTTCTTTCCTTTTGAATTGTCTCTATTTTATTCAGTGCAATATTTTTATGTGATGGAATGTGAAGAATTGTTGAGATTAATAAATTTTATTATTATTATTGACAAAAGTAAAAAACTAAGTATTGTAGAATTTATGAAGATATATAAAATATGATAAAATTAACTCAGCCATTATTTAAATAACTAAATACATGAACGGAATGTCCATTATTTGATGTCATCTAGAATGATTTTATGTTGGTATTAAGATCTTCATTTAGTTAGCTCAAAATACGAATTGACAATCTACCACCTCCTTCCTTTGTATACCTCTGTACTATAATAAAAACAGTACAATGCCAAATATTTTCATTTGCCTGAAAATGTAGTATTACTACGAATTCGCAAACATTTAAATAAAAGTGCATTGTTTAGCATTATAGTGAATTTTTTATAATAGTTCGATCTTTGATATAAGAAAGATAGACTAATTCTTTTTTTTTGATGCATTTGGATGAAGGGAATAAATGAGTATGGCCTACAGCACGCGAAAATAGTTTTTCTCAGCTATATACATTATTATTCAATTATGTTGCATTATTTGATATATTTGAAATGTACTACTCCTTTCTAACAACTAATTCCATTTCATTATATTACTCCGTCACATAATTTGTAGTAACCAGCTAAGCGTTACTTCCTGTTCCTTTCTCAATGTTAGCCATTGCTAAGTATGAAGTACCTTCATTCGCGATTTCTGTTCAAATCCGTTAGAACCACGGTAAAAACCGATGAAGTATTTTATTGAATTTCTTTTTCGTTTCAGTCGAAAGAATAAAATAATTGAGAAGTAAACTGTTTCTTGATGACTACTTATTACTACATTTAAATGAAAGTTAATAACCTGAATAATATGTTGGCGTAATAAATGTTGACTTGTTGCTTGCTTCCATATCAGTCAGAATATCCAGAGAGGCTATAAATATTTTGCTGAATTTGTGCATTGAGTGAAATCTATACCTTAATAGCCTCTTGCATATTTAGTCACATAAACAATACATTTTGAATGATTCAATATATGTATATATATATATATATATATATATATATATATATATATATATATATATATATATATATATATATATATATATATATATATATATATATATATATATATATATATATATATATATATATATATATATATATATATATATATATATATATATATATATATATATATATATATATATATATATATATATATATATATCTAATATATAATATTCTCGTGTCACGGTGTTAGAAGTTGAACTCCTCCGAAATGGCTCGATCGATTCTCATGAAATGTTGTGTGCATATCAGGCAGGTCTGAGAATCGGTCAACATCTATTTTTCATCCCCCTAAATGTTGAGGGTGGTCCACCCCTTAATTTTTTAATTTCATTTTACAATCAAAATGATTCAAAATTCAGATCTAAATTTTTCATTCACTTCTAACTATGTAACAATCTATTGAAATAATTAATACGACCTTATGTTCTGTTCATTATTTGGACGCCTAACTACAACAATGAGTAAAAAATAGTAATGAGTAACGGTTTCAGATATTTTCTACAACAACTACCACGTTTTAATTTACCGACAAAAGACGCCTGAACCTTTTAAGTATTATTTTTTATTTGAAGTATTTCGCAAGAAGTGCTTCAATGACAAAAATTGGAATTATTAGACTTTTCAAAGAAAAAAACCACAAATGTTATACCGTTCTCGAAAGAGCATTAAATAGGCTAGTTTTTAGGATCATTTGCTGATTCTGCGAGCTAGTTTCTAATGAAATGATAGCTCGATTGTCTCAACCAACTATTGATGATAGCAAAAGAAAAAAACCATAAGTTAGAATATATATATATATATATATATATATATATATATATATATATATATATACATATATATATATATATATATATATATATATATATATATATATATATATATATATATATATATATATGGAAAACAGAATTCTTCGTGTTAACGACACACGTTCGTGGCAATAAAATGAAATGAACTAGGACATTTATTTGAAACTAATCAAACAAACCTCCTAGCGGAGCTGGCTATAAGAGTTCACGAAGCATCGAAATATCAACATCTACCCCAGACGGTAATTGTTCGAAATGTTAATTTGTTTATCACAATCGATGGAAATTGATAGACAGTCTGTCTATCAATTTCCATCGATTGTGATAAACAAATTAACATTTCGAACAATTACCGTCTGGGGTAGATGTTGATATTTCGATGCTTCGTGAACTCTTATAGCCAGCTCCGCTAGGAGGTTTGTTTGATTAGTTTCAAATAAATGTCCTAGTTCATTTCATATATATATATATATATATATATATATATATATATATATATATATATATATATATATATATATAACTGAGATTGAATTCTCGCACATCACTTGGTGAAACATCATAAAGAATAAAGTATAAACTTTAAAATAAAAACACTTGGCTTATGTTTCACAATATAAAAAATATTTAGATACTGTATTTAGTAGTAAAACTTACTGCTAAATACAGTATCTAAATATTTTTTATATTGTGAAACATAAGCCAAGTGTTTTTATTTTAAAGTTTATACTTCATTCCATATATACATATATACTTATGTTATCGACCGCTGTATCAAAATTAAAAGGATTGGAAATTATTCGTTTAGCGGTCAGTAGTAAAATCCCTTTTTCTTAATGCCTCAAAGAGAAATGCTGAGACATAAAGAACAAGGGATTTCGTTCAGTCTACTGACCGCTAACCCGATAACTGCGATAACCAATCTTCATATCTTATCAAAAATTGGCGAAATATAGGTACATTGAGAACAAGAAACATTTCTTTCTTAACAAATTTTTGTAACAAACAAAAATACAGATTAGGAAAATCGTTTGAATTCTCTCTAACCACTCTAATCGACCTGTTGGCTCGTAACCAGTTTCGTGATGTAGAATGCACGTATGGAATTATTGAAAGTAAATCCAAATACAAATAATATCAGTGCAATAAACTGAACCACCTTCCATATAATACCTACCTGTCATTCACTTGTATGGAAAGCTGACCAACTTTTAAAGAATGTGTGGTTGGTACAATATCTGAGTTCATTGACTATCGTTATGGTAACCCACACGAAAATAGAAACTGTATTTCGTATGGTTTACTTTTCAAATGTAAACAAACATCCAAGGAACGTATATTCAATAAAAACGGTTAGAATCAACAGATCTTCAAATGACTTCCTGGATAATATATTACTCAAATACATTCAAAAGAATTGAGAATATCTTTACTTTCATCAGATTTGGCACGACTTTCGTCATAAATTCATAATAATCATAATAATCAAAATATATCATAGAAACAATAATTTGAAGTATTGAGTTAGTGAAACCAATGTTTATTATTTTCCGAAACTTATTTGAATGTTGAGATGAGGAACGAATATCCTTATTTCAAGGTACTCTCCAGACACTTGAGGAGAATGATCGCTTGACCTCAAAATGAGAAATTTATGAGTAACACTCTCATGGTCAGCAATATTCGTATATGCGTAGCGAAAATAGTTTATTATAAATAAATACAATATGTGGCTGAAAAATATGTAATATATATATATATATATATATATATATATATATATATATATATGTTATATTTAACGATAAAATTTACAAGCAAACAGACGGCGCACCCATGGGATCATCGCTTTCACCAGTTATAGCTAACCTTTTTATGATATATTTCGAAAAAGAGGCTCTACAAAATTCTCCCCTGAAACCCAAATTTTGGAAACGCTATGTTGATGATATTTTCTTAATCTGGCCACACTCTCGGAAAGATCTAGAGAATTTTCTACAGTATCTCAACAGTATACACCAAAAAATCCAGTTCACTTTAGAAATTGAACAAAATAGAAAACTGCCTTTCCTGGACTTACTCCTCACACGAAATCTGAACGGTACTTTGGGCTTCAGTGTATATCGCAAACCAACACACACTAACAGATACCTGCACGCACAATCCCACCACCATCCTTCACAAAAACAGTCAGTAGTAAACTCATTAATTTCTCGATCTTTTCGACTAACAGAACCAGAAACAAGAGGACAAGAAATCGAACAGATCACAACCGCCTTACGACAAAATGGATATACATACACCGACATCAAAAAGGCCATCAAAAAACAAGAAAATCCTATTAAAACATCAAAAAACAACGCCGAAGAATCCAGACAAAAAGCTGTTCTTCCATACGTAAAAGGAATTACAGATAAAATTGGAAGAGTCTTGAAGAAAAATAACATAACACCAATATTTAAACCCCAGAAAACAATAGCGAATATACTTGGAAACCCGAAAGATAAAATCGGATTAGAAAACCACGGCGTCTACAGCATACCGTGTGCAGACTGCGGCCAAACATACATAGGACAAACGAACAGAAAAATATCGGCAAGAATACAAGAACATAAAAATAGCATCAGAAACAAACAAACAACATCAGCCCTGTTTCAACATCATCAAGCAACAGGCCACAGAATCGATTTTGACCGATCAAGAGAAATAGCATCCATAGAAAACTACAGGATCCGTACAATAAGAGAAGCTCTAGAAATAGAAAAATCAGGACACCTAAATAAACGAGACGATGCTCTAAATATTCCACTGACTTGGAAAATAATTTTAAAAAACACGAAAACGCATAAAACAACACAAGACGTAAAAACTAACATCGAGGAAGAAAGTCAAGAAGTGAGGGGGCGGAGCCTATGCAGCGAACCGGCCAATCAGGAAACGAGACCAGCCAATGCCAATAAAACCCAGACGCAAGCGGAGGCGAACAGTAGTTGCCGTCGAGTCACCAGACGTACAGCAGCACTTGAAAATGCCAAATGAGATTTTGGCGAAACGTCGTGAAACAAACGGTGCTTCTCAGCGCCAACAAAACATCCGAAATCGGATTGAACCCCGGAATCTTTCTCTGATATATATATATATATATATATATATATTTATTTATATATATATGTATATATATGTATGTATATATAATATATATATATATATATATATATATGTATGTATATATATATATATATATATATATATATATATATATATATATATATGTATGTATATCGCCTCCCAATCGCGACAATTTGCTAGACCTAAAATAATACTATGTGAACATCAATATCTTAAAATTAAATTATTATCTTAATAAAGTTATAGCTTAATATAACCTCACTAACTATGATCTAGGAATAATACTAATTAGTACTTTGTTATGTGGAATATTTGCAGAGAATC
>JARQZK010000003.1:217500-237500 GCA_030704885.1 Cynegetis impunctata
ACTGTATTTAACGATTAAAGGTTTTCAATGATTCCTTATGAATTTTTGGCTATTAATTGAAATATTCAAACAATGGTTTATAAAAACAATATACACATTTATTAAATACAATAAGCACTTTAGATACTGAATGCTAACTGCGCATTTAGCATCTAAAGAAGGTGAAGTTTCTTATTTAATAAATCTGTGAATTGTTTCTATAAACCACTGTTTTAGTATGTTTATTGATTCACATCATGTATCGGCCCAAAATCCAAAAGTTAAGTGATATGAATATAAAAAATATTCCATTAGAAAGCTCCTTTGATCATGCAGAAAATAGATTTTGACGAGTTTTAATGGATTTCTTTGGAAATTCATCCATAATTTTGAGATATTTCACAAAAATTATTGTGTTTATACAAAGAGAAAACGAACATTTAAAAAACAAATATGATAATTGGAAATCCTTGATTATCATCTTTAATTTTATAAACTAATAAACAATAGTTTCAACAATTAACTCTCCGGTACTCACCTTGTACTTTTTTAACCTCTATAACTCTTTGTTTGTGTATCAAGTTTGAAAGTATCGATCACTGCACCAAATGAATTTTGAGTCATTAGATGTTATTCTTAACGAATGCTTTTTATAAAACTATTAAGCATACCTAATGGATCCACTGATGTTTAATTGTTGAAGAATGGAAAGTTAATTATTTTATAGATTTCCTTCTTTCTGTGTCAGCATTTTGTAAGCGGAAATTACTAAGTATTTATAAATTAGCTAATTAAATAAGCTAAAAATTCTAATAATACCGAGACCTTTTCTATTAATTGTAAATAACGAATTGAATAATTGGAATGGAAAATTGAATACGTCAAATTTTTTTAATTGAAAATAAAGTAGAACAGAAACATATTGCTCTTCCATTTGTAAAAATCATAATACTATAGGTTTCTGTCTCAACGTTCTCAGTGAACATCAGGATTTGAAACAAGTGATTGAAATTAGAATTGAAATTATGGTTTAAATAACTTGATTATGAAAATTGGAATCATTATTTAATTGAAACTATTTTCTACATTAACATTGGAATAAGTAATAGAACATTAGCTTTGTTCGAGGTTCGAGGTAAGGATTGGGAATCAATTCGGGATTGACGTAAAGTTACAGTTCCACCGGATTAAAATTGAGGAACATTTAGTTGCTGAATGTTTCTTCTTGTTTCCAAGGGTAGAAACTTATGGCAACATACGTAAACTTCTTGTTTCCACTGAAGCAACTAAAATTGTCGATAGTTGCATATTGTTTAGTAGAAACAATCAACATTTGTTGCCGACACATAAAGATATTTTAAGGAACATTCAGCAACATTTTGGAACGTTTATGGAAACAAACAACAGCAACAGAAATGTACCTCTATGTTCCTCCGGTGGATATGTAGCTATAGGGGAAGGTTGCCAAGATTGGACCTTCTCCTTGATTGGACCACCCCCTGTTCTAAAGCCTACGTCATTTGCTAGTTTTTAAAAACGATCATAAGTGTCACTGCCAACAATATAATGTTCAGATACCAACGCTTTCATTTTCGCTGTTTTTTTTTTTTTAAAGGAACACAGGCGACTGTTCGCCTGTGTTCCATCATCTACCCTCATGGGCTCGCAAACTTAGTACATACACCCAGACACACGTAAAATCTTCGTCAAATTGTAATGAAATTGTAATGGGACAATCACAAACACCCAAGGACACGGTGGGAATCGAACCCACCAACTGATCTTTAGATGTCAATCCGTCAAAATAGATTCTATGAACCTGTATTATAGTTTTGTTTCACCTTAGCGAAGAGAATCCTGAAGTTAAAAGTAAGTACATCATAAGCATGGAATTTTTTTTTAGTAAAGCATATGTTAGGGTAAATATCTAAAAATTTTCACACATGTTTATTGACATTTCTATATTCATCTCAAATTTAAGGCTAGGGTTTAGTGCTTGTTGCTTCAATTGGACCACCTTTTGTTGCCACAAATGGACCGGTCCAATTGAGGAGACTGGACTAGTGTAATCGAGGAAACCACTATTTTTTTTTAGGATGCCAAAAACAAAATATTGCAAATGGACGGTTGACGTGTTAAATTTAGTAATAAATGCCCATCTAAAGGGTGAGTTAGGCCTGAATGGCAGTGCTTGAACCTACAACATACCAAAAACCACACTTAAAAGGCATTTGGATTCAAAAAATAAAATTGCTTATAAAAATGTGAAATTTCATGGCGGCATTCCCACTTTTTCAAATGATATAGAAATCGAAATAAAAAACCATTTGTTAAAACTAACCCAATTTGACGTTCGTAAACTTGCATTTGACATTGCCGAAAAAAATAACTTGCCTCATAACTTTAATAAGGAAAAACAATGTGCCGGAAAAAAATGGAATTATTCATTTATGAAAAGAAACCCCGAGCTATCTCTACGGCAGCCAGAAAATACCTCTTTAGCAAGAGCAAAAGGATTCAATAGAGAAAATGCACAGCAGTTTTATGACTTATTATAACTGTATCACTGTACTGTCTCCTAAAAGGGTTACTTCATTGTATCCGTAGCTGAAATATCGCCAGTACCTCAACCAGAATGTAAGAAAGGAAAGAGGGTTGCAAAAGGAGCCCAAAAAGCCTGTGTACTTACGGAGAGTCCTTACAAAAAAGATTTTGAAGCCAAAAAAATTGTAAAGGAAAACAAAAAAGGGAAAAAACCTATGCTTGGATGATACAACCACTGATTTACCATCGACTTCTAGTGGAGTAAGCAATCGGAATACCATCAACAAGAAGAGTCAGGAAGAGGAAAGCTGGTTTTGCATTTTGTGTAGGACAAGTTCCAAACAAGACATAATTCAGTGTCAAGAATGCGAAAAGTGGGTACATGCCGTCCGCGGTAATGTCAGCCCTCTCAGAAAGTTTTATTTTTGTTCTTACTGCCTTAAATTAGAAGAATACGATTGAACCTGTTTTAATCATTATGAAAATAAAATATTTCTTCTTGAATTTTGATTACTAAAAGAGTTAGAAAATGTGTGGTCCATTTGAGTGAGGAACCAGTGGTTCAATCGAGGCAACATTTTTTTTTTAACTCGAGGGACCTACAGTTTAACGCCGGTTCCGAACGGCCAATGGGCTTGTAAACTATGTACTTTACCCAACATTTTTCATCATAAATAACCACTAAATTCCGGACATATACAACACCCAAGAGCGAGGTGGGACTCGAACCCACAATCCTCGGTTTACAAACTGTATAAGGCGGTTCACCTTACCGCTGGTCTACCGAGGCCTCTAATCGAGGCAACATGTTTCCACAAATGGACCACTTGCAAGGGTTGAGAAAAACTGGTTTTTCCCTAAACTGACTGGTTCAAAAAAAGTTCTCTAAAATTATAAAGCCGCGGGATATATATACCAATACTCTTAATGTGACCAAAAAAAGAAATTCTTGTCTGTAATCAACTAAAAACATAAAAGTGGTCCAATCCCGGCAACCTTCCCCTATATTTATTCGTTTTCGTACTTCACTGCACGTTGAAAATCTGTGACACGAATGTTTACGTTTCCACTGCGTTAGCTACCCGGATTTGTTTACCTACACATGTTTCCTATTTTCTTTTGAAGTTTACCGCTGAATATGGAAACCGACAACAAGTAAGAACAGTCAACATTTGTAGCCGAAAAATAAAGAAATTTTAAGTTAATAAGTTAAAAGTTACTATAGTTCTCAACAAATATGACTTGCGCAGCCAAGATTGTTTGGTTATACTACATAATAACAAATACTGCGCAAGTCTGAAACTTATAGTTCTTGTTAGATTCTTCGAACCGGTAGGGACCAAACCAGAATCAAATCTGAACCACTCCAACTTTTCGAATCCAATCTCAATCCTTACCACGAACGCTTATAATATGAAAATATTCTTAAAAATCAGAAGTAAACTCTGAGCTTTTAAAAAATGAAGAAGGAGAACATAATATAACATTAACTTTCAATTTTATACATTCGAGTTCTCATTATACAGGGTGTTAAAAAAACAACTTTTCAATACTTTCGAAGCTGATTTTCGACCTCAAAATAAATAAAAAGTTTTATATAAATATGGTTCCGCAAATGAGCCGTTTTGAAGATATAAGAGATTTTCGGTTTTCAAAATATTAACTACTAGCCCAACCAAATACGATCAATTACAGGAGATATTCGATTTATTATTGACTTCTAGTGTTTTCCAGAAGATATTCCTTATGACCACCGTCCATTTCTATGCAGTTTCCCTCAATGGTCTAAAAACATGATTGAACGTCACATGAGAAGGAAGTTGACGATCGGGATAAGCCTCTGCATAAAGGCGACGTGCTTCAGGACCACTTCCGTTGGCACGGCCATACATGAAAATCATATCACTAATTTCAGTATTAGAATAAGGTATTTCGAATTCAGGAATATTAACTTTTTCTTGAAAACATAGTGAAAGAAAGTAAACAAATCGAATGGGATGCAAAATACTCAATAGAAGTACGTTAACGTAATAACGTCAGCTATGATTTTTTCATGAAACGACTGAAAAACATTCTAAATTCAGTAAACAAGACATCTGAAAGATGAAAATAATTCGAATATCGTATTTGGTTGCGCTAGTTGTTAATTTGAAAACAGAAAATCGCTTATATCTCCAAAACGGCTCATTTGCGGACTCATATTTACATGAAATTTTTTACTTAGTTTGAGGTCTATAATCAGCTCCCAAAGTATTGAGACATTGTTCTCTAACACCCTGTATAGCTTTAAGAAAAATACTAGTTTTTTTAGTTTTTTCTATATGCCCATCATGTTCCTAATATCCAAGTATAAAGAGCCAAACGAGCTTGCTGCCTATCACAATTATCATAATGTGCTTTGAGTCTTTGAAATATTCCTTGAATCTCTTTCTTGAAGTTTCGACATCCCAGATTTATTTGGATCTCTTGTTCTATTGTGAAACTGCTATATATTGTGTACTGTCCTTTCAGTCATGTATCTTTCCACTTTCACTTAATGCCCAAAAAAAATTAGAACTGTTTTCTTCCGTCTTCCACACCCTTGAACTAATTAAATACAGGAGACGTATAGGTCAATGGAAATTTATAGGTCAGGAAGGGAACGAGTGGTGACAGAAAGTTCTGTGCAAGATGCGCAATAAGTTCTGTGAAATATTTATGTTGTAAATTGAACTTATAGTTTTTTAACATACATTAAAATAATTTGAATCAATTTGAACTGAGACGGATTTTTAATTTTTCTTTAAATGAAATAAAACATGATTTTTTCAGAATATTCCATAATTTTTTTTAATAATAATCTAATTTTGCACCATCAATACTTCTTAGCACTGACGAAGTCCAATAATGCTGAACCCTGGTAGTTAATATATCTACTCAAATTTAATAACTCATATAAGTCTATTTCCTTGAAAAAGCGTTTGATAGTTTTGTATCTATCGGTAAAGAATATGCTGTTATTAACTTATGTAATACTAAGTCTGGAATTTTTCTGAAAAGGTTGCGAAGGTTAAATTATTCATTTCCCCACCCCCCCCCCCCCCCACCCCCCCCCCCCCCCACCCCCCCCCCCCCCCACCCCCCCCCCCCCCCACCCCCCCCCCCCCCCACCCCCCCCCCCCCCAAGGTCGAGCACTATTTATATAAGGTCAGCACAAATACTGCAAGACAGTAAATTCAGGTTTCCAATAACTCTCTAATGTCTACTCTGCAACTGTGGAGTATGTGATTCCAAAGCACGCTAACTTAGCGTTTATAAAAATTCTGGACATACTCACGAGAGTGCGCTCCAAAAATACTTGTCGCGATATTCGCAATATTCAAAATCAAATCATGAAAAACAAGGAAAATTCTTCAATGATTTAAAAAATTATCAAACAACTTTCTAAGGGAGCTGATTAGATGTATTCTGCGATCAGAATTCTACATTCACAATCCAACGGTGAATTAAAAAATCGTCAAGACACCCAGACCCGTCCGGGATTCCCCGGATTTGTCCTAGTTCAGGGGGCGTCCAGGAGACGTCCGGACGGGGCTTTCAAAATATGTCCGGGTCAAACCCGGACAAATTTTGTGTCAGGGAAATCCCGATTGATTGAAAGATGAGCAATATATTAAAACAAATCTCAGTTAAAATTTAATTTATAATCGTAAGCCACTTACAAGCTAAATCCAGAGAGAAACTTGCTAAATGCACAGACTGTTTCTCCACCGACCGCAATAAAGTATAAGTTTGAAGATTTAAGTTGCTAAAACTTTTAAAAATTTTTTATGGAAAAGGAAGATATTTCGGCAGAAATTGGCAAGTCTGAAAAATATCAAGTTAAGTTAAATTAGTAAAAAGAACTTTTTTTTTTTTAAGAGGTGGGACGTGTGCCCTCTCACACGCGCCCGACCTCCGTACAATTTTGGCTTCGTCAACTTGGACATTTAGCCATAAATTTACTAAATGAGGGGAACCACTTACGGACGTATACAAACACCCAGGAACACGGTGGGACTCGAACCCACCAACTCCGTCAACGAAGACGGCATAGCGTTACCTAAACCTCTCCGCCACGGAGCCTCCGAAAAAAAACTTGATCTAGTTGAAGTTGAAACTTGTTACTTTATAGTTATAGGCCAAGCTACAGAGATTTGTAGGGAGCATTTTGTGTAAAAAAGTGTTAGAAGAAAACCAGCTGCGCCATTGTTTGTAAAATAGTTCCATATGATATAGTGATATGTTTTTCACTCGACTTTATTATTTATAACTTTGTTATTAACAATTTTATCCAAAAAATCGCGTTATTTTTAGTTTTTTGCTCATGAAACTGAAACTATCGAAGTAATCGTGATGGTGTCAATAGGCTAATTGTAGAAAATGAAAAGACGAAGAAAGTGAAAGGTAGGACGACTCGATCTGACCTGTAGTTCGAGAGGAAATTGGAAAAAACCACAAAAAATTAAGTTTTTTCAAAAATTCATAACTCGGTTATTTTTTGAGTTGTACCGTAGATCCTCCGGCCAGTATTAGTTATTGATATAAGCTTCATTTGTGCGAAGATCAGGAACTGTCCGACGCATAGTTTTTGATCTGTGGCCATTTGATTATGTTACTATGCAATTTTCCAGCAGACCTGAATGCGACAGGTATGGTCCGATTTCAATTTACTAAAAAGATTTTGAAAGTAGAATTCTCATATTTCAAAACGTTCATCTTGGTTTTTCATAAAAACGCTGAGAAATATGTTAAAAATAAAGCTGAACATGACGAAAAACGGCCGAGCGCGTAAGAGTAGTTGAAGAGTGGGGGTAGAGCAGCAGGCAAGGAGAAGTATGACATTCGAAAGCGTCGGCATTTTGAACATGACAGTAATTTCTAAACGTTGTCAGATAATAATTGTAAACCCCCACTCTTCAACTACTCTCACGCGCTCGGCCGTTTTTTGTCATGTTCAGCTTCATTTTTAACATATTTCTCAGCGTTTTTATGAAAAACCAAGATGAACGTTTTGAACTATGAGAATTCTACTTTCAAAATCTTTTTAGTAAATTGAAATCGGACCATACCTGTCGCATTCAGGTCTGCTGGAAAATTGCATAGTAACATAATCAAATGGCCACAGATCAAAAACTATGCATCGGACAGTTCCTGATCTTCGCACAAATGAAGCTTATATCAATAGCTAATACTGGCCGGAGGATCTACGGTACAACTCAAAAAATAACCGAGTTAAGAATTTTTGAAAAAACTTCATTTTGGCTGGTTTTTTCCGATTTTCTCTTAAACTAAGGGTCTGATCAAGTCGTCCGACCTCTCATTTTCTTCGCCTTTTCATTTCCTACAATTAGTCTGTAGACGCCATCACGATTACTGTGATAGTTTCAACTTTATAAGCAAAAAACTAAAAAAAACGCGATTTTCTGCATAAAATTGTTAATAACAAAGTTATAAATAATAAAGTCGAGTGAAAAACATATCACTATATCATATGGAACTATTTTACAAACAATGGCGCAGCTGGTTTTCTTCTAACACTTTTTACATGAAAAAATCTCTGTAGCTTGGCCTATTAATAAATAATTTAGGCTTTTGGTTACCTAACCTATCTAACCGAAATAGATGACCTATCCTATACCCCATACGGGGTGTCCGAGAAGGAACTAAATTTCATCCTAATGTCGGGGGTTTTTTAAGTTTTTGATGCGTGGAATGTTAGTTTTTGGGATCGGGTGAATAAAAGTCCAATTCATTTAAACCAGCCGACGTTTGTTATTTTATCATATTCGTCATATGCTGTACTATTTTAAAATATCCATGTATTGTAAGTCCCGTCTACCTAAATATTTCCTGTATTTTATTTTTGTTCTAATGACTGTGAGTCCAGACTGTTAGAGTGTAAGTATTTTTTAATTAGTATTGTTGTTTTTCTACCCTGTAACACAAAAAAAATGTAATGTATGCACATACGAGTGGTTGTTTTTAGTTGTTTTAACCCTCATTTTTAGATGTTATTTAATGTATTTAATCCTATTTATTGTTGTACATTTATTTTCATTTAATTCTTCATTGAATTTATTTTTTACCCACAGCCACACATTCAAAACTTTTGTGTAATTTATATAAAAAAATCCTATTATACTTTTAGAGCCCTGATGATGCAAACATATTCTGCGAAACGTCGACTGGTTTAAATAAATTGGACTTTTATTTACCCGATCCCAAACCCAACAAATTTCCACGCGTCAACATCTACTTTGGATCGTTAAAGAAAAATCGAAATTTAAAGTTTTTGTCCGGCGTCAGCAATTTAGGTGATGGCTACCCTACCCCGACTCAAAATCTGCATACAGCTGTTTTGATCTTATTAGATCTCATCAGTGCAGCTTATTTCACCTGGAGTGAATTAAAGCATTTCTAATTGTGTAATGGAAATGGAAAAGTGCCACAAAGTAAAATTTTCAGTATTCAATAAAAACTTCATGAATCTTATACTGTATTTTTTTTAAATCTATAATTTTCATTAAAAATACAAAATATATTTTTATTTGTTTTTTAAGAGTTGTTTTTTTTTTGTTGTACATATATAACTTGATTTTGCACGTGAAAAGCTGAAAGTGCCATCATATCTTTTTTTGGGAAACGATGTAAGTGCCATATCTTGTTAGTTAGAAGACTGAAAGTCCAGTGCTCATTGCACGTAGAGGATGAATGTTCATAGAGGTTTGAAAAAATCCAATGCAATGGAAAGGCACATTCAGCATGGCGGATGGCACTTTCAGCCTTTTCCACTGACAGTCAGCGGGCACTTTCACGGTGCTGCTCCTTGCGATTGCTCTAGGAACTAGTAGGAATTTTTCTGGTACTTTCAACCTTCTCTAGGTTATTGGCGATGTCGCTTGCAACACATTCCATGCAAAAAATCAATTTTTTATTTTTTGGCACTTTCAGCCTTTACCATTTCCACTACACAATTGTTCCCCAACACAAATCGCGATCGGGACTACTATCTGGATAACAACCCAGAGCGCCGTCCTGAATATTGGAAACCAACAATTTAAAGTGAATGTAGAATTCTGGTCACGGAACACATATTATCAGCTCCCTTTGAAAGTTGTTCGATAATTATTAAATTATTGAGGAATTTTCCTTGTTCACTTTATGTAGTTTATTCAATAAAATTGCAATTTATTCGGTAAATAAAGTATCGTGACCTAAATAGTATTGTAGTAATGCAATTCTTAGTAATTAATTAATAAACTACGGCTCACGTGGAAGATTACATGAAGCAATATAATTAATAACACTTTCCTGCAACTCTGCGAGCATATATAATACATGTTCCACCGATTTCATGCAATTTACCGAGATAGAAATTCGTTAAGCGTGTTTTACCCGATTATCACTTTTAAATAAGTTTCACAACTTCATTCCATTTCCGTGCAATATTCACTACACTGGAACAAGAGACAGGATTGTCGAATTACTTTTATAAATCGTGAAGTGAAAACCCATTGAATACATTCTCAAGTAAAAACAATTTGCTTTTCACACGAAAACTCATAGAATGTAAATAAACTGCAAAATAATATAAATTAAGTGTTCATGCTTTTATTAATTAAGCGGGATTTGAATCTGAACCAGCAATCGATTGGAATTTAAAGCAATAAATATCTTCCTCACAATGGGAATGCTTTCGAGTGTCTTTCAATTTTACTAAATCAATAGAATATTTCAAGTGTGTTAAATTGGAGTTCAGGTTATAAATCCTAACCTATATTTATTGAAATTATGGAGTAATATAGGTAGTTAATTGTACGTAGTGAAAATTTTTTTATGAATTATACAGCAAATTTGAAACAGGTTCTGCCATATGAAATTCATCCTGAATAATGTAGATGGGGTTCATATTTTTTTCTTTACTCATAGCCATTACTTATAACGTTTTTGGGACCTATAGGCTGAGAAGTTGAGGGGGCCCCCAAATTTCACGTTTCGCTAACATGTGATTTTCATACTTTAGTATGAATTGCGGGTAATTATTTAATTTATATACTTGGTATATCAAAAAATATTGAATTTCGAGATCTAAAAGTACCTATCAAAATGCTTCAAGTGTATGTGTTCACATTAAAGTGTTATAGAGAAGTCATATGCATTTTCAGAAATTTCATTACCATAAACTAAATTAATGAAATTTAAATAAAAAAATTTTCATTTATTAATTTGTTATCCTAGAATTTCACTCTATTGATTCGAAATGTGCAATATATTGGTCTATTCTTCCAGAGTTCAGGATTGCATAGCACCCTGTAGTTGCTTGCTGTGCTAATACTTGTAGAATATATTTATTAATAATTTAATGCTCAATACCTACTACCTCAATACTAACAAAAATTTTGATGCTCAATAAAAACTTTTCTGAATTTATTTTCAGCAAAATCTTCAATTATATCGCTAACGTTAATTTCCCTCATAATATCGAATTCCATGCTGAGTAAAATACTATCATTTAAATTTGCATCAGTCATTTTAGTACATAATCATTGCAAAATTTCCTCTTTGAAAATTTCAATTTATATGGGGGCCCCTTGAGTGGTGGGGGCCTATAGGCTGCAGCCTACTCCAGGCTATTTGTAAATCCGGTCCTGCTTATAGCAGAATATCAACTCGGCCATGCGAAGTAAATTACTTATTTTTTTATTAGCTTGAATTATAAAGGAATATATATATATATATATATATATATATATATATATATATATATATATATATATATATATATATATATATTTGAAAGTAACGGAGTAATAGTCGTTAAGAACAATATTCTTTCTAAATTTAGGGTATTCCGACTAAAAAAGGGGGCGTCTCCAATAACCAGTCAATCTGTACTAAAGGCTCTATATTTCGTCTACTATTGCAGATATCATCAGGAGCCAACTATAAAAATTACAAAGTTGAAACATCAAGAAAACTGTACACAGAGTAGACTTACGATACTACGACTTTAGCTGGTAACTCCAGAAAAAACAAGGCTCTCTCCACATTGTTTTGTTTGTAATACAATGACATGTTAACTTTGTCGACACAAAAGGTACAATCTATAATAAAAATTGGAAGAAAAAAATTCCCCAACATCTAAGATCTTACTTCAGCAGCCATCTTTACCATAGATCTATATGCGCATTACGCAGCGAGAGACAATTAAATTTACAGAAAATACTACTCTTCTTCTTCTCGTCTTTTTGGACATATTTAAAACATCATTTGGCCAAAAAATAACACAGAAAATTACACAGAAAATTATTTGTACATCTAAAGTAGAGACATTCAATTTTATAAACTGTAACTTAAGAAAAAAAAGGAGAAATGGATCAAGTTAGTAAGACAAAAATTATATCAATTTTTCTCAGTTTATAGTGTCCTAATGACTTGTGATAAAAATAAAAACAATAGAGTCTCGGATGTTTGGTGCGGATCTCCCCCTCAGTACATTGTTTGATTGATTTATTTTTTTTTTCTTATAATTTTTATATAATTTTTCTTATAGAGAAAATAATTGTTTATATAGTTTCGTTAATATTATATACCCTATCATGTCTGTAATTTTTAGTAATGGTCATAATGTTGTGGATTTCAATGTTGGATTTTGATTCATGTCTCCTTTGCTTTGAGAAAAATTGATATAATTTTTGTCTTACTAACTTGATCCATTTCTCTTTTTTTTTCTTAAGTTACAGTTCATAAAATTGAATGTCTCTACTTTAGATGTACAAATAATTTTCTGTGTGATTTTCTGTGTTATTTTTTGGCCAAATGATGTTTTAAATATGTCCAAAAAGACGAGAAGAAGAAGAGTAGTATTTTCTGTAAATTTAATTGTCACTCGCTGCGTAATGTGCATAATAGATCTATGGTAAAGATGGCTGCTGAAGTAAGATCTTAGATGTTGGGGAATCTTTTTCTTCCAATTTTTATTATAGATTGTACCTTTTGTGTCGACAAAGTTAACATGTCATTGTGTTACAAACAAAACAATGTGGAGAGAGCCTTGTTTTTTGTGGAGTTACCAGCTAAAGTCGTAGTATCGTAAGTCTACTCTGTGTACAGTTTTCTTGATGTTTCAACTTTGTAATTTTTATAGTTAGCTCCTGATGATGTCTGCAATAGTAGACGAAATATAGAGCCTTTAGTACAGATTGACTGGTTATTGGAGACGCCCCCTTTTTTAGTCGGAATACCCTAAATTTAGAAAGAATATATATATATATATATATATATATATATATATATATATATATATATATATATATATATATATATATATAATAGTGGAAGTGATTATTCAAGACTTCTATACAATACAAACCATATGTTCTAAATTAATGGATTCTCCCATTAATTGACAGGTAGTGAAATATCAAAAAAATGATTCCATTCGTGACTTGCTATATTACATTATGTAATATATATATATATATATATATATATATATATATATATATATATATATATATATATATATATATATATATATAAGGCCTTCGATCGAGTTTGGCACAAGGCATTGCTATTGAAGCTTAGAGTCAAATACGTGTTACGGTTGATGCTGTTAACGCGGGTGTGCTGCAAGGGTCGATCTTGTTACCGACGCTTTCACTTATACAAACTAATGATCTCCCAAAAACAAAATTGTGAGCTTCGCTGACGTCAGTACCTACTCTAGTAACATCCAACAAAAAGAGGCCTGTAGGCGGATCTACATAATATGTCGCACAACGTGTTGTGCGAGCTCAATCCATAAATATAGACCTCAAGATAATTTCCAACTGAGGATTTCATAATTTAGTTATTTTTGATGCCGACAAGAAACAGGCAATAAGGTTCCGTAGATAAACTCCCCTGGCCGATCTTCAATAATAATTATTGGAATATAAAATGATCAACCCAACCAATAATCTACATCTCTAGAGTAGGCGTCAGCTCTAAGATAACCTGGCATGAACACATCTCCACCATTTCCAAGTCAACTGCATAGAAGCTTAGTTATCTGTTCCATTCACACCAATGTAACTATTGCTGCTTTATAAAACTCTCATATACATCCAGCATTAGAATACTATTCTCGTGCTTGAAGCTCTGCATCTATGCACTCCATGCACATACTAAATTCTTCAAAAATAGCAGTGAGGATGATAGACGAACCGTTATTAACCACTCACTTTTCGGAGAAAATTTGCCAATTATGCCTCTTTTACGGATATTATCACGGCATATGTTCTGCATCATTTAGTCCATATTCCACCACGAACCAACATTTATTATTGTTTCAGGGCGCTTGAGAAGCTTTTGATTATCCTGAGAGTTCTCATAATAAATTAACTCTACCATATATATATATATATATATATTTATATTTATATATATATATATATATATATATATATATATATATATATACATATATACATATAGGTATATATATATATATATATATACATACAATATATATACATATATATGTATATATATATAAATATATATATATATATATATATATATATATATATATATATATATATATATATATATATATATATGTATATATCAGGGGCGGCTAGTCAAAGGAGGCTAAGCCTCCTCAATAATATTCCGTGTATCACTAATATATTATATTGAATAGTCAGCATTATTCAGCATATTCATATTAATCAAAATCATATTATTTTATGCACCTGCCTTCCTTTCAACCTACATTATATAATATAATTTATTAATTAAGATAGAAGGTATTTACATTTACTGCATTTCATTCATTTCAAGATTTGTGGCAACGCTGCGGAGGCATGGAAAGGTATATTCTCAACGTTCATTATGCATGCCACAGAAAAGCAATCGCGTGACATCGAGTGAATTCGTTGGAAAGCATTAATTGAATCGTAGTGTGATCGTAATTACTAATGGCCGAAAACAGCAGGGTGTTTACTTATATTGCTCGCGTATTGTTTTAAAATGAGTTTGGTTACTGAAGTTAATTTCAAAAATTTCAATGGTGACTTAGTGGAATATTAGTTATCCCATAACTTTAGTGCACTAAGTTATGAGGATGAAGTTTTGATAAAAACATTGCGACCTGCCCCTGAATTAGACAATTTGGTGCAGCGTAATAGACAACAAAACTGCGGTTTTAATACAAGGAATTATGAGAGACATCCTTGCCTAACGGGATCACAGGTAAAAAATAAATTATTTTGTTGGCAGTGTTTACTTTTTACTAGTGAAGATGTCTCTGTTTGGGGCCGCTTAGGATTTGAGGATTTAATTCTATACCTAGTTGAAAGTGAGGAATTTTTCACTGATAAAGTAACTTTAAATACAGCACGCGGATTAATATCTTACTCACAAGATAAGGAATTTATATATTTTTTAAACATCTTTAAATTAATTTTTGAACAAACAGAAATAGTTTTTCAAATCTTACAGCACAAGTTTTCAGATGTAATTTACTCACGAAATCGGCTCAAGTTTCTTTTGGAAAAAATTTCAGAATTTCGTGCAGAAGTTTATTTTAAAAAACTATTTTCTGTATTTCAAACTACTGATGATACGACTCAATTTAGCCCAAAACGAAAGAAATTCAGTTACGCAGATATGGAGATTCACTATAAGCAAATATTTTATGAAATTTTGGATACTATTAGGGGTCAAATAGAAATAAGGTTCTCTGATTTGAAAGAACTGCATTTCTTCGACTTACTCAATAAAAATTTGTTAACCAGATTTCCGGCTAATTTTCCAGATAATCTTTTGGAAAATTTATGTCAAAAATACACTTTTTTTGATAAGGTGGCCATAAAAAGTGAACTGTGTGTTGTTTATAATGACAATGAAATTTTGGGGAAAAATGAGAATCATGTGAGGACGACTATTAAATACCCTTTTGATAATGATTTGAATCAAGATTTACCCCAAGTTTATAAACTCTTATGTCTAATTGTTTCTATCTCGGTGACATCGGCTTCCGTAGAGCGCTCGTTTTCCACTCTTAAGAGAATTAAAACTTATTTACGAAATTCAATGAGCCAGGATCGTTTGAAAAATATTAGTTTGTTGTCTATTGAGAAGGAATTGGTAAAACTTTTGGCGAAAGACAAAAAATTTTATGAGGATATTATAGATCATTTTGCTAACGTTAAAGATCGCAGAATCCCGCTAATCTTCAAAAATATATAATAACTTTTTATTTGCTCTCACCAGCTGTTAAAAAATTCGTTAAGTAGGTAGGTAGGTACCTATTTTGTGAAAGAAAAAAAAAATTGATGAATAGATGAATTGATTAATTGGCTGAGAAGAGTAGTTTTTGTGAATATTGTAAATAGGAGTTGTAGGTCTCAAGGTGGACACTCGAAAGTGAAATCAACTTAATAGCTTAGGGTGCTTATTTTACTTTGATTTTCTTTAAATTATAAGACGGTTGACCTTGAAATCCTAAAAATTTTCGCCTATGGTGTATTTTTTAACGCCTCTTGTATCCTCCTCAAACCAAAACCTCACGAGCCACCACTGGTATATATATATATATATATATATATATATATATATATATATATATATATATATATATATATGTATATTGGGCAATAACAGGTGACTAAGAATTGAAAATAAATATTTTTTAAAATTTCGATACCCAATATATAAGAAATATTTTTGCTACAATCATACCTAAACAATTTTTAACACTCTAATGTAAATACGCATTTCTACAAACAAATGATCATCGCCATGAATTGACGGTAAAACTGAATGTACTGATAATTGAAATTGAATGTAGGTATATATTTATCAAAAGCTGCTATATAATATACTAGTCAATTTCATTCGCATCAAGATTCTCCTGATGTAACATGAATAATATAAATATTCGAAAATAAAAAACTGCTCAAATCCAGTTTGAAGGAATATTGAATTGAATGCATGAGGAAATAGGAAGGTACTTTCATTATTTTTTAGAATATTAAATAATGATTATTTTTTTCTTATCCGTTCCATTATGCCATGAATAATCCTTAAATTTGTTGTTCAAAATTGATTCACGTTTTCCTTTGGTTACGTTATAACTTCATATAGGAAGTAGCTGTCAAGAGAAAAGAGAATTTAATATATATCGATCGTTATTTCTTGCGGTTAAATGAATATTTTGACAATATCAGACAAGCTTTCTAATTTATTCACAACATTACCAGTAACGGCTCTCCTAAACATATAATATACAAACAAAATATTCGGAGGAGAAACTCGTGTCAACGGTGAATTTTCTGATGATTCAAACATTAATATAATTTCATTCAGTTTGCGAATTGAAAATAAAATCGATAACTGCGAAGAAATTGGATAATTTCCCAATAGCGAGGGATATATATGTATATATATATATATATATATATATATATATATCTATATATACAGAGAGGCGACGACTAGGTGCATGGAAATTTTCTGAATTTTAGAAGAGAAATAGTGAGTTTTGAAGTTTTTTTTGAGTATTTTAGAGTCATATGGTCAACATTAGAACACCGAAAACTCGATCCTCGATAACTCGACACTCCAGGAATTTCGACAAGCCTGACACATTTTTTGGCTTCGAAAAACGAAACAAAACTTGAAAACGCACGGTATTTTCCTGAAAAGCTAATTCAATTTACAGTAATAATTATATATTAATATATATATATATATATATACATATATTATATATATATATATATATATATATATATATATATATATATATATATAAATATATATATATATATATATATATATAATATATATATATATATATATATATATATATATATATATATATATATATATATATACATATATTATATATATATATATATATATATATACATATATATATATATATATATATATATATATATATATGTATATATATATATATGTATATATATATATATATATATATATATATATATACATATATACATATATATATATATATATTTTTTTTTTTCTTCTTAATTTGTTTTCTTGGGTAATTAAGTCTATTTACAACTGATGGTATATCTATATTTACATTCACATTAAGAAATGTTTAACGTTTCAGCAATCACTGTTGCCTTCATCAGAAAATTTTTTTTGTGGTCATCCATAGCTTTCTTCCGTACACAAGAGTGGCAAATTCATTTAAAATTACATGTAATAGGATATAAAATGAAAACATTGTTGAAAGACGGTGGGACAGTATACGTTTGAATTCGAACGTGATTGCTGAAACTTCAAACATTTCTTAATGTGGATGTAAATATAGATATACCATCAGTTGTAAATCGACTTAATTACCCAAGAAAACAAATCAAGAAGAAAATATATGTAAAAGGCCTAGGAAATCAAGGAAAAATCCGAAAACCATATATATATATATATATATATATAAATATAAATATATATATATATATATATATGTATATATATATATATATATATATATATATATATATATATATATATATATATATATATATATATATATATATATATAAATTCATTATATATTGGGAGGGTTCAAATACTACAATAATGAAAATACTGTACTATGCTTTAGTAGAGGCTATACTCACATTTGGTATGTTGGGATGGGGTGAAACAGCATATTCTCTCGATATTCTCACACAACAAGTATTTTCTAAACTCATAAAAGTTGTTTTTGAAGAAAAGGCTGGGTTGAGATTTTCCTCAGTCCAAAAAAATGTTTCAGGAAGTTAAGATACTCGCTTTGAAAATCTTATATTTTCTCAGACTGGAATGTTTTTACAATATTAACCAAGACGCTATGAAATTAGACCACATACTACATACATCACAATCACAACACCAAGGCCGAAGCTATAAAATAACTATAAGCTCCTCAAACTGCTGAATTTAAGCATAGAACCTATTTGGCGCTATTTGTTTCAGTTTATTAACATCAGAGTTAGATATGAGCAAATGATTTTATGTTGTATTTATTTTTCTTTGATTATATGTAGATATATATATATATATATATATATATATATAACTATATTAATTTATTCGACTGAACAAGCTTTTCCTTTGCAGCTAATTTATTTTTTTAAATTTTTAATGATAACATGCGAAATTCATGATAAACTTTTTTTCAAGTTTCATGAATGTCATAATAATTTTGTTCTCTGAATGTTTTTAATAAATTCAGTCTTTAGTTTAAAATTCATATTATTGCTAAAAAAATAGAAAAAATAGAAGAAAAAAAAAATATATATATATATATATATATATATATATATATATATATATATATATATATATATATATATATATTTTATAAATAATATAAACTTATATATATATATATATATATATATATATATATATATATATATATATATATATATATATATATATATATATAATCTCTTGATAATTATTAGCAATAACAGGCTGGTTGAATCTTAAAAAACTCGATTTTATTAAAAAGTACAACAAATAAAAACCTCTGAGAGGTTTTTATTTGTTGTTTTCATCTTCAAATTTTCAATCCAATGCTTTGCTACGCCGTTCTGATGAGGACCAAAGAGTCCGAAACACGTGTCAACGGCTGCTTCCATATAAACGTTCTATACAGATAATTCTACTCTTCTTTTTTAATATTTTCCTGCGACTAATTTCTTTGTTGTTAGATAAATAGTACCCTATTATTTTTATTTTCCAACATTACGTAGGTAAAGGTTTCTGTGGTTTCCCTTGCCATCTAATGATAACAATGTTGATATTAGACTGAATAGCACGTAATAAATAACAAAGAACAACCACATTCGGAAAAAAATTTTAGCAAGACAAAGTAGTCTTTGTCTATTCAAATTTTTTCAAATCAATAAATGTCAAAGAAATTTCAATTTTTTCAAAAGTTTTGAAAAACTACGAATGTCGTAGTGAAACGTCAACTTTTTAATAAAATCGAGTTTTTTAAGATTCAACCAGCCTGTTATTGCTAATAATTATCAAGAGATTAAAAATAGATCACAGGCAACAACAATTCGAATAAATAATATATATATATATATATATATATATATATATATATATATATATATATATATATATATATATATATATATATATATATAAATCCTATTTTTGTACATAAACAAAATTCATAACTCACTTTTAGATATCAAGTAAATCCAGAAGTGTAAAATTCGGCAATGACGCAAATATAAATACGTATAACATATTTTAAGATTACACACTTATCACTGCATCGCTCTCACACGAATCAATTCATTCAATATGATAAACTTGTCGGCAATAGCGCTTAAAAATATGGTCTCGCACCTACTAAACAGATACCCAGAGCTCACGGAACGTTACACACGAGCTGTTCGTTTGACTTTGACTCGTGATC
>JARQZK010000003.1:242500-410000 GCA_030704885.1 Cynegetis impunctata
TACACACAAGTCAGCAACCTTCCTTCGATATGAATGAAGATGAGCGGTCAATGACGGGTTATCTATTATCCTCACTGTTCTTTCTTGAATTGAGTCAAGCAAATGCAAGAAGTGTTTTAGTGCGAAGCTCTATTTACGACAGCTCCAATGTTGGACGAAACACAACATTATATAGCAACAATAGCTGTTTTGGCAGGATCAGATTTTTAGCACGAACAATGTAACTAAGCTTATATGCAGCAGAGGATTTTTTTATTATTGTGAGGCCTCCTCTCTAGTGGGGTTTCCTAATGAGCTCATTCTATTAGAAAATACGCTCAGCAACAATGTGAATTAGTATATAAATAATTTTATAAGAAATTATTGAAGCTTCACTGCGACTCAGGAGCTACCAAAGGTGATTCCACGTCAAGGAGGTCCGATTGAAGCCATGTTTATTAAGTTATATCCTTTAATTGGCCTTCTTTAGGAAATCGTAGATCATCAGATATATGTTCATGATGTTATTGAAGTTTTTCTGAAAACCTTGTTGCTTGAATCTTGGTCCCATTCAAAGCAACTAAACAATCAAATCCCCATTATATCATGATCGCTATTAATGAACTCGGCTTGGGGAACACGTTGATGGCCAGATAGACGCACTGATAGGTCTCCTGTTGGTGGTGGGTTCTATTAAAGTAATGTATTCAGCGAAGCTCGTAACCTTGTTTAGTCAATTAGCAGATCATTAGTATGTATTAGAAAAAGTTTTGGCGACAAGATATACATTTGAGGTTCACAGGCGTTTGAAGTATGCGAGTACAAGCTTACACCACTGACCGCAACACGTATTTACCTTTTTGGGAGGTAGTTTTCGATCACTCTATATAGTTATTCGGGAAGACAATAGGCTTCGATTGCAATGCCTTGTGCCATCCTCAGTCGAAAGCTTCAGAAAGCAGGCCTAGGGTGACTGGCAATGTTTCTTGATAACGCTTGTCCAAAGATGTGTAATATAGGTGAGCAGGTCATCATTTTTTGATTATTCTGTACGATATCTATGAATTTCATCTAATCTTATTGTGGGTAACTGGGTATGGTCTCAAGCCACACTACGTCGAGGTTATCGACTTTAATAGATGCATCACGTTCACATACAACGTCCGATCGGACGTAAATGCAAGAGCCACCTTTATACCTACTCTACTACTGGATGTAATTCACTGTAATGGCATAGGACGTAAGTGTCAGATGTTAGACTAATTTGGGTTTCAGTTAAAGTAAGAGTAGGAGGTTTATTTGATTGCAAATACTGGTGAACACAACTAACGACATTATCTCTATATAGATTTTTGATGTCGTAATTCGTGTATCCGTTTGAAATGGATGAACTAGAATTTCCATCTTGTATCGTCCGAGATAGTCCCCTCCGGAGATCCGAATGGGAAACGAGTTTACCTCCGAATGTTTAATTCTCGTCAATTGACGGTTTTCTCTTTTCGAAAGACTGTTTACCACCCTCGATGGAAAACATTATCAACAAAATTTTTAAAATACTAAACAATGTATGTTATGCCACCTGAAAATAGTCCCTGTTAAGTATGTTATAGTTATTAAGGTATCAAGGGTATTATAAAGATAATAACGCTTGATTTCGATGAGTGTCGGTCAACGTATACGTATACGTTGACCGGAAGCGTCCGGAAGCGTTATCCTTATAATACCCGTGTTGCCTTAAAAGGTTAATGTCCGACAAAATATTTTGAATTTAAGAAACATTCAATTCAAAACAAATTAGGTAGCATTTACCTTAAGAAATAGTCATAACGTAATGACGATAACTATGGTGTATGGCAAAATTTTAGTGAAAGCTACTAAAGCTGTTGATGCGCTTATGCTAAAATAAAGTAGTCGGATTTACGAGAAAGAATATCTCCATTTTGTGGACAGGCTGACGAAACGTGTACCATGTCGACGAAACCGTTTTGGTGGCTTATTTTCAAGGTTTGTTACAGTTATATTCTCCAAATTTCCTTTGGACAAAGCTCTTAATATTACGTAAAGAACTAATGTTCCATAGATAAGATAAGAAGCATTGAAAAGTTGATATTTCTGCAACAGTTCCTGAAGAAAATTGGGAAAAATTATTCGTCTAGTTTTTTCTGGCACAAGCGTATCCACAGCATTCACTTAAATATTTTGGGGGAGATTGGTATTACCTTCTACTCCGGACATTTTTATGCGTGAATCGCAAAAATTATTTTTCTGTGCTTTATATGTTTTAACAAAATAAATTTGCTAGGCCCTAGAGTGTTTTCATTGTAAAATAACGCCTATTGACATAATTTTATCATTTGTCAAATAATATAACAGTATAACTACTTACTGTAATTGTTATAGTTGACAAAACTTGATGGTCATTCACCATGTCTATCATACTTATCGTGCCAATTTCGTTAAATTGTAGTTTCGACGTTTCATCGTATTTGGAAGAGAACTTCGATTTTCTACAAACAATTTTTTATTGTCTCAGAGGACAATAGAAAAATTACTCAAAACTGCTTAAATAATTAACCCACAAACCTTATTGTGAAACAAAGCATGCAATAGATATGCATATTCCTACATTCATCGATAGAAACAGATAGATCGACTCCACTAATAATCAAATCACGAATATTCGAAATATCAAATCATTATATTATTTTAGGTGTGTTCTACTTTTCCTCATTTGTGAGTTGTTTGCTGAAGTCGACTATCGCAATGCTCGGCCAGCCGATAAGATCAAGATCATAGAAGTGACTGTCCGCTTATGTTAGATAAATTAGTCTATATTACGTACACAACATCTGGCGCTGAACGTAGATTCAGAATAGTTGTACCCAATAACTTTGTTTACTCATTACTTCTCATTATTAAAACTAATAGTTGGTGACCGCTGATCGGTTTGAATTTCTGAAATATTTCCTCTAGGAAAACCCTTGATGAAAGAACCAGAGTGGAAGGGAACTCGTGGGAACAATTCTCTCCTCTTATCAGTAAATAGATGCATAAGGGAGAAGCTAATGCAGGAATTTCCAGATATGTGTATATATCAGTAATTTTTAATAGAAGGAATATCGAAAGATATTTTGAGTACGAAATAAAGACTTCTAAGTAAAAATTTGTTCTCTTCTTAGCTGTTTTCTCTATGTACTACTCAAAGTTATGTTATCCGGATCCCATCCGGATGATTTTCGGTAGTTTCGCATGACATCCAGATGTGTTTCTTCATTTTTGGCATTCAGTAATGAGGTCTTAGTTACCCATGAAATTACGCTTCCCTTTATAAATTTGCACACACTTTGGTGTAGTTGCAGCCTCTTGGCATACTTGAGGAATTGCCTTACCTTTCATACCGTTCATCTAACCCAAAATTTCTCTCAAAGACATAGAGTGTTGGGTAAACATGCGGCTAAAATTCAAGGGGATATTCCTTGGCGTATTCTAAGAATATTTTGTCCTATGATGACTTCTGAAAAATCCCTTTGTTTGGAAGATACAGACTGAATAAAATTGGCGGTAACCATATTCTTTATTTGTTGAAATCATTAATGTAACTAAAAATATGGCGTACGCCAATAAGTTTATCAAGTAGAAAAAATTAAGTAGTTTATCAAGTACAAGCATTTTTTTTCGATAACTTCTCTACCACATTTCCGTTTGGTTAGATTATTTTTACGGGGATATCTGAAGTCTCTAGTTTACTCTACTCCAATGTAGAATTTGGACAACTTACGAAATCGAATAATAGCAAGGTGTAACTCAATTTGAAACGACGAGTCTTTGAAAGAGTTCGGCACTCAATGTCGAGAATATTGAATGATTCCTCCAAACTGGAGGAAGTTATTTCGAACATTTATTGTAGATTGAGCAACGTCTCATGTACATACTTATTGATGATAAAATATTGTTACCGCCTCAAATTTTTTCACCCTGTATCTTCGAAACAAAGAGGTTTTTAAGAAATCATCATTGGACAATATATTCCTAGAATAGGCCAAGGAATACTGCAATTTTTGTCGTATGTTTACCTAACACCCTGTATATGGGTAAGTTTTACATAAATAGCGCCTTTTTAGGAGGGAAATTTATGAGGAACTTATATAACCATATTCTTAGTTTCTAGGTTGTAACCTTACAAAATTAACTGAATTTTCCAGTAAAGTACCTTCTTATAAATGCTAGTTTTAGACCCAAGGCACACGAATTTCCTGCCATCTATCCAAGCGCTATCTAACGATATCCATAACTCTTCGATTAAGTATCATTGACCTGGTGGATTTCGCACATTAGACACAGAAAATTAGATCTTTTGAAGGGCTCTCCTGTCTCAAGAAAGGATCGGACCACCTAGTGAGGTTAATCATAATAATAATAAATAATAATTTTAAAGTTTATACTTTATTCAATAATACCTTTATTTAGCATACAGCTATTGATAACAAAAATAATCATTACATCCATAATGTCCATCAAGAAAAATTTTCAAATACATATACTATCAGAGATTTCTTAAATACTCTACAATTTTTACAATATTTACTGCTGATTGGCAGATTATTATACAAAATAAGTCCCCTGCTCATTATGGATTTGTACATAAAATGAGTATTATATTCACTTATCATGAAATCGTTTCGATGTCTAGTATCATGCAACTCATTTACAAAATGTAGAGTTTCACTTAAATAACTAGGTAACATATTTTCTTTCATCTTATATATATATATATATATATATATATATATATATATATATATATATATATATATATATATATATATATATATATATATATATATATATATATATATATATATATATATAGTTCAATGTCCTATAGGTTATTCTCTGGTTAGCACTCATCAACTGTAACACATTCAACATATTTTTGATTGGCGTTTGATTATTACATTTTAAAATTATTCTCATACCTCGGTTTTGAATTTTTTGTAACCTATCAACACTATTTTTTTGCAGATTGAAAAGAAGTGTAGAACAATACTCAATAGTAATAAGTCTTGAATAACATCAAAGTTATGTTCATATCTAATTTATTTCTTAATCTTGCAATAAAGTGAATTTTTTTTGACATTTTATTTGCTATATATTCTGCATGTGATCTGAAATTTAGATTTTCATCTATTATGACGCCCAGATATTTCATCTTATTTACTCTTTGAATTGCGACCCTATCTATCATTATTCTCAAATCAATTATATTCAGTTTTCGCGTCTTATATTCACTACCAAGTAATATATAATTAGATTTTTTAACATTGATTTTCAAATTACCATCACATAACCATACAAATAAAGAGTCCAAGTCAGTTTGAACTAAACGTGACATCAGCTCGACATCCTCACCAGAGATATAAAGCATTGTGTCGTCAGCAAACAGTAATATTTCACAATTTCTAACATACTTTGTAATATCATTTATATATAAGATAAATAAGAGACCGTCCCTTGAGGAATGCCGTGTTCACTATCTCCAGTTGAGGATATCGAACCTTTGAACTTAACTTTTTGAGATCTATTACTTAAATATGAAGTCATCCACTTCGGCACATACCCTGAGAATTCCATTTTTTGTAATTTTTTCAACAAGAATGCCCTGTTTATAGTATCAAATGCTCTTTGAAAGTCAAGAAAAACAACTGTTATCAGTTTACCTTTATCGATCTCTCTCATCCACCTATCACAGACTCTCAATATGGAACTCTCACACGAATGATTTACACGAAATCCTGATTGAGACCTATGGAGTATATCATTCATATCACAAAACCTCATTAACTGTTGTCTCACCACAAGCTCAAGCACTTTCTCAAATACCGAAACCGTGTTTATTCCCCGGAACTCCTGACACAGCAGAGTATCAGCAACCTTCTGTATTGGGATGACCATCGCTGTTTTCCAAACCTGCGGGAACTCACCATATGTGAGAGAAGTATTCACCACATCCAAAAGTCTATTTCCAATAACTTGAAAAACATCCCTTGAAATTTGAGTATTGATATCATTAGAGAGGTCTCGCAAAGACCTATACCATCGGCAGCTTCTAGTGCGCCATGTGGGGTGGGTTATTTTTTTTTAGTTCTCCTCGAAAACCCCTCCAACCAGGGGCGGCTAGTCAAAGGAGGCTAAGGAGGCTAAGCCTCCTCAATTATATTCCGTGTATCACTAATATATATATTATATTGAATAGTCAGCATTCAGCATATTCATATGAATCAAAATCATATTATTTTATGCACCTACCTTCCTTTCAACCTACATTATATAATATAATTTATTAATTAAGATAGAAGGTATTTACATTTACTGCATTTCATTCATTTCAAGATTTGTGGCAACGCTGCGGAAAGCTTAGAAAGGTATATTCTCAACGTTCATTATGCCTGCCACAGAAAAGCAAACTCACACCACTTAAAAACAAATACTCCGAATGAATACTTCATATTAGACCAAAACACATGTAATGGCAACACCGATAAACTCCAGCCTTATACAATGTCGACCAATCACAACTATAGAATCTCCCTGACATCGAGTAAAGTCGTTGATTGAATTGTAGTATGATCGTAATTCGTATTCGTACTGTCTGAATAATGGACGCCGGAATCAACTCGCGTTACGCGTATTGTTTATAGTGAAGTTTGATTACTGAAATTAATTTCAAAAATTTCAATGGTGACTTAGTGGAATATTTGTTATCCCATAACTTTAGTGCCCTAAGTTATGAGGATAAAGTTTTGATAAAAACAAAAAAAACCTACCCCTGAATTAAACAATTTGGTGCAGCGTAACAGAAAACAAAACCGCGGTTTTAATACACGGAATTATGAGAGAAATCCTTGCCTAACCGGATCACAGGTAAAAAATAAATTATATTGTTGGCAGTGTTTACTTTTTACTAGTGAAAATGTCTCTGTTTGGGGCCGCTTAGGATTTGAGGATTTAATTCTATACCTAGTTGAAAGTGAGGAATTTTTCACCGATAAAGTAACTTTAATACAGCACGCGGATTAATATCTTACTTACAAGATAAGGAATTTATATATTTTTTAAACATCTTTAAATTAATTTTTGAACAAACAGAAATAGTTTTTCAAATCTTACAGCACAAGTTTTCAGATGTAATTTACTCACGAAATCGGCTCAAGTTTCTTTTGGAAAAAATTTCAGAATTTCGTGCAGAAGTTTATTTTAAAAAACTATTTTCTGTATTTCAAACTACTGATGATACGACTCAATTTAGCCCAAAACGAAAGAAATTCAGTTACGCAGATATGGAGCTTCACTATAAGCAAATATTTTATGAAATTTTGGATACTATTAGGGGTCAAATAGAAATAAGGTTCTCTGATTTGGAAGAACTGCATTTCTTCGACTTACTCAATAAAAATTTGTTCACCGGATTTTCGGCTAATTTTCCAGATAACCTTTTGGAAAATTTATGTCAAAAATACACTTTTTTTGATAAGGTGGCCATAAAAAGTGAACTGTGTGTTGTTTATAATGACAATGAAATTTTGGGGCACAATGAAAATCATGTGAGGACTATTAAATATCTTTTTGATAATAATTTGAATCAAGAATTACCCCAAGTTTATAAACTCTTATGTCTAATTGTTTCTATCCCGGTGACATCGGCTTCCGTAGAGCGCTCGTTTTCCACTCTTAAGAGAATTAAAACTTATTTACGAAATTCAATGAGCCAGGATCGTTTGAAAAATATTAGTTTGTTGTCTATTGAGAAGGAATTGGTAAAACTTTTGGCGAAAGACAAAAAATTTTATGAGGATATTATAGATCATTTTGCTAACGTTAAAGATCGCAGAATCCCGCTAATCTTCAAAAATATATAATAACTTTTTATTTGCTCTCACCAGCTGTTAAAAAATTCGTTAAGTAGGTAGGTAGGTACCTATTATGTGAAAGAAAAAATTTGATGAATGGATGAATTGATTAATTGGCTGAGAAGAATTTTTGTGAATATTGTAAATAGGAGTTGTAGGTCTCAAGGTAGACACTCGAAAGTGAAAACAAATTAATAGCTTAGGGTGCTTGTTTTACTTTAATTTTTTTTAAATTATATTGACCTTGAAATCCTAAAAATTTTCGGCTATGGTGTATTTTTAACACCTCTTGTAGCCTCCTCAAACCAAAACCTCACGAGCCGCCACTGCCTCCAACACTGCCAGTTTACTATCAGCATGATTGAAAAGGTGAATTTCTACACACAAAAATAATGATTAGTAGATAACCGTTAATTTGACAGTACTGATTTCACAAAATAGCCTCTGTTTGAAACTTTCAATTTCGTCTATACTGAAACTCAACATTCCTGCAGAAAACTGAAGTAATTTGCTATATGCCTCGTATTATTCTTATTCAAATGGTATTTGTGCTCCTCTATATTTTAAATTGAAACATTTTTGGAAGAAATTAAGTAAAATAAAAGGAAATTAATTGTGAGAAAGAATTGAAACAATGAATACTTGAAATTCCTGTTTGAAATGTCTCATTTTTAATCGATGGCACTATATAAATCATTATTGGATCTTATTAGCAACGGCTAAAAACACAACTGCAAATCCCATGAATTGCCCCATTAATAATAAAGTTAATGAAAACGCAGAAGATTTTATGATGATTGGAGTAGAATCATTTATCTTAAAGAAATTGGTTTTGCACAGATGTGAATGATCTTGGATTCAATTGAAGAAATAAACTTGAACGCTTTCTATTTTAACAGAGAAAACGTTCCTCGCACATTAATTTCTGGCGTTTTCACTTGATAAGAGGAATTTAGGGTTAAGGTTCGATTGATTGTTTTTCCTTCCTTATATAATTTATGAAATTATTCTTTGCTAAAATAAATTATTTCATCAACTCGAAAGTATTTAATAGGGGAATATATGTGAAATTTGAACCCCAATCATAATATAATAAACTGAACGTTCACCTGGAAACATGAATCACCATTTCATAAAATAATTCTATATTTTGTTATAATTCTTTTTTTGAGTTATTGATAGGGACCCCTCTTGAAATGTCAATAACTGAGGTTAATGTAATCAATTGGTATTTTACTCAGAAATCAGACGATTCAATACATATGACCACGAATTATGCCAAACATCCTCAAAATCTATGTCGAGATGACACTGGAGCTCTAAGAGGACCGCCTATATGAGTTTCATCTCCCTGAAATTCACATCATCGGAACAATAGAAAAATGGCATCACTTCATCTTCATGAAAATTGAACACTGTTTTGATCTTATTGGGCTTCATTAGTCCTACTCACTGGAAGAATAGTTCGTCGAGTTATATTTTGCTCTCTAGACACGCATTCCTCAGTGCAGAGATCCATACAGTACCTAGTTGAATTCAATTTTTGATATTTAATTGTGAAATGATATTTTCTCGATCAAAAGAGGGGTATATTAGTGAAGCGTATTTCAGATAGGAGACACGGGGGGCTACTTGTTTTTAGGCCAAGCTATAGAGATTTGGACTGAGCTTTTTGTGTAAAAAGTGTTAAATAAAAACCAGCTACGCCATTGTTTAGAGAATAATGATATATTGAGATGTTTTCCACTTGATTTTATTATGTATAACTTCGTTATTTACAATTTTATGCGTTTTTCAGTTTGCTCAGAGATTAAAACTGTTAGGGTAATCGTCATGGTGACAGGAAGAAAAAAAACGACATTTAATTGGTTCACATTTTTCTTTTTCAAAGTTTGCATGGTTTTTGGTTGTGACTATTGTAATAAAAGCAGCAGTAGATGCTTGTTTGAAAATGTGTCTCTTGGAACATCTATATCACCGTTTACAATTTATTCAAGGAATCGTGAATATATAGAAATGCAAAACTAGTACAGAGAACGTAATTTTGACTCAAAAATCAGAAATTGCTAAATCTTCTACATTATGTTGCATATACTCTATGCTGCAAAGTACCATTTTTGTAAAAAAAATGTTTGAATATAGCCACGTTCCCGAATGCTATCGTATTTCTAAATAGAAAGAACGTCGGCTACAAAGCAAATAAATCAAAAGTATGCAACAGATTGATTAGGGAAGCACACGATTAAATCAGCTGAAATTAATTTTAGCAGATTACCTGTACCCTGCAGACAGAAAAAACTAACCAAAATGTCAAATGATAATATACAGTACAAGGAAGACATGCTGCTTGTGAAAATAACAGATTTCAAGACACACTTTAGGTGAACATTTGCTGTAATTGAGCATGAAAATTCAGTATTTTATTGACAATATGTATTTAGCCTCACGGTAATCATACTCAAAACAACCGAATATTTGTGGATCAGGGGCGGCTATTCGAAGGCGGCTAGGGAGGCTAAGCCGCCTTCTCAATAATATTCCGTCTATCACTACTATATTATATTGAATAGTCAGCATTCAGCATATTCATATTAATCAAAATCATATTATTTTATGCACCTACCTTCCTTTCAACCTACATTATAAAATATAATTTATTAATTACGATAGAAGGTATTTACATTTACTGCTTACTGCATTTCATTCATTTCAAGATTTCATATCAACAGTGGCAATGCTGTAGAGGCTTAATAAGGTATAGACGCGTTCATTATTTCATATGTCATGCCAGAGAGAAAATGAAACGCTGCGAATGAATATACCTTATTCACTTTATTGAACTAGAAGACACGGGTAAAAGCAACACCGATTGAAGCTAGCTGCTCGGTTCAAAACGGATACATTAATTCTCACACAATGTCGACCAATCACAACTATAGGCTTTCGAGTAAAATCGAGTGAATTCGTTAGAAAGCATTAATCGTAGTCACTAGTGGACGAAAACAGTTTGTTTTGGTTTTAATTTATTTTGCTCCCGCATTGTTTTCAAAAGGAATTCGGTTACTGAAGTTAATTTTAAAAATTTCACTGGTGACGTAATGGAATATTTGTTATCCCATAACTTTAGAGCACTAAGTTATGACGATAAAGTTTTAATAAAAACATTGCAAGCTACCCCGGAATTGAACAATTTGGTGCAGCGTAACAAACAACGGAATCGCGGTTTTAATATCAGAAATTATGAGAGACATCCTTGGCCAATCGGATCACAGGTAAAAAATAAATTATTCTGTTGGCAGCGTTCACTTTTCACTAGGGAAAATGTCTCCGTTAGTTTTATTTTAATCTATTCAAAAAAAAAAAGGAAGAAAGAAAAATTTGATGAATAGATAAATTGATTAATTGGCTGAGAAGAGTTTTTGTGAATATTGTAAATAGGAGTTGTAGTTCTCAAGGTGCTTGTTATACTTTGATTTTCTTTAAATTATAAGGCGGTTGACTTTGAAATCCTAAACATTTTCGCCTATGGTGTATTTTTTAACACCTCTTGTGGCCTCCTGAAACCAACACCTCACGAGCCGCCACTGTTGTAGATTAAGAAAAAGTAGAATGTTCGATTCATCCCGTTGGTTTCCTCAATTTTGGAAATCTAGTAACGGAATCTTGTATACCTACTCGTCAAAAAACAAATAGTAAATGACCAATTTTAATCAGGAACTATTGACAGTCATATTGCGATATTTGGAATTTCATATTCTTAATATGTGTGAGAACATTGAAAGGCGTTCATTTACGCCCGAACCTTGAAATATAAATCCAAACTAAAATAAATTGACTATACGAAACATTGAGATTCGCCTTGAACATGCTGGAACAAGAAAAAACTCTATTTCGTCCTAAAAACTGGTTAGACCCCGTTTATTATTTATAACGAATTCTATTACATTAGAGGAAATAACTTCTTTCGGCTGTGCTATTATTACAAAATCTAAAAACTGAATTTGTACACCTGTTGTGTTGAATGTTATATTGGGTATCATGGATCACACAATCGTTTACGTCTATACAAGAAAGTGATTTCTCTTTTGTCCATTCAAAGGGAGGCGTATTAGGCGCGATATATTAAAAGAGTCTTCAATATCAACATCACGTATACCACTTTCCTTCCTCGGGGCAAACGGAGTGCAACACACGCAAGTAAACGACCCTGCATATGATTAGAAACTTTTCGGTTAAAGTTGTGCCAGACGTGAGGTTCTCTTGCCTGAAAAAATATATACTTTTTTTTTTATCAAAAAAGTTTTGATAAAGCCACGAATGTCGTGGCGAAACGTCAACTTTTTAATAAAATCGAGTTTTTTAAGATTCAACAAGCCTGTTATTGCTAATAATTATCAAGAGATTTCATATATATATATATATATATATATATATATATATATATATATATATATATATATATATATATATATCCCTATACATCCCCTAAGCACCCCATTATTTGTTACGTCAGGACGGACGAGTGGTATGAAGCGGACATGCGCGTTACCAATTCAGCAGTAGGAAACTACTGCGCACAAAAGAACAGTCGTCGAGTATGCTTGAACGTATGAACAAGTTGTTAACGTAGGGAGCAATAAACGGAATTGGTCTAAATAGTTATTCTTATTTGTGTGTATTTACCCCAGTATTTACCATTTAACCCTGTATTCAACATCAGAAGTGGGATTATCCCGTGTTCTACCCTGTGGCCATAAAAGATCATGAATAAACATTAATATTATATAGTTAAAATGGAAGGTGAAACTCATATTCGTCATGACGGTGAAGTGTTTGAGCAAAGTGTTGTGGCTGATGAGGAAGATATCGGTTCAGTAAGTTCAAAACCAACAAAATTACAATGGCAAGAAACCTTAGTTAACTTGGTAGCGAGCCTAAACAACAATTATTAGAATAAGTCCAAGATGGTGACGTCGACGTGTTATACGCCAACGCCTAGCACATCCAAAACAGATGGAATTACTGCGCAGCCGTTGATGTCGACACTAGCGCTCACATCATTTAAGCTAACCAGCTTCGACCCTGACAAAAGCTTTCTATAATGACCTAATTGTTGCTTTTCCCGCGGAAGAAACGCTAAAGAAACACTCGAAATTGTGAGTCACTAACAGAGTTCGGTAACCAGAAATTACTCAGCATCAGCAGATTCCATGATAGCTTGGAATGAAATTCTTAGCATGTTTGACATAAACCAAACAGTGAGATTAAACCCAATAAAAAAAGCTCTCGGAACGCAAGTTGTTTACACTATTGGGAGTTGTGATTTAATAGCTCTACTGCCGACCCTGACCCTAGAAATATACTTAATGGTTATTCCCGATATTGTTATGCCAAGCGATATCCATCTTACTATAGGATGGGAAGTGATTAGAAGACTTTGCCTTAGAATTGAGAAAAATGCGATGGGCTTGAACTACATAATAACGAGCTTGCTATCGAAAAAGTGTTTACTATAAAGAACTTGAATAGCGTTCCTGTTAAAATAAATCAAATTCAGAGTGTTATGCTTATAATTTTCAACTTCGATGACAGGATACTCACCAAAAATACTTCAGTTTGGAATAAATCCTAGACTAGCGACTACACAGCTGTTTTTCGGTGACACACTGCCAAGTAATAATATTATTGACCCAAATAAGGATGTCGCAGATGCCCGAAATGAAATAAGAAACAGTGGAAACCATCCAGCTCAGCAATTTGACTATCTACACTACCTCGAGCCAACTTGTTTACAGCAGGTGACCTTGTCGCTGCAGAGTATTCACAGTTTGTCGGCGGAGGGAAATTAAGGGACAAATATCAAGGGCCTTACACTGTTCGTGCTCTAGTAACGAAAGATGTGCTACATAAACAAGGTCGACAGATGACGGTAGCCGCTCATGAGTAATTACGATCGTGGCCTGCCACAACATAAACAAAGAGTAAGATTAGTGATGTTAATACTTTTATGATTTTTGTTGAATTGAATTGATTTGCTGGATGATTCGTTTTGAATAATTTATTGCTTACGTGAATGATTGCAATGCTGCCTAAAGTTTATTGAATGCAATGTAATACAGATGAATTACATTTATTATTGTTGCCGTTTTGAATAATTTATTAGTTATATATTGCAATGCAACCTGAGGTTTATTGAATGCAATGTAATACAGATGTATTACATTTATTTTTGTTGTCTTTTATTTTCGATATCATGCATGGTGAAAGATTTTAAAAAATGGATTAGTGGTGAATCCACTAGGTTAAAAAGAAAATGAAGTATCATTAAAAATTTTAAAAAGTAGGAGGTGGCGATCCCACTCCGCTTGAATAAAAAGAGGAACTTGACGATCTCACGTTGCCTTATATGTTTGTGGCGATCACACAAGACATGAAATGAAACATTAAATAATTTACAAATAACCATTAAATAATTTATAAAAAAGTAGGAGGTGGCGATCCCACTCCGCTTGAATAAAAAGAGGAACTTGACGATCTCACGTTGCCTTATATGTTTGTGGCGATCACACAAGACATGAAATGAAACATTAAATAATTTACAAATAACCATTAAATAATTTATAAAAAAGTAGGAGGTGGCGATCCCACTCCGCTTGAATAAAAAGAGGAACTTGACGATCTCACGTTGCCTTATATGTTTGTGGCGATCACACAAGACATGAAATGAAACATTAAATAATTTACAAATAACCATTAAATAATTTATAAAAAATTAGGAGGTGGCGATCCCACTCCGCTTGAATAAAAAGAGGAACTTGACGATCTCACGTTGCCTTATATGTTTGTGGCGATCACACAAGACATGAAATGAAACATTAAATAATTTATAAAAAATTAGGAGGTGGCGATCCCACTCCGCTTGAATAAAAAGAGGAACTTGACGATCTCACGTTGCCTTATATGTTCGTGGCGATCACACAAGACATGAAATAGTGGCAGTACCACTAGGTTTGAAAAGGGTAGTTACAGTATGTTTTAAAGGTAGTAGGTACCATTACATCACAGCAATGAATAGAAAATGTTATATTATACAGTAAAACTCTGATATAGGTTGAAGTATGCAGAATATATCAGTATGTTTTAAAGGTAGTAGGTACCATTACATTACAGCAATGACTAGAAAATGTTATATTATTTAAAGGTAGTAGGTACCATTACATTACAGCAATGAATAGAAAATGTTATATTATATAGTAAAACTCTGATATAAGTTGAAGTATGCAGAAGATATCAGTATGTTTCAAAGGTAGTAGGTACCATTACATTACCTACATTATTTGTGGCTATGAATTAAATGTTGTATTATATAGTGAAACTCTATGAAAACTTTGATTGACATAAGATGAAGTTGTGGAAGTGGCAATACCACTTGACATTAAAAAAAAAATTAATATTTGCTTTGATTATAACGAAAATTCTGTTTCGTACTTTGTGCTTACAGATGGACACAGTGCGAGGACGCACTAATCACAAGATGGCCGTGTTAACGGTATCCCTATACATCCCCTAAGCACCCCATTATTTGTTACGTCAGGACGGACGAGTGGTATGAAGCGGACATGCGCGTTACCAATTCAGCAGTAGGAAACTACTGCGCACAAAAGAACAGTCGTCGAGTATGCTTGAACATATGAACAAGTTGTTAACGTAGGGAGCAATAAACGGAATTGGTCTAAATAGTTATTCTTATTTGTGTGTATTTACCCCAGTATTTACCATTTAACCCTGTATTCAACATATATATATATATATATATATATATATATATATATATATATATATATATATATATATATATATATATATATATATATATATATATATATATATATATATATATATATATATATATATATATACATAATATATATATACATATATATATATATATATATATATATATATATATATATATATATATATATTAATATATCAGACATCAAAAAACAGTCAAAACTGATTGTGTAGAGGTCTAGAACAGATAAAAGAACTACTTCCCCATCTGACTGTTGACTTTCTATATATGCTGCAATATTCTATTATTTTTGGGGGAAATATATCCGAAAAATTGAATTTATCTTACTCATCAAGGTCACTACAGGAACTCATTTGTTATAATCTTGGAATAAAACTGTTCAAAGTTTTCTCCAACTTCAGATAAATAGAACTAGTCTAGACATCCTCATTATTTCATTATTAGCTAGAAGTCTCATTCAAATACACCTCGTCAGGCCCAAGCTTTATTAATATTTTATTTTAGGTCTTGCCTAACTGGTTGCGCTCCCAAGTCATTAACATTCCATATTGATGAACAGTCATATTTGACTAGTTATTTTGCTCACCTTCGAAAATGATTATATGAGTATAATATTAATTTGACTAATTACAAGGTATCTACTGGTCAAAATAAACATTTTGTTTATGTTTTAAGGTCGAATAGAATGAATTATTTAATTTTGTATATGATATATACAAATGACTACCCTTTTTAATACATAACAATATCGTTTATTATTTCAACGAACGTGATATTTCTTGAATTTTCATTTAATTGAATTCTTATTGATCTGTTCGCTCTTCATAATGTATAACAAATATTTCACTTCTTATGATATGAAACATGAAAAAGGTTTTCTACCTGTTGTCTCCGATAGAGCACCAGTTGTAGATTAGATTATGCTGAAATAATTTCTAAATTGCCGCTGTTAATATTAAACTATGAGAAACTGAAAAAATGTTCCTCTCAATATAATATGGTTAAATTGCTTGCTGCAATTGTCACTCATTGAAATTATAGAAAATACCGAAAATATGGAATTTAGAATTTAGAAAATTCATTAATCAGGTTTTAATCAAGCATTATTTATGAACAATACATAACATAAAGTGATTGATAGTTTCAGTAAGGAAAACTAACAAAAATTTAATTATTCTGAATTATATTGATAATGTTACACAAATATGCAAGAAAGTTGAATTGTATTATTATTAACAATTTCCAAAATAAATATATATATTTATATATATTTATATATATATATATATATATATATATATATATATATATATATATATATATATATATATATATATATATATATATGTATATATATATAAATTTTTCCAACAAAATGTGATCAGGGTATTAAAGTATTGTTATAAGTTTATCTTTTGTTCAAATAAACGATATTAAAATCACATTTTGTTCGAGCAAAAAGAGAAATATTTCTGCTTCAACTAATAACTAGCTACCGTAACGGCAGAAGTGAGAAAGTGGTGCCAGACGTGCTTTAGGAACAAGGGAGAACAGTTCGAACAAAATTAATAACAAGAGAACAGTTATATATTAGATTATTGTTAGTAGTTCAACTTTTGTTCAAGTAAACGATCATAAAAATAAAATTGTTTTCCTCCGAACGTTTCTCGTCTTTCTGAAGGAATAACCGCAATTTGAAGTAGAAATTAGTTTTCTTATCAAAATGTAGCATACTGTTCAAAAGCTTATTGAGTAAAGAAGGTGTTAAAGGAGAGTGATGCTCTCAATTGTTGTTACTTTTTTAACATTGAATTTTTAAGTTGATTCATTTTCACAAATTGACTAATTTTGTGGAATAAAAATCCTGTAACAACAGTTGTAATGAAAACTATTAACTATTTGAACAAGCACAAATTACAGAATATTCAGGGGAGAAAATTAGGCTTTTACAGGTATTAATAGAAAACTTATGAACGTTTGAACGCGGAACTTTGGGAAATTTGAGAAAAAAAATTGTATCTCCTTAACCGTGAGTCTGAGGACCCAGAGTGCAAAGAGAAAAGGTAGCAAATGATCCCAACAATACCCCAAAATATTTTGATATTTGATGTGCCGAACAGCCTGTATATATATATACATATATATATATATATATATATATATATATATATATATATATATATATATATATATATATATATATTTTATATATATTTATTATATATATATTTATTTATATATATATATATATATATATATATATATATATATATATATATATATATATATATATATAGTTAGTTTTGTTTATATTCTTGAACCACTGTATATGTTGATGTTTTTCCCTTTCTCGACAAAGGATAATCATACCGCGTATTACAAAAATATAAAGAGTGGTTTGTAATTCATGGTTCATCGAAAAAATGGGCGAATTTGATGAATCGCCATGTAGCCTAAAGAATGATAAATCTATGAAAAATTAAAAATTAGTTATTGAGAATCCACTCGGTGGGCTCATTTACCCTTAATGTATGCAAATTTCCAAATGAACCCCCTGTATAAATATATATATATATATATATATATATATATATATATATATATATATATATATATATATATATATATATATATATATATATATATATATATATATATATATATATATATATATATATATATATATATATATATATATATATATATATATATATATATATATATATATATATATATATATATATATATATATATATATATATATATATATATATATATATATATATATATATATATATATATATATATATATATATATATATATATATATATATATATATATCAAACTCTCTTACCGCTAACATACTTTTTGTTGTCGCTTGAGTTATAAGTCTAGCGTTACAAATTAATATGCTGGTATTTTATTTTCTCATTAGTTTTACTTTTCACACACACTGATAGCTTGATCTTATGTGAAATTGAACATTGTACAAGGTTTTTCGTTTTTTTTCCTAAAAATAGTTGACATTGTATCGAAATTCAATAGTGAGGTGGGGAATGGTTCTTGTTTCTGTTTTATACTTCATGGAACAGAATTTTTGAGATTTTTTGATGAATGATATATATATATATATATATATATATATATATAATTTATTAAATAATCTCAAAAATTCTATTGATATGATATATATATATATATATATATATATATATATATATATATATATATATATATATATATATCATTCATCAAAAAATCTCAAAAATTCTGTTCCATGAAGTATAAAACAGAAACAAGAACCATTCCTCATTTAGCAATTCAGTATTCATTGCCCAGAAGAAAATAATACGTTTGATTTTTAACTTGAAACCTAGGGAGACCTGTAAACCCTTCTTTATAAGGAACAAAATACTGTGTTTCCCTTGTATTTATATTCTTGGATGTCTTTTGTACACTCGTAGAAATGTTTTATCACTGAGTAAGTGTTCTGAGTTTCATGATTATGAAACAAGGCATAGAGAAACTCTCTGTATTCCAAAACACCGAACTTCTAAATTTCAGCAGTCACCTATGTATAATGGCATCAAATTTTTTAACCATCTGCCCGATAGGTTGAAGGTTTTGGAGTACAGAAGATTCGAAAAAGAAGTTAAGTTTTTGTTACTCGAGAAGTGTTTTTACAGCAAGGCGGAATATTTTTATACGGATATGAAGTAGCCTTTATGTATCTTGTTATTAGATGTTATATTACTTTTCTTTTTTTTTATATTTGTTGTCTTTTTTGTAAACGTGTCCTATACAAGTGTATCTTGTCTGAAAGGATGAATAAAGTTATTATTATTATTATTATTATTATTATTATTCCCCATCTCACTATTGAATTTCGATACAATGTCAACTATTTTTAGGAAAAAAAACCACAAAAACGAAAAACCTTGTACAATGTTCAACTTCACATAAGATCCGGCTATCAGTGTGTGTGAAAAGTAAAACAATGAGAAAATAAAATACCAGCATATTAATTTGTAACGCTAGACTTATAACTCAAGCGACAACAAAAAGTATGTTAGCGGTAAGAGAGTTTGATAGAAAACGCAATCTGATGAGTTTTCAGTGCATATAAACTTGAAGTTTAATTTTTCATTCGTCAGAGCGAGAGGTATTTGTAACGTTAGTTCGAATTCATGTCATGTGTGACATCATGACAGATATTGGACTAGCATGTAGGTATTAGCTGTAATACTAGCTTGTGGAAGGAATCTTGAAGTTGTTTTTGTTTGAAAAATCGCCTTTCCCGTTATTCAGCCGCAATGGTTGCGGTTAGGTCAATGTGTCAAATTCTTTCACTAAATCAGATATAGGAACTTGTCTTCGAAGTTGGACTTGTACGGCAATTGCATATAGAGTACGAAGAGCTTACTCCTCCCATATTATTAATAGATTATAAGTAGAACAACTATAATCTGGTACTCGTACATATATGAACTGACTTGAAGGTAATAAGCGGATTACATAATTTAGAATATAATTGAGCTTGCCATCACGAAAATAATCTCCAATGCAATCCAGAAAAATATACTTAAAAGTTTACCCTGTCATTTTCATAAATAACATGAAGTGAACTAGGAATTCAATTTAAAAATTATCAAGCGGCTCTTCAAGGGAGCTTCGGAAAAAATTAAGACCAAAAGTTGTAACGACACTTTTTGCCGTGCGCGTGTTTCTCTGTCTCTCTCTCTCATAGAAAGCAAGCCAGTTATTTTCGTTTCGTCTTTCTATTTCGCATTGAACAGTGTGGTGTGGCGAAGATTATTTTTGTTGAGTGTATACATGTTTTTTGTACATAATAAAAAAACTTGAGAAGTATCAAGGAACGCCCGGATTAAACGAAGTTGCTTTCGATTAATTAGTGAAGGAATTGGAAGAAAATTTTATTTTTTTTAAGTTATAATATTTTTTTTATTATTAACAAATATAATGTAATATAAACTCAATCAGTAGGCCCAATTTCAGTAATAATTGGCTTGTGGTAACTGAAGTAGGAAACATATGTTTGGGATTCTATTTTATTCAAATGTCTGTATTATGTATTATTATTGTCTGTATAAAATGTCTACTTACCAAACTCCATCAGCAATATCCGGAACCTGTGCAGAAACACTGTCAGGATTCATTATTGTTATTATTTTTTATTATTTATTATGTACAAGAAACCTGTAAACACTCAACAAAAATAATCGTCGCGACACCACACTGTTCAATGCGAAATAGAAAGACGAAACGAAAATAACTGGCTTGCTTTCTATGAGAGTAAGAGAGAGAGAGACAGACAGAGATATACGCGCACAGCGTGCGCGCGCAAAAATTGTCGTTACAACTTTTGGTCTTAATTTTATCCGTCTAGTTCCCTTTCGCAACGGGCGATAAGGAACTCCGTTCCAATAATGAATCCTGACAGTGTTTCTGCACAAGTTCCGGATAGCATCCAGACCGATCATATGGGCCAAGCATCGTGCCAGACACAAATAAAGTGTCCCTATGAGTACGACAGTATGAGCGAAATGTCATGACAGTAATTATAGAAGGGAGATCGACGCGCATAGATAACCATTATCGCGCTTAAATTAGCAAATCATGACATTTTTCTCATACTGTCATAGTCATAGGGACACTTTATTTGTGTCTTGCAGGATGTTTGGCCCATACTATCGGTCTGGCTGCTTGTATAAGGTTTTGAAATAGTTCCCTAAGTATCATATATAAAAACAAGACTGAGAAAATAAGAAATGTGAGTTGAGTTTTTTCTATATTTAGCACCTGTAAAAAAGTTAAAAGTAAATAAGTAACGTCTGGCGGCTCTGAGATTTTGCTCTATTATAGAGCACAGTGATCATCAAATATCTAATCGGCTGCTCACTAATAACACGTTCATTTTAATATATTTTTGACAGGTGTTCCTGAATAACAAAACTGAATTTAAAAGTTGAATAAATGTACTTCCTACTGAGAGTTTCTCCAAATAGAAATCAAATTAAATCGCTTCGTATAATTCAGAAAGTTGTAATAACTGCAATAACGAGGAAACAAACAACTCACTTTACTAAGTAACAGGAACGTCAATTTAACATTTCCCTTCGTTACATGCTGCAGTTTATAAAGTTAACAGATAACATCAAGGTAGGTGCTTATGCAATTAATAAAAATCAGCTTATTTTACTGAAAAATTATCACAGTAAGCCAACGAATGTAATTATCTCTGACGAGCATGTAATGATCGCTTGAAAAATGAACATGCTCAAATTATATTTCACGCCTTACAGGTTTTCATTTTCACTTCCTGCTCTCATTATAATACGTGTAAACATGTAACCTCATACTTTTGTTTTTCCAGTACATCGATGGTATTGTATATCCAGATTGTCATCAATTTATCAACATATATCTCGATTCTCTGTTCATTCCGCTCTAACAAGAATATATCGTTCTCCGGAACAAAAGTGGCTCCCTTGGTATTTAGGATAAAATATAAATACATGCCCAAATATATGAGTTTGACAATATGGAAATATCTCCTTTATTTCAATTGAACTTGTCGAAAATATTAGTGATTAAATAAATGGCATTTACCGATTTACCTTGATAAAAAAAATTGCTTGAAGGGCAGAGCTCCACCACTGAGATCGCAATTTCCTCTCATTTTTGTTCTATACTTGCTAAGTCAATCTGGAAAAACTTAGAGGTGCAGAATCTTGTTTACACTACAGAAAGCGCAATTTTGTAGGGTTGAAAGTTTGTAGGTAGTTTTGTATGATATTTCGAATTGGATTGGTTTTGGTTCGAATTGGTTGGGGGGTTGACCCCCTGTGGAAAGAAATAAATCTTGTTTACATGACAAAGGGCGTAATTTTGGAGCAATAGGATTGAAAGTTTGTGAATAGGTAGCTTCGTATGATATATTGAATGGGATAGGTTATAATGCTAATTATTTAGGGTGAGGCGGTTGACCCCCCAGGGAAATAAATCTTGTTTACGCGATAGAAGGCGCAATTTTGGTACCATAGGGTTGAAACTTTGTAGGTAGGTAGTTTCGTACGATATCTTTATGCGATTTATTTATATATGAATTGGTTGGAGTTGAATCTTCCGGGGAGGAAATAAATGTTGTTTATTAGAGGGCGCATTTTTCCTTGAATTTGGAAAAAAATCATAATTTAATGAATATATTTTTTAAACTGGATACGTTATGAAAACCTGCTATTCTAATGGAGCTTGCTGCGAAAGAGTCTTTTTCCTTTGTATTTCAAGTGGGTGTAGCCCAATTGCATCTCTGTTACCTTTCCACCCAACTAACATTTTTTGGAGCCTAAAGTTTTATTAATCGGTAAAGGATATTTATAAGAGGTTTATAAAGAACCTTAGCTTTTATAATAGTTTTTTTAGTTTTATAAGAAAAATATTGGTGTTACAAGTTTTAAAAGACGTCCAGAAAATACCAAAATACTTGAAGTTTTATAACATTGCATCCAAAACGTTTCCGTTACCGTATTTATAAAACCTTTGGTGTTGGTTACTTATAGTTTTTTAAAAGAGTTTCATAGCGTTCTTAAAAACCTCATTATAAAACTTTTACTCTTGGGGTTTTATAGTTTACTTCGTAAAACCTTTACAAATCTTAAGGCACTTAATAAATATTCTACAGCTAGTACAAAACCTAAAGAATTTCATAAAACTTATAGGAATTTTATAAAACTTTTTTATAGAAGGAGCCGAAACAATATTTTTGAGGTAAAGATGTTTGATGATTGTTTTCCGTTTTTTCTTAATGTTTAATCAGTAATCGTGGTTATTTTCTATGATTTAATAATTGATTGTAAGTGAATAAATATGCCACATTTGACATTTGAGAACTGGTAGCTTTGAATTGGTTTTCCGGTTACTTTCAGTTTTTAGAAATACCTTTTCGGTAATAATCCCATAAGACACCTAGGTAAGTTCTATAAAAGTTTTTAAGGTGTTTATCATTTCTTAAAGGCACAAATAAAACTATAACTTCTTAAAAAGCGAAATGGCGAACATGGTGTCCTTTTATATGGCGGCCATTTATATGTTTGTGTTCGAATTGACATAAATATCCTCACAAAGAAGAAAAATATTGTATTTTAAGCAATATTACTGAAGCTTGAACTCGTATTTCTTCAAAAATATGGGATTAAGTAATGTTGGACAGCTTATTTGCAGAAAAAGGAATAATGAGACATAATTTTAATTTTCAGGTTTTTATGAAAATAAATTGTTAGAGAGCCCAAAACGGGGACGCTTCAGTTTTAGTAATAGTAAAATGTAAAACTACTCGATGAATCTTTCGTGCCAAATGAAATTAAGATTAAGTCCTCATAAAAAAATTGCCAAAGTATTTAAGTTGTTATAATACCCAATTGTTCAATATGCCATTTTCATAATATCAAAGTGAAAATCCATTGCTGTCAACTTTAAAGTAGAAGCAGAATAATAGTGAGAAGGACTTGAAATAGAACATATTGTGAACAAACAATGTAGAAGGAGATGAAGCTAAAAGGAGTGGTTTATTTTTGGTGTTTATAAACACTATAGGCGAGGATGTTTTAATATTAAGGTTTTATAGCGGTAACGAAAATATATTCCTTGCCGCTATAAAACCTATTTATGTTTTATAAAGGTAACGACAACGTCTTAGTTACAAAATAAGTGGAAAGTGAAAGTTTTATATGGTACTAAAATTTAGTCACCGTTACCTTTATAGGATTCTCCATTTAAGTGCTATAGAGGTTTTATAAGAGTAACGAAAACGTTATGCGAACAATTGATAGGTTCTTAGGTTTTATAAAATAGGTAATCGAAACGTAACCTTTACCATTATAAAACAAAAAATGTTAGTTGGGCATGCATCATTTTTTATATTTTTATTTTTACAATTTTCATCGGTTGAGTCCCATAGTACACTTTGTAAGTAATCTAAATCAATCAACGTATCGGTTAATTCATTCGTCCACCTGAGAAACTTGTTTCTGTTTCTAACAAATGTTCCCAACTGGATGCGTGCCACCCTACAGAGCGAAGAAATATCTGCAACAAGCGAATTCTTTTGATGTTTACCGCCAAAAACGGAAACACGGTTTCCAACATTTGTTTAAAATTTTTGTAGCTAACGCAGGGTAATTACAGGAACTTTTGTCACCAACACGTGTTGACAACACAAAAGTTGTCAATTTTTCTTAAGTGGAGACCCACATAAGAGATACACAAAACCTAAATATTTGCACAAACGCATGAAATTTCTACGTGAAACTTGCGGTGGTGCGAAAAATATTTGAAACATACAAACAAAACCAATTTTCTCGTACAAATTTTCAGCCTTCCAGCTAAATATGGGGTGGCTGTAGAGATGTGCAATTCTTAAAAATCTATAGTAATTGCGGCGGTGAAAGAGATAAATTGAAATCCCAATGATATAGTTTATTCACATCAACTCACTCCACGTATTAAGTTTTAACCCTCTTACTCGGCAGATGCTGTTGGGGTGCGGAAAAACTCAAAAACCATGAAAAAACGAAGAGTTTCTACTTAAAAGGTCACTGTTTTAGGAGAAAAATTGAAACCAACAAAATAAGAATTTCCTAATGTCAACTTAATTCACGTACGAAATTTCAGCCCTCCAATTCGACCTGAAGGAACTATGGAGGTGCGCAAATCCTGAGAAACCAATAAAAATTAAAACCTCTATTTAAAAACTACGGCGCTCAGGAAAAATTTTTATAAAATACATTAAGGGGTATAAACTCCTGGCAAAACCATCGGATGTTATGCCAACTATATCTTCGATTTCGAAACGCACTTTGAAACGGTCATAGCTGACCGTCCTAGTGCAATAAGTTTTGTTAATCGTTTGGACAAAAAGTCTTCCATATGGTTTACCGATGGATCAAAAACAGAGAGAGGCACTGGCATTGGGGTATATGGACCTAAACTGAGGATCTCTAAATCCCTGGGAAGTGAACCCTCTATTCTACAGACCGAAATAATGGCTGTTTACGTATACGCTCAGGAGTGCCTCAAAATGAACCTCAAAGGGGCGCATATCTACATCACCACGGACAGCCAGGCCACGCTGAGGTCCCTGGAATCACAAAGCCAGGGATCTCTACTGACATGGGAGTGCCGTAATACCATAAAGCAACTGGCCAGAGGCAATAAAGTGACTCTACTGTGGGTGCCAGGGCACTGTGGTGTTGAAGGAAATGAAAAAGCCGACGAACTTACAAAAAGTGCATCAAGGTTAACACCTGCTGGACCTGAGCCTTTCTGTGGTCTTGGAAAAGACCAATATAAGGCAGCGGTTCAACAATGGGAGTTGTAAAATAGAGTAACCCTCTGGAGAAACACTCCTGGACTCACGCAGTCAAAGAAGTTCGTAAAGATTTCACAGATCTATGCCAGAAAGCTCCTAAGGTTGTCACGAGCTGAGCTTCGGGTGATGGTTGGACTGCTGACAGGGCACTGTCGGTACAAGTACCATTTGTACCGTATGGGAAAGTCAGCAGATGATATTTGTAGGCTCTGTGGATCAGAAGCAGAAACAGCTGAACACATGGTATGCAAGTGTCCAGAGTTGGCGGGACTAAGAACCACCCATATGGGGAAACCTGTTCTGGATACCCATGAGGTAATGGCCAAGGCCCCCAAGGATGTTGTCGGGTTTATCAACACCATTGACGACCTCCTTGGGTTTCAATGAATGGGTAGGGTAGAGAACAAAAGACCTACATGGTCGCAGTTCCCGGAAGGCTAACCGAGCCACAACGACCCCAGTCCAAAAAAAAAAGGGGTATAAAAATCCCCCAGAAACCGTTTTTTAAATCCAAGCATTATCGGCAAAGCCTGAGAAGGCTGAGTTTCAGATATGTTGTTGTATGTATGTTCACCTTTGATATCCACATATTGTGTCACCGGTTTAAACCACCTCACCTTGCACAAAGTTTGAAATTGACTGCATTTTGACAGAGTTAGCCCAAATTTTTGATAGTTTACTTCTACATCTGAAACAACCTCAAATACCAAATGAACTCATTTGGTCTGATTCGGCGTCTGTAGATTCCAACATGTACCAACTAAGCTAAAAAAACAAACAAAAAATATCATATTTATAAGATATTCAAAAAACACATGTATAGAAGAGCTCCTCCTTTAAGGTCGTATTTTTAGCGAAGTGCATGGCATCGAGATGAAAGAAATAAATTGTATTTTTTCAGAACTAAAAAATAATTCATTTTATATGGATAGAAGCAGGTCGAGAAGCGATTCGGATGGAATGTCTCTGAGAAGAGCTGTGCGGTTGAGAAAATTAGTTGAAACCTACGTAATTGATCGTACTTCAATATCAACTCAACCCAACATCTCGCATAATCTGCAGAAGCTGTAAAGGAGGAAATTTTCAATAACCACGAAAAAACAAGAAATCTCTACGTAAAAATGGCAGAAGACGAAAATTTTATAATTCTAATGAATACTTCTTTAACATGAATTTACGTGCAAATTTTCAACCCTCTACCTCAGTTTGGGGATGCAAAAAATCCTTAGAAATCTTTTTTTTCAGATCTATGTATATATATATATATATATATATATATATATATATATATAATATATATATATATATATATATATATATATATATATATATATATATATAATATATATATATATATATATATATATATATATATATATATATATATATATATATATATATATATAATATATATATTAGCAATATGAATCTTATATTTTAATAATTGATATATGAAAATTATTAAATCGAGTATTAGCCTGTTATTGCTAATAATTATCAAGAGTTTAAAAATAGATCACAGCATTCGAATAAATAATTATATATATATATATATATATATATATATATATATATATATATATTCATATCAGATATCAATAGCTCTTTATTTTCAGGCAAAATGTTAATGGTTGATGCTATTCGCGTTTTATCTCAAATATAAAAAAAAATTTGAATAACTAAATTACTGAAATTACATAATACTTCTGATTATTTGAGCTAGATAAATATGTACATCAAAAGTGGGTAGTTTATAACGTTATATATTCCACTCCTGAATTAAAAACTTGAATATGAGTTTCTTACTTTATCAGATATATAAAGTTCTCTTCAAAATAAATATCCCTCTGCACTTCAGCAAAAGATGATTGAGTGCCATCTATGAGCGGTAACTGTAAACTTTACAAGTTCTGAATCCGACCCGAAGGCCCAATCTTTAGATTTAACGGTGAACACAAGAATGATTTCCTGGAGAGTAAAGATGCGTGGACCATAAAAATATTTCAACCAAAATAAGATGAATGGTAGATTGCTTTCATTGATTGTAATAGGAGTAATCAATAATATGTTGCAGTTCATCCATTAATAGGCAACTATACATACACTGAGTTAGTAATGCAAAATACTTTTAAACCGTGTTCTTTTATAAGCGTTAGATGGATGCACTACTGAAATAAAGATGGCGATAGTGTGAGCGGCAATAGTGCGTAATAACTTCACAGTGTTACTTAAAATGGTCGCCACTGCTGTCAATGTGGATGTACGTATATAGGGCGGGGAGTATCGTGTAATTTGCGATCTTTCTAACCCCTTAGAAAATATTTCGAAAGCGCATTCAGTATTCGAATAATACTTTCACCAAGTTCCAATTTAAAAGTGCACCGATTAACTACAATTCCTCGTGTTTTGATGTTGAATATTACTTAGTGTTGAGTGTGTGACAACCTAATCAGAGGTAAACAATACATCTTTCATCTCTTTTTAACTTATAAGTGGCGCATTAAATCTTTTGAAATCCAGTACGACTTCTTCCTGTTTGAATATAATTCAATTGTTCAATTTGGAAATTTGTTTTCCTCAGTTTCTCGCTAGTGTAAATACCAATTTTGTGAAATTAATTGATACACTTTCTTGAGGAGCAAATCGATGCAGGATTTCTTTATCAAAAGCAAAGCGCAGGTTCCAATGAACGTACATGTTGATTAACAATAAATTTGAAAATATCCTGGGGATATAGATATAGTGTTATTAAATTTGAAACAATTCTTAAATTCTAAATTGAAGGATTTCTTGTGAAATCAATGTTGCTGTCGCCGAGGGGCAAGGACCCTTACCCATTAAAAGGTCTTCGACCATGTTCTGAAGTGGTCACTGACGTGACCTACCACTTGGCCAGCTGAAGGCACCGTTGTAATTTTTGGCGGGTATATTATCATGAGTTTCTTATTGTCAATTAAGTACCTCAAATGAGTAGTAATGTTTTGCTGAGAATAAAATTATGTAATTATGGAAAGAAAATATGAAATCATTTTGAAAAAAGTTCTTAGAATAAAGTGACCACACGTCCCGATTTTGGCGGGGCAGTCCCGCTTTTTGTAGGATAGTCCCGCCGATTTTTGAAAATGTCCCGATTTTCGAAACATATCCGCATTTCTTATTCTAAATGTACTGTGAAAACATTTCAACTACTATTTATTAATTACTATAGTGCATCTTATATACATTGGTACAACTTTTCAAACTAGAATTTCAGAATACAAACGTAGCTTTGTTAATCAAAAGTCGGATTCACATTATGCAAACCATTTAATCCAAGAAAATCACACATTCAATTTCGATTTCAAAATATTGAATGTTGAAAATAAGGGAATTAAACTTAATCATTACATATAAATAAATACAAGCATTCTGGTCTCGTATTGAATAGCCAAATCGATCATACTTCAAGCCCCCTTCTGAATCTTTTCAAAATTACCGAACTACCTGACTAGCAGTTCAGAATTGGTTTTTCCTATTCTAATATTTATTTGTAACTATCTTTCTATTTACCCCTTCTACACAATTTGTCATCTCTTTATTTCTTGTTTTCGATATAACATCTATATATATATATATATATATATATATATATATATATATATATATATATATATATATATATATATATATATATATATATATATATATATATATATATATAATCTTTTGATAATTATTAGCAATAACAGGCTTGTTGAATCTCAAAAAACTCGATTTTATTAAAAAGTTGACGTTTCGCCACGACATTCGTGGCTTTATCAAAACTTTTGATAAATATATATATATATATATATATATATATATATATATATATATATATATATATATATATATATATATATATACTAACTCCATGTTGAGTTAGACGGTTGAACATTTTTACGTAGGTTGAGTTGATGTCTTCTGCCGGTTTCAACTATTTTGCTTTACCTCCTCTGTGTCAAGAGGGATTTCATATATTTTTTTTCAATGTTTTGCTCTCTTCCACAGCCCCTCCTATTGAAATTGAGAATTTGTATGTGAAACAGAACAAAAATTAAGGTAAAACACGAAAATAGTTACGCTTTTTTTAAAATTAATTAGTTCATCGTATTCGAATACGATTTAAACACAATTAATTACTAAAAACTTATTTCTCCAAAGAAGAGATGTTAATAATCCAAATTCAAAACATTCGCAACTCGTGAAAGAATCTAAAAGAGTTAAAAGGAAATTGTGGTTTCATCTATTCCCAGTTTCATTTCTCCAGATGAAAGGATTTATAGAAATTCACGAGAAAGATAAAAGAACATCGAGATAAGGAAACTTCGATTTATGTTTTTCCATGTTTTATTTTTCAACAGTTGGTTGCTTCGAGCCGAGGACAGTTGAAACTGCATTTTTCATTTTCAATTCATACTACATGGAAACGAGACGAGTTGTGATAAAACGAGGAAAGCTGAGGAGAATAGTTTATTTTTAAATTGCTTTGGTTTGGGCGACTGCAGTATCTAACTATTTGCCCTAATGGCTCTAAGTATTTTTCACACCATTCAGTGGTGAAAATGTTTTCGTATGATAATTTTGAATTATTTTTTGTGCTTTCAATTATTATTTAATGCTCATCATTTACTGAACGAAATTAATTAGGTAACTTATATGTGCTCTGAAAAATTCAGATAACGCTATTATATCACCATTCATTCTAAGAACGCTGAAACCGAGTATATATATATATATATATATATATATATAAATACATATATATATATAATATATATATATACTATATAACTATATATATATATATATATATATAATATATGTATATATACTAATGTATATATAATATAAAATATAATATATATAATATATAATATATTTATATATATATATATATATATAAATATATATATATATATATATATATATATATATTCATATATGTGTAAATACATATATATATATATATATATATATATATATATATATATATATATATATATATATATATATACAAATATTAGTATATTTTTTTTTTTTGAATATAAATATATATATATATATAATATATAAAATATATATATATATATATATATATATATATATATATATATATATATATATATATATATATATATATATATATATATATATATATATGTATATATATATATATATATATATATATATATATATATATATATATATATATATATATATATATATATATATATATATATATATATATATATATTTATTTATATATATTTTTATTTATATATATATATATTATTATATTTATTTCTATTTATATATTTATATATATATATATATAATGTATGATATATATATATATATATATATATATATATATATATAAATATATATATATATATATATATATATATATAAATATATTCAAAAGATTGAGAAAGGGGTTCAAAAATGTTGTTTGCAGATTCTTCCAAGACTAAAATCTTCCATCACAGCAAAATTTATTTGATAAGAAGAACAACGGCTGAAAGAAGATATTGTGTTACCGAATTCCACAAATATTTTCCAGTATTTCTCACCAAACGATATACTAACTTTACTTTTGTAGATAGTTTTTTTGTTTTATCTGAAATGGCATTGACCTACAGACTGATAATCTGTATTTTTACTGCTAAATCTTTCGAAGCATCGCTTTGTTGGTATTTAACGAACTTAACTGATTCTACACTGTATTCCGATCTAGTTTGATGAAAGGCTGAATAAAGGGACATCACTTGGTGAAACATCATAAAGAATAAACTTTAAAATAAAAAACACTTGGCTTATGTTTCACAATATAACAAATATTTAGATACTGTATTTAGCAGTAACGAAAAGTCGACATGTTTCGAGTCTTGGTAATGAGTTCATAACTCGAAACATGTCGACTTTTCGTTACTGCTAAATACAGTATCTAAATATTTGTTATATTGTGAAACATAAGCCAAGTGTTTTTTATTTTAAAGTTTATACTTTAGTCTTTATAATTTTTAGTTTCATTATTAAATTTGTAAAATTTTTTGAAATTTCTCTATGAATTTCCTGAAATTTTTTGCAATTTTTTACAATTTTATACAATATTTTGCAATTTTTTTGAAAATTTTTCGTTTCATAATTTGAAATTTTTTTTGGCAATTTTTTGGAATTTTTGCAATTTTATGCAATTTTTCGCAATTTTCTGCAGTTTTTTGCAATTTTATGCAAATTTTGGCATTTTTTTGTAATTTTATGCAATTTTTTGCAATTTTATGCAATTTAGTATTTTAGTGTACATGATTTCCTAGCGCGGTTAACCCCTCGGCTGAAACTTAAGATTATCACTGAAGACCATTGGTAAAACAAATGTTATTTTAATTTTCAGCCTCGTCAGTGTATTTTATCAGACTATTTTCTTAACTGAGATTGAATTCTCGCACATCACTTGGTGAAACATCATAAAGAATAAAGTTTAAACTTCAAAATAAAACACACTTGGCTTATGTTTCACTATATAAAAATATTTAGATAAGTACTGTATTTAGCAGTAAAGAATAGTCGACATGTTTCGAGTTATGAACTCATTATGAAGACTGACTACAGAAAGTATTACATCTTACTTTATAAAACATACAAGAGCGAAGTTGATACCTGAAAATGAATTTGTTCGTTTACAAGGGGTAATTTACTGTTATGGGCGGAACTTATTTCGAGAATTTCAAGAAGATCAAGGCGCTTTCCTTTGTTACCTGAATGTAACAATTAGGTTTTGTTGAAATCCAGGAAATGATTAAATTGTATTCAATGTTCGGAGAAGCTAGTGGTATTTTCATTTTGTAAAATTGACTTTTTATGTTTTTAAACACGACTGTTTATATTTCTTCCTGTCCAATATAGAAAGCAGGACATTCGTCGCAAAATATTTTGTAAACACCACTGTTTTCTCCGATGTTAGATTTTTCTTTATTATTGACCAAGAATGACTTCGAGTTTCTTTTATTTGTACAAAATGTTTTAACGTTATTTTTCGATAGTCTGTTACAAATTTTGCTAGTCTAATTCGGCACATAATTGATTGGGAAGTATAGATAGAGCTACTAAGATTAGTGGGAGATTATATAAAAGCAAATAACATAAAAACAAGTTTTAAAGATGAAACTCTTGAGGAGGAATGGTACCGCTCAATTTTGTGGCGACACCTCATATTATCTAATAGTATCAAGTCTCATTATTATTAGGAACAAATGTGTTATGATCTGCTACAATTCAGATTTGAAAATAATTTGTTAATGTTCAATGCTTCCAAGGTTTTATCAAAATTTGTTATTTTTCTAATAAAATATTCGATTCTATAAAAATCATGGGCTAGCTGGGGGTAATTAGAAACAAAGTGCGTGTTTTCAAAAGAATTCATATTTTGAATCATTAAATATCTCGAATGTTTTCATTTACCCCCATAATGAGTCCTTCATTTCATTTGCATAAAAAGTTACTTATATCCAATTACCCCCGAAATCCCGTTTCTCTCAAAAATCTAGGGGTAAAAGAGAACAAGGAAAAAACAACTAATATGTCGGTTAATCATATGAAAATATGTTGCTTAACATATAACTTCGATATGCCATGTATTTTGCGCTAAAAAATTTTAGAACACTTTCTAACTGAAAGCGAAGGCTGACGTGTCTATGTAGACGAAAATTTTTCAAAATTTGTTACTGCGGATCATTGTCAAGTTTTGTTTTGCGTAGTATTTATAAATTGTTAATGTAATTCTGTGGTTTATGTGAAAAGTTTTTAATTGTGTGATGGTAACATATTGATGCAATCATTTTGATTAAGGTCAAAGTAACAGACCGAAACGTTAATGAAAATAGAAATATATATAATCTTAAGAACCAAAAATCCTACTAACTTTGTTCTTTAAATATAAATAAAATGGTTCAAGAATATAATGCAAATGACTATATATATATATATATATCTATATATATATATATATATATATATATATATATATATATATATATATATATATATATATATATATATATATATATATATATATATATATATATATATATATATATATATATATATTACGTACGTGAACATGTCATAACTTTATTAATATATATAAAAATAATTATAACTACCAACTGAAAAATTTTATATTACTATATTCCCATTCATCCTGAGAACGCTGGACCTTATAAATATCACTTCACATCTCGCTTCACATCATTGATACAGCAGAGAGATGTTTTGTCATTTTTAAGCCTCGTCAGTGTATTTTATCAAACTTTAATTTTTTAAACATGTTTTCATTAATTCATATGCCTTGAGTAATTTGAGTATAAAAAAAAATTTATGATGTTGCATTACATGTAATAATATTAATAACTTAATCCTTTCAAAATATGTTACTTGTAAATAATCGTACAATATTTCACAAGTCAACTCTAGTGTTGATGAAATTTTTAGACTCTGTACTTATATCAAGTCTTAAATATTGTTAAAAGATTGGATAACTTTCCAAATGAAATTTTTATGTTTCAGATTCAACAAATATGACAACTTAAAACGCACAACCGCAAATGCCTTCAAATAAATCACTCAAACAAACTATCCAATTAAAAATGAAGCAATACCCTTCTAAGAAGAAAATATCAGCTAAAGCTACCTCTGCAGATTCAGTTTCCGAAACCATTTCATTCGTGATAAAGGGAAAACTAACCCCTATAAAACCAACTTTCGTGGCTAGGAAAGTGGGTGTAGGAAAAAAGATATTGAAATTAGATAAAAAACTAGAACCTTCCGTTTCGCGTAGAAAAACAGTGCGTGCAAAAATTTCAGATAAAGTTTTATGTGCCCCTAAAACAGAAAATGATGTTGAGGTTACATCGAAAAAGGTCAATAGTTCGAAAAAGGTTAGAATGAAGAATGAGATAAAAAATATTCCTGCTTCAAAAATTGAAGTCTTAATTCAAAAACCTTCAAATAAAATAGTAAAACGAAAACTTTTGAGAAACGCTAAAAAAACTAAATTAAGTGATGAAAAGAATAAAGTCAAAAATCTCCCTGTTAAGCAGAAAAAAGCTAGTAATAAACAAATAAATGAAACAATTAAAACTGAGTCGAAAGCTAAAAATACCGAAGCAAAACTAAACAATGAAGATATGAAGAAGCAGGAAACAATCGCAAAATTATTGAAGCAAGCTAATAAAGAACTGGAGAAGAAGAAAAAACCAGTTAAAAATAAAACCAACTCGAAAGCAAAAGTTAAGGTTAAACCAATAAGTCAGAAAACAAAATTAGTCAAGAAAAAAAAACTATTGAGGAAAAAAGTTAAACAAATTCAGAAGCAATGTAATTCTGTCGACGAAGAAATCAAGAAAGAAAATCAAAATGTTTCAGAAAAGAACATTGAGCTCAGCTCTAATCTATTAAATAATAATAATCGGGAAGATTCAAGCACTTCCGATGATAATAACTTAGAAGCAATTCGACAATCATTGAAAAAAGATGGTACTCAGAATAAAAATAAACCGAAACTTGAAGCCAATTGTCCTAATAATACTAAAATATCTTCCAAAGGTAAAGTAACTGTAAAAAAAGCAGCAGTTACACAAATGAAGAGAACTCCCAGTCAAATTAAGAAAGCAAGGATAGATGATCACAAAATGAGGAAACTTAAACTGTATGGTTTTTGGAATCGACCTAAAAGGCAAAGAGTTGCATCTTTGAATGCTATAGCTAAAGTACACTGTCTTTACGAAAACGAAGGAAGGATTAGCATTTTGGATAATCCACAGATCATTCCAATAAAAAAGGAAGTTATAGAAAAAAGTCCAAAATCTGATGATGAAAAGACAAAAATAGAAAGAATATCTCCCCCACCTCAAAGGAGTCTACGATATGTACCAGGTCTGAGAGGGGTTGGGAAACATTGGGACATGCATAATGATTTCAGCTCTAGCTCTGACGAGTATAGTGATGATGCTGAAGTGATTGTAAAAAAAACTGTAAAAGTAAAAAAGGAAACTCAAAAGAAGGTTGAAGAGAAAAGTCAAAAAAAGAGAAAAAGAAAACAGACGGAAATAGTTATGGATTTAAAAGACATGGTAGTTAGTAAACGTATGGCAAGTTTGAATGCTACTGCTATATTGGCTGCTAGTTACTCTCAAGAGAAGCGAAACCCAAAAAGTCCAAAAGGCGATGAAACGGATTACACAGATAGCTCTGACGAAGAGTCGATGACCGATGAGGACCAAAAACAGTGCTACGAAGGGGACGTGAAAAAGGAAGATAAACTAATCGAAGTACGTACGAAGCCCAATAAAAAGGTAGCAGTGATATTGAACCAAGATACTGACGTAACCATTACTGGTGTATACGTGAATAGCACGACGAGGTCCACCCATCATGAAGGTTATTGTAGTATCGCTGGTATGCAGTACCGCATCTCTGCTACCAGCCATACGCAGACAGCTGCTACTGCGGTTGCTACTGAAACGTTACTGCAGTCAAGTTCTACAAGCAGCACGCAAGAAAATGTGAGTAATTGATCAATCAGGATAACTTATTTATTATATTTTCTCAGTATCGTTCAGGATAGTATCTATGAATGATGATATTGTGACATAAATTGCTTGAAAATTAGTACGCTTTCTTTTAATGTTTGGAAGATCTGGAGGATATGCAAGATATATATGAATAACAACTTTAAAAGTATGGCTTTCAAAGAGATGAAAGTTTTATTGTCTCAGCCTCTTATATATCTAATACTTTTTCAAGGTAAGAAAATAAAAATTTCGGAATCAAATCAAAAAACGTCGTTTTTTCATTATTTCAAGGCTTAATCTTGTTCCTAATATTATGGGGTTCCTTCGAAGATTCTATAATATTTGAAAGTTTTAAACCATCAATATATTACAATATAACGAAACTGGATTGTAGAACAAAGCTTAAAGTGACCACACGTCCCGATTTTAGCGGGACAGTCCCGCTTTTTCGGGGCGTCTACATCCTTGAATAACCTAGAAGTCCTGAAAATCGCACGGAATTTTTTTTCTCCTAAAATATCCTGGAGTTCTCATGGAATTTTGGGTTCATTCAGGGAATTTTTTCAAATGTTATCAGTTTTTTCCATATTTGCTCTCTGCAAATATAAGAAAAAGTGTATAAAATTGCAAAAAAAAATTGTCATGTATATTTCCAGAAATATTAATAAATACTGATAATTGAATGGAATTGGCATTTACTTGGTGAAAGTTCATATTCATAACTTTATAAAGAAATAAAAAACTAAGTTTTCACAGGCTGAAATAAAAATCTATTGAGTAAACGCGTTTCGTCATAACATTGACTTCATCTCGTACTAGATGAAGTCAATGTTATGACGAAACGCGTTTACTCAATAGATTTTTATTTCAACCTGTGAAAAGTTAGTTTTTTATTTCTTTATAAAGTTATAAATACTGATAAATTCTTATGTAAAAGGAAATTGTCTGACGGAGGCCTCGGTAGACCAGCGGTAAGGCGTACCGCTTGTAAGCCGAGGATGTGGGTTCGAGTCCCACCTTGCTCTTGGGTGTTGTGTATGTCCGGAATTTAGTGGTTCTAATTATAAAGATGAATTGTTGGGTAATGTACATCGTTTACAAGCCCATTGGCCGTTCGGAACCGGCGTTAAACTGTAGGTCCCTCGAGTTAAAAAAAAAAAAAAATTGTCTGACAGCATTTGCACACGACGCATATTCTTTCAGAAATTCTCTAGGTAAACAGATGTATTAAACTCGTGTGTCTAAGACATTGACAGAAAAAAAAACCAAAACACTGGTCCACGAGAAGAAAATCGTATCGCGATACACCTGGGAATTTTAGATCCCGACTTGGGTAGACACTCTGTTTTTGGAAGACAGTCGCGCGTCCCGCTGATTTTTAAAAACTTCCCGCTTTTTATAAAACATCTGTATTTCTTTTTTAAATCTAATATATTATAAAATTCTCGTGTCACGGTATTAGAAGTTAAACTCCTCTGAAATGGCTCGACCGATTCTCATGAAATTTTGTGTGCATATCGGGTAGGTCTGAGAATCGGCCAACATATATTTTTCATCCCCCTGAATGTTGAGGGGGGTTAATTTAATTTTTTTATTTTTCTGACGAAATTTTCTGTTCTATTTTTTAGGATACAGCATTCAAAAATACATACAACCCTAAATTTTCACCCCAGTACGATATATTTGTTAATTAAAAACTTCAAATTGTTTGGCAAGATTTTCATTTTCATTTTGTCATGACTTATAATGAATAAAAAAATTCATATTACTCTCAATTTTTTACCCTTCTACGATCAACCCCTATTTTTCCATCGCGGTTTTCAGTTTTTTTTAATTTAATCCACAGATCCGCAATAGGGTTGCGGATGAAAATAACAATAGTCGGTCTGAGAATAGGTCGTAATATATTGTTCATACCCCTAAGTGATTTGTGGTATGTGGTATGGTGGTCCACCCTAAACATTTTCATAAATTTTCTGGACAAAATTTTTATTTTTATATTTTTATGATGTTGCATTAAAAATACATACAACTCTAAATTTCTATCACCAACTCATATTTTTTAGTAGCCATTTTAATAATTTAAACGTTTGCCGGGTCAGATAAATTGATAGATAGATATAATGATAGATAGATAGTTAGATAGATAGATAGAAAGAAATATAGATAACTATCTAGATAAATAGATAGATGGAGATACATCGGCAGATAGATGAATAGATAGAAAGATAGATAGATAAAAATAATTTATATGGCAGAACAACGTTTGCTGGGACAGATAGATTGATAGATAGATATGTAGATAGACAGATAGATAGATAGATAGATAGATAGATAGATAGATAGATAGATAGATAGATAGATAGATAGATAGATAGATAGATAGATAGATAGATAGATAGATAGATAGATAGATAGATAGATAGATAGATAGATAGATAGATAGATAGATAGATAGATAGATAGATAGATAGATAGATAGATAGATAGATAGATAGATAGATAGATAGATAGATAGATAGATAGATAGATAGATAGATAGATAGATAGATAGATAGATAGATAGATAGATAGATAGATGGATAGATAGATAGATAGATAGATTGGACGGTAGATAGCTAGATAGATAGATAGGTAGATATGAGTAGATAGATAGATGATTACATAGATGATAGATAGATAGATAGATAGATATGATAGATAGATATAGATAGATAGATTAGATAGATAGATAGATAGATAGATCGATCGATAGATAGATCACGATCGTTGAGATGGATTGATGGATGGATGGTGGATAGGATGGATGGATGGATGGATGGATGGATGGATGGATGGATGATGGATGGATGGATGGATGGAATGGATGGATGGAGGATGGAATGGATGGATGGATTGGATGGATGGATGGATGGATGGATGGATGGAAATGGATTGGATGGATGGATGGATGGATGGATGGATGGATGGGATGGATGGATGGATGGATGGATGGATGGATGGATGGATGGATGGATGGATGGATGGATGGATGGATGGATGGATGGATGGATGGATGGATGGATGGATAGATAGATAGATAGATAGATAGATAGATAGATAGATAGATAGATAGATAGATAGATAGATAGATAGATAGATAGATAGACAGATAGACAGATAGACAGATAGACAGATAGACAGATAGACAGATAGACAGATAGACAGATAGAGAGATAGATAGATAGATAGATAGATTAGATAGATAGATAGATAGATAGATAGATAGATAGATTAGATAGATTAGATAGATTAGATAGATTAGATAGATTAGATAGATTAGATAGATTAGATAGATTAGATAGATTAGATAGATTAGATAGATTAGATAGATTAGATAGATTAGATAGATTAGATAGATTAGATAGATTAGATAGATTAGATAGATTAGATAGATTAGATAGATTAGATAGATTAGATAGATTAGATAGATTAGATAGATTAGATAGATTAGATAGATTAGATAGATTAGATAGATTAGATAGATTAGATAGATTAGATAGATTAGATAGATTAGATAGATTAGATAGATTAGATAGATTAGATAGATTAGATAGATTAGATAGATAGATAGATAGATAGATAGATAGATAGATAGATAGATAGATAGATAGATAGATAGATAGATAGATAGATAGATAGATAGATAGATAGATGGATAAAAATAATTTATATGGCAGAACAACGTTTGCTGGGTCAGCTAGTGTACTGTAAAAATATGTTATCTATTATTTATCAATTATTATTATAGTGATAATAAGGAATTAAAAATATATGAATAAAAAAAAACGCATAAAATGCATGCTTAGTAAAGTAAATTTGGCGATGTAGCGAGTTAGATTCTTTCGATGGCTACTACTCGAGGTCGCAAATCTCTATTTAGAAGAAGAAGATGAAGATTTACTCGATGGTATTCGATCATTGTCGTTAAGTCTCGCTTTAATGCAGATTAGTGCGAACTGTCCTTAGACAATGCATTTTATTTTGACGTAAATATGGACAACTGTACTCACCCAAATCACACTCAAATCAAAAATATAACCTCGAAAGAAACTCCATATTTTTTTTATATAAAAAATTTTAATTAAAAAAATATGTTCAATTTATTGTTTTTTACAAATATTTTCATAGTTACCAATAATTATAATAATTAGATTTTTATTTATATACAAGTATATGAATGCATATAATGAAATATATTTTTTTAAATTATTGGTCTGCTTTCATAACTAAATTTTCATTTTCATTTCATCCCATTTGTTTGTCCCGCTTTGGATCAATGAAAATTCAGTCAGTTCAAAAAGTTGGATATATGCTTACCTAATTCTCTAGATCACTTACTATTTTTCTTATGTTTCCATCGTTTTTTTTTTTCAAACTAATATCCTTCGTATTTTTCAGACCAATTCGGAAACTCTCACACCCACCGGAAAATCGTACAAACCGTTAGACGCGTTATCGAATATGCGCCCGCCCAGTGGCGGTCCTCACCACGGGCACCAGAGCATGGGCCCCCCTCAACACGTGATGTCGCTGTCGCCCAGCGGCATTCGTCACGGATGCTCCAGCGCGTTTACCGCCCCCCATCCTAGTCCGTATCATCACGTGGGCCCTCCACAGCATGGACCACCACCGCCGCCGCCTAGTTTGAATGGGGAACCAGGATACATACACGGTGAGTTTTCTATAGATGTATTTGTGCTAAAAATTGTATCGTTAAGCTACAGTTCCATCGGAGGAACATTTTGTTGCTGACTGTTTCTCCTTGTTGCCAAAAGTAGAAACTTATGGCAATATACGTAAACTTTTCGAACGAAGTTACTTATTGTGCGTTGCGAAAGGGGGCTAGACGGAATAAATTAAGACTAAAAGTTGTAACGACACTTTTTGCGCGCGCATGCCCTGCGCGTGTTTCTCTGTCTGTCTGTCTGTCTGTCTGTCTCTCTCACTCTCATAGAAAGAAAGCTAGTTATTTTCGTTTCGTCTTTCTATTTCGTATTGAACAGTGTGGTGTCGCGACGATTATTTTTGTCGAGTGTATACAGGTTTTTTGTACATAATAAATAACAAAAAATTATAACAACAACGAATCCTGACAGTGTTTCTGCACAAGTTCCGGATATTGCTGATGGAGTTAGGTAAGTAGAGATTTTATACAGACAATAATAATACATAATACAGACTATACCTGAATGATATGTTATCCATTGATATTTCTGGAAAATTGGTCTCATATGCTGATGATACAGTACTAATAATTGATGGAACAACCTGGGAGGATGTATTATCTCATACAAGGAACGATATTGACACTATAGTTAATTGGCTTGATGATAGCTTCCTGACAATAAATATTGATAAAACATCTTACATTTCATTTTGTAGCAGCAACAGTCATGATTTTCCCAATGCTCAAAACATCAATATACACTTGACCAGCAGAAATAAGAACATAAATCTGAAAAAATCCAGTTCAGTTAAATATCTCGGAATACACATTGATCAAAATCTAAAATGGAAAATACATATCGACTATCTTTGTAAAAGACTCAGAGCTCTTTTGTATGTTTTTCGAACACTTAAAAATATACTGAGTATCAGTGATTTGCGCAGTACATATTTTTCGTTGGTTCAGTCTCTCCTGATGTATTTCGTTTCCCATCGGCACAAATATTCCGATATTGTGAACTGATGAGTTTGAGATATCTTTACTTTAAGCAACTATTAATATTTATATTTCACAACAGAAATAAGTTCAAAAATCCACAACATGGACATGAAACCCGACTAAAAGCGAGTAGCCTAGATATACCGAAAATGAACAAAGTTATTGGACAGAGATCAATTGCATATATTGGACCCAAATTGTTTAATCTTGCTCCAGATCATATAAAAACGGAATACGTGTTTAGGTTATTCAAGATTTCAGTGATCAGGTGGCTCAAAGATGAGAATATAACATTACTGTGAACAAATTTCACTGAATTAATTTCTTAATTTTCACATTGTTTTTTACATCCCCACCTAACACATTGAATGCTTTTAATTTGGCACGAGTTTGTATTTTGTATTTTATATTGTAACATTTGATATTTTTTTATACGTTTACATATTCAAGTTTTTATGTTTTACAATTTTTACATTACCTGCATGTTGGGAGATTTTATACTTTTGAATTTATATGTGATTTATATTTGTTATGTCTTTTTTGTAGTGTACTTGGAATATTATTCACTACTATTGATATTGTTAACTCTATTTTGAAGTATAGGCATTATATTGTCTGCCCGAGTATCTCAAAGCACATTATATCTTGACCATATTCAAAGGAAATAATTTTGGCGTTGATGTTTAACAGACAAGTTTTCCAAAAACTTAAGTGAATCATCAGCGCCGATGTTTCCGCTGAAAAATATCACTTAATAAGACTCGGTATGACAAACCTTCCCTACTACCTATATTAGTCGCTCATTTCTTTCTTTTTTCTATTGTATGTTTTTGTAAATTCATGTAATTTGGTGATTAATAAATACTACTACTACTACTACTACTCATTTAGACATTTAAATAAAATAGAATCCTATGTTTCCTACTTCAGTTACCACAAGCCAATTATTACTAAAATTGAGCCTACTGAATAAGTTTATATTACATTATATTTGTTAATAATAAAAAAATATTATTATAACTTTAAAAAAATAAAATTTCATTACAATTCCTTCACTAAAGGAACGAAGTTCCTACCGGGTGTCCCTTGACACCTCTCAATTTTTTTTGTTTCCACTGAAGCAACTAAAATTGTCAATAGTTGCATATTATTTAGTAGGAACAATCAACATTTGTTGCGGAAACATAAAGAAATTTTAAGAAACATTTAGGAACACTTTGGAACATTTACGGAAACAAGCAACAGCAACAAAAATATTCCTCAATCTTGCTCCGGACGTTACTATATATTTATAATATATATAAAGAAATTTGTTAAGAATTGTAACTTTGGTTGACTAGGCTTCCTATGTCTAGTGATTTTGTGTCAACGCGACAACAGGGCAAATCCTTGGGACGTTGTTGGAGAGGGTGACTGCTCTCTCTCTCTCTCTCTCTTATGATATAGCGGTCGGATGAGAAGCATCGCTGCTCATAAAAATGAAAATTAAATTTATATGTGAAATGTTGTTGTTTTATTATTAAAAGTGTACGGCAATTAACTGCAGCTCAGGAAATATCCCTGACAAAATTTAAGGAACATTTTGGAATATTTACGGAAACACGGAACAGCAACAAAAATGTTCCTCGGGTGGAATCGTAGCTTGAAGGGTGACAAGTAGAAACAGTCAACATTTGTTGCCGAAACATAAAGAAATTTTAAGGAACATTTGGGAACATTTTCGGAAACATGCAACAGCAACAAAAATGTTCCACAAAGTTCCTCATTATAGCTAAATATTATACCCCTTCTTAGAATGAAAAACAAATCGGTACCACTAAAGTAGAACAGCATGTTGTATATGTTTCAATCGACATCCATATCGTCATAAAATGTCAGCGCATAATAGTATGATTTATCAACTAGAATAATCAATTATCTCAAACTACCTTTAACAATGAGTTTAATATTATCAAGTAGGTTCCTGTCAAAAATAATTACAATCCTAGTGTGATCGCTTTAATGGTTCAAAAGAAAAAACGCTTAAGCATCGGAGTTCCGTCACTAAGGTTGTATTTTTTGCGCGAAGTGCATCGCGTCGAGATATGACTCGCGCGTGATAAATAATGGCTTGAAAAACCACGCTTAAATAGCAAAACGAAACAAAAATTAGCAAATAATCTATTTTCTTGAAGAAAAAAATCATTGCATCAGTTAATGGAGAACCATGCTTCAATATCAAATAAAAAGAAGAAAATAACTTATTTAATTCAAAAAAAATAAGTTAATTCTTGAAGTTCATCGCGTACCCTATTTATTTAAACTTTGAACCGCTTGTTTGCCATATGAACAAAACAAATGAAATTCTAATATACACAGTTTACAGTTTTTTTTGGTATCATCAAATAAAAAACAACTCTTAACGATAATTTTTGGTAGATCAAAAATCAAATAGATTACATTCTACATTGTAATAGGAAATTATAAGATAGGTCATAGTTCGGTTTAAGATAGGCGAGGTACCCAAAAGCCTAAACTATTTATTAACTATAAATTAAAAGTAAGTAACAAGTTTCAATTTTTACGAGATCAAGTTCTGTCTACTAATTCAACTTAACTTGGAATTTTTCAGACTTGCCAATTTTTGCGAAAACTTCTATATTTTCCATCATAAATTTGTAAAAGTCGGAGCAACTCAAGTCTTTAAAACTAGACTTTATTTTGATCAAAGAAGAAAATGTCTGTGTATTTAGCAAGTTTCTCTCCCTCCTCAATTGCTGCGACACTAGTGGAAAAACTCAATCCACATTCGCATTGTGAGCTGGTGTAATTATGAGCAATTCAAAATATAGATATTTCAGAAAAATTCGGCCACAACTGGTTTGCATTTAATAGCTTATCTCCGTCACTAAGACTCGAGCTTCACACTCCCGGACACAAAATTTGTCCGGGTTTTACCAGAACATATTTTGAAAGCCCCGTCCGGACGACCACCGGACGCCTCCTAAACTAGGACAAATCCGCGGAATCCCGAACGGATGGCAATACTAACTTTATGTCATGTATCAAGTATAATAACCGTTAAAATCAAACATGTGTCCCTGAGTTTTAACCAAATAACGACCACTTCAATTCAAAAAATTAATAATAATAATAATAATAATAAATCCCGTTTTATTTCCAATCTTCAATTGTTATTACAAAATTTATATATATATATATATATATATATATATATATATATATATATATATATATATATATATATATATATATATATATATATATATATATATATATATATATATATATATATATATATATATATATATATATTATATATATATATATATATATATATATATATATATATATTATATATATATATATATATATATATATATATATATATATATATATATATTTTATATATATATATATATATATATATATATATATATATATATATATATATATATTTCAAATATAACTTGTAGTGATTAGGAACCCCTTCTCGGGTAAAGGCCTCCTCCAGCTTCTTCCAGACATCTATATCCGTTGCTTTCTTTCTCCATCCACTTCCTGCTATCCCTTCTATATCTTCTATCCACGACGAGGGCGCGAGGGCGCCCTCTTTTCATTTTTCCTTTCGGTCCCTTCCATATAGTTGACTCCAGTGTCCATCTTTTGTCTGTGTATCTTGCTATATGTCCTGCCCGCCACTTTTGTTTTAGGGCATATTGTAAGGCGTCTATGACTCGCCTTTTACTTTTTGTATTCTTCTTAATTTCAGGACACTTCTTCCCATTGATTTATGGCACACTACTAGTTTAGTTTTTATTTTAAAAAAAATTAATATCTATAACTTAAACAATGGGTTTATAGTTAGCGTCAAACTATTTTTAAGAACAATTCACATTTGCTTTTGCGCTTTGCTTCTATAATGATGCGACACAAAAAGTCAATATTTGCAGCGAACCACCTATGCTCCATTATCTCGGAGCAAAGTTTTGTTTGCCCGAATAAATCCTGGCATGGAAATACAATCCACATACTCCGATGAAATATCAACATCCTTAGGGCAGTGTACACATGATCACCATTCATGATGTTTATATGTCCGAGGCACGAAATCAGGTGTGGAGATATTCTAGATGATCCTTCCTAAATAAAAGTCCGGAAATAAGTCATATTGAACCGGAGTGAGTTCTCGACCTTTGGCCTATTTATCAAGTGCCTCTCGCCTTATTCGTGAATGAGTTTTCTACTTTGTTTTTTTATGTGTCGAGTTTGTTAAATTGCGATGAGACTTCGGCTTCTATTAATAATTTTTTCACGTTTTATGTTAGACAGCTGATATTGGTGTGAGACAAAGGTGTTGAAAATAGTCTTGAAATAAATCGGAATTACTTTGTAGAAACTCGACGCTCTCACCACTATTCTACCGAAGCAGATGATCCTTCCTGATGACGATACACGTTTGCCTACCGAAATCATGTAAACAAGATTTATGTCTTCCCCAGGGGGTCAACCCCCCAACCAATTCGAACCAAAACCAATTCCATCCAAGATATCTTTCGAAAATAACTACCTACAAACTTTTAACCCTATTACTCCAAAATTGCGACCTTTATCATGTAAACAAGATTCATTTCTTCCTCCAGGGGGTCAACCACCAAACAAATTCGAACCAAAACCAATCCCATTCAAGATATCATACAAAACTACCTAGATACAAACTTTCAACCCTATTGCTGCAAAATTGCGCCTCCTGTCGTGTAAACAAGATTTAATTCACCCCCTGGGGGTGAATTAAATCTTGGTCCTCAACCCCTCGACCAATTCGAACCAAAAACAATCCCATCCAAGATATCATGAGAAACTACCTATTTACGAACTTTCAACCCTATCGCTTCAAAATTGCGACCTTCATCGTGTAAACAAGATTTATTTGCCCCTCAGGGGGGTCAACCCCCCAATCAATTCGAATCAAAATCAATCCCATCAAGTATCATACGAAACTACCTATGCACAAACTTTTAACCCTACTGCTTCAAAATTGCGACCTTTATTGTGTAAACAAGATTTATTATTCCCCCCCCAGGGGGTCAACCCCTCAACTAATTCGAACCAAAATCAATCCCATCCCAGATATCATACGAAATTACCTATTTACAAACTTTCAACCCTATTGCTTCAAAATATCGTGCAAACAACGCTAAAATACATAAGCACATACATTCGAACATATATATATATATATATATATACAGTGGCGCACCCAGGGGGGGAGCCATGGGGCTGCAGCCCCCCCCCGAGATTTATTGTAGTAACAAAAGAATCGAGATTACTAAGATAATAATTGTATGATGAGCTCATCTACTACTATGAAATGAGCCCTGGTCACTATCGGTCAACCATAAGATCTATTATGATTTACCGGATACGGGATGTGCGTTTTCTATTTAAATTTAAGGACGTGAATATTGATTCAGCCCCCCCCCCCGAAACTCAATCCTGGGTGCGCCCTTGTATATATATATATATATATATATATATATATATATATATATATATATATATATATATATATATATATGTATGTATATATATATATATATATATATATGTATATATATATATATATATATATATATATATATATATATATATATATATATATGTGTGTATACACTGTGTCCGTAAAGTATGGAACAAATTCATTTTTAGCTAAACAGACCATTTAAAGAAATAATCATGAAACACGTCGATCTTTGATTTCAATTTACCGTATTTTAAAATAATAATCTAATATACAGGGTGAATTACTTTCGAGTAATGACGTCACCGTCTTTTTTTTTCAATTTGAACATCACCATTTTGTCTCAATTTTTGTATTACTCTTGCTGAGCTGATACCAAAAATGTATCACATGTTGATTCCAAATGGTACAGGGTGGACAAAAATACAATAGTTTTGTGTGTGCTCATAAAGTAACGCGTAACATTCTTTATTAGTTAAATTAACAATATTATCAAAAATACTTATTGTCTAGCGGACAGAATATGATGGAATACATGACTTCATAAATGTTCGAACTGCAACCCTTGCTGTATTTGACAGTAACCCAAACGGTGTACAAATTCTTGTTGAACCTTGTGTATGCTTTCATGAGTAATATTGTTTATTTCTGTTCGAATTCTCTATTTTAATTCTTCAATATTCGCTGGTTTCGTTTTATAAACAACATTCTTCAGATGGCCCCACATAAAATAATCCAACGGATTGAAATCTGGTGACCTCGCTGGCCATTCAGTAGGTCCACGTCTACCAATCCACCTGTTCGAAAAAATTTCATCTAGGTAACATCTACAGCATAATGTGGAGGTGCACCATCCTGTTGAAACCATAAACTTTCATCAAAACCTCCAGGATTACGTCTGCTGGGAAACAAATTACGTAAAGTAGGTACGAGATACCCCCTTAAAAACTCAAGGTACGTTGCCCCGTTTAAATTACCTTCGATAAAGTAGGGTCCAATGATTCGATTTCTTACAATTCCAGCCCACACATTTACCTTTTGCGGGTATTGTGTATGATGCTCACGCATCCAGTTGGGGTTTTCTTTTGCCCAGTATCTACAATTCTGACGGTTAACCTCGCCATTTAACGTGAAAGTGGCCTCATCAGAAAATATAATGTTTTGTACCAAGAGAGGGTCTCGGTGACATTTATCCATCATTTCTTCGCAAAATTGTATTCTTCTATCGGGATCATCTTCGTTTAATATTTGCACAAGTTTGATTTTATAAGGATGCCATTTTTCAAGCTTCAATAGTTTGTGTACCGTTGTTTTGCTAACACCGATATCGCGACTAGCTTTACGCACAGAAGTGTGCGCATCTTCTTCAAAAGTAAAACATCTAATGCTGTATCAGCATTTGCAGAGGGGCGACCTGATTTACGTACATTTTCAACCGTACCAGTTTCCCGAAATTTCTTTTCAATCTTACTTACTGTTGAACGCGTTATAGGTCTTTCTGGATATTTATCATTAAACAAATTGCACACTTCCATCTGAGTTCGCGATCTGTCTCCATACTCAATCATCATAAGTATTTCAATTTTTTGTTTTACACTTAACTCCATTTCTACTTCAAATTAAATCTAAGCAATAATTAAAACATTCACGAATACCAAAAATATTGTAGTACTAAACTGTCAGTGAACATCAATAAATTACTAAACAAATAATGACATTTCACAAAGAAATAGACGACTATGTTTTTTTTAAATTGATAAGAAATAATTTCTTTCATATTCTGTCTGCTAAACCACAAGTACCAAACATGATTAACAAAACTAAGTTTGAATTTACTACGTTTATTATCACAAAATATTTTGAAAAATATAACACTGCGATTGCAATTTCGGTCACTAGACCATCATCGGGCAGATTGAGTTAAGAACAGTTCTTAACTCAATCTGCCCGATGATGGTCTACTGACCGAAATTGCAATCGCTGTGTTATATTTTTCAAATTATTTTGTGATAATAAACGTAGTAAATTCAAATTTAGATTTTTTAATCATGTTAAATTATCACGTAGTAACGACGGATTCCATCAACTATTTAGTACCAAACATGTTTGGAAACAGCTCATTTTTATTAATCTAAAAATGTAACAAACTACAGGGTGTTATAGTTAAACCAATTGCCGCTAGACAATAAGTATTTTTAATAATATTGTTAATTTAACTAATAAAGAATGTTACGCGTTACTTTATGAGCACACACAAAACTATTGTATTTTTGTCCACCCTGTACCAATTGGAATCAACATGTGATACATTTTTGGAATCAGCTCAGCTAGAGTAATCCGAAAATTGAGACAAAATGGGGATGTTCCATTTAAAAAAAATGACGGTGACGTCATTACTGGAAAGTAATTCACCCTGTATATTAGATTATTATTTTAAAATACGGTAAATTAAAATCAAAAATCGACGTGTTTCATGATTATTTCTTAAAATGGTGTGTTTAGCTAAAAATGAATTTGTTCCATACTTTACGGACACAGTGTATATATATATATATATATATATATATATATATATATATATAATATATACATATAATATATATATATATATATATATAATATACATATATTATATATATATATATAATATATATATATATATATATATATATATATATATATAATATATATATATATATATATATATATATATATATATATATATATATATATATATTATATATATATATATAAATTGAGTTTTTGGTGCCAAGCATCATAAAAAGTCATGAAACGAAAATCTATCTTGGTCCTAGGTCCAACTTTGCTAATCGCACCCATATTAATAAGCAGGTTTTCAAAGTGAAAACCTGCTAAAAATCTGGTAATACAAGAGCAATGCAAGTTGATCTATAAGATACATAAGAAAAAGACTAAATCTCAAGTGGGAACCATGCAGAACTCGAGTGTACCAAATTATTGACTGAGAAGACCCAACAATTTGAAAATTGATTTTAAGGTTAAAATTATCTTCAATGGTTTGCCCGAAGAACTCAAGAAAATAAATGAATATGGAAAATTGAAAAGAGACTTAAAGAATTTTTTTTAACAAAAGCAATTGTTGATGTGGATAGTCCAATTTATTGTTTAGATAATATTTTTCAGATAACAGATTCTAGGAAGAAACTGATTTGCAGTTCTTTTTCTGAATGAATAAATAAATAAATAAACAATTCAGACAAAAAAGTTGTTATATGGATTCATTCGCACATAGGCATCGAGAGTAATAAAAAGCGGACACCTATGCCCGATCAGCTGCAACTGTATATACAAATGCCGAATCTTTCCACCCAATAACACCTACGGACTTTCAGAATACATACAATGGTACAAAAACCCATCGAAATTAAGGGAAGTGAAACAAAATAATGAAAAGTGGGAGTGTTTTTCGTAAAATCGACAACTTCAAGTTGAAATGTCGAGACTGCGTCTAGGAAACACCAGAATCACCCATACATCTAATAAAACGCGAAGCGAGTCCCAGATGCTTGAGTTGTAATAAGGATTTAACAGTGGTACATTTACTAATAGATTCAATAATGAGAGAAATCTATGTGGTATAACTGGTTCGCTATCGATTGTCCTCAATAGTAAAAATCGTGTAAACTTAATTAGGTTCCTAATATAACTAAGCTTTACCATTATATTTGATTCACTGTACCGTCGCTAATAACCGTTATGGTCGATGCCAGTGGCGTAGATAGGGGGGGATCAAGGGGATCAATCCCCCCCATGAGCCTACGATAATTATAACCGAACTGTACGTATGTACGTATTTAAGTACATTTACATGAAATTTACTAAGCACTCGCACCTCTTCTGCTATTATGTATGTGCAATTATAAAAAAAAATCTAGATATGTTTTCGTGACGGCTATGCAATTCAGTATTGAATAATTTCCGCGCTTCGGACAGGCCGACCAATCAAGAATGGACATAATTTTAACATTATAAAGTAACTAGTAGTTTTGAGCATATTTTATTTAATGTTGAGATAGTAAGTTTAATCGGTCACTATGAACAAAATTGTTTAAAAATTCAAATGGCTCTAATGGAAAATTTTCATTTCGAAAGGAAGAAGTCAACCAAATTCTCCACGCACTTCTCTTTCTGTATTGTATACTATATTTACTATTAAACAAAAGTGCTCGAGCTTTTGTTTAATGGTGTACTTAGTATTATATCTAAAGCAGTTTTGTTCAATAGTATAGGTAGTATTGAATTTAGAAAGAGAAGAAGTGCGATAAGGGTTTGGTTGACTTCTTCCTTCGTACATAAAATTGTCCATTTCAGCCATTGCAGCTCTTTCAAACACGTTTTTTGGTCCTACTAACCGATTAAATACCTGTTTACATTCAAGGAGCGTGAGTTCTGCTCATAGAAGATTTTCAATCTATATTTAATATTTCGAATATTTTTAAAGCAGAGTAGGTATCAAAATATCTTTGAAAAATAGGAGTGAATTTTGGCTTTGATTGTCAATTTAGTTACTCCATAATATTTTGAAGTTAAAAAGTTAAGTTAGTAAAAATTTTCTTGCGATGGCGTATAATCCATTTCTGGACTTCTACATCATGGATCTTGGAGAAAGATTTACTAATCATGAGAATACAGTCTACTTTACTAGGCTAGGTGGGACTCGAACCCACAATCCTCTATTTAGAAGCGATACACCTCACCGCTGGGCTACCTCCTTAACTAGACAAAATATATTAAACAGATTTTCGGTGTTTTTCAAGCATGATTTATACGAAGTTGACAAAGCAGCTGATAAATTCATCAAAACTGACAAGTTTCATCAAAAAAATTTTTACTGCCACACCTGCGGTTCTCGTTAGTTGAAAATGTGGAATAAATATTGAATTCGTCTAGGCGATTTTAAGCCTGAAATTTTTCTGCTTATTTTGTGCTACATGAAAGATTATTTTTATCAATAAACATAAAACTCAAAACTCATGGAATTTTTCACGAAGTCATATCCCCCCCATCGCAAAAAGCTATCTACGCCACTAGTCGATGCCACAATAATTTTGAAATAAAAAGGGAGAGAGTAGGTACCGCCATTATATCACTCCTCCTGAAATTGACTTAGGAAATGATATTTAGGGATAACTGAAAACATACCCTTTAATTTTTATCTTGAGTATCTCTCCCTAATTATTTTCCATTAGATGATGATATCGATAAATCAAACACTTAGGCAGATTCTCATTCTGCAACAAGGTGTAATAAATTGACATCTACTATTAAACCCACTTCATCCCCTGCGTAGGAGTGAATGGCGGTAATGCGCAATTGCAAGGGAGAATACGTGGGCTGCATCATCTCTTGGGATAATCCACTGCCCACGCAAAAAGGGAAATTCGATGTAGTGAATGAAAACGAAAATAACTACCTACACACAAATCGATGAAGCATGTTCAATTTCATTTAAAGTAAGAATAATATCATTTTATGCAGTTTGATTGAAATATGGATCTGGTTTAACCAATATTGGATTCGAAGCGAAAAAACGAATTGAATTTCGTATGACCTAAATAACTTTTGCCGATTTGATGTCTTTATGTTTATGATACCGTTAAATCTTATGGAAATATTTTAATGGCAATTTTTTACCCGAGAGACAAAGAAGTAGAGAAGAATGCAATGTATTCTGATATAAATCAATTCATGAATAAATACTAGTTACTATAATTTCATCACATAAAAGTAAATAATGAAAATTCTTCAATAATTCAAAAATTAATGAACAATCTTCCAAAGGAGCTGGTTGTATGTATTCCGCGACAAGAAATCTGCATTCACAAAAAAAAATGTCAAGTCGCCCCTACTCAAGATCTGCATACAACTGTTTCGGTCTTATCAGAACTCTTCAGTGTTGCTTTTTTGACTCGAAGTGAATTAACATTATTTCTAATGGTTCCCCTATAAGAAATCGAGGCTGAACTACTATAGAGAGAACAACCCAAGGAGCCCTCCGCCTAAGATATTGGGAACCAACAATTCGCCATTTAGAACGAAAATACAAAATTCTGTCGAGAGAACAAATACTTTCTGGCATGAAAATGCAGTGGCGTAGCGTGCCTTGGAGGGGCCCTGTTTCAAAATTAGTTGGAGGGGCCCAAATTAAGGATTTCTCACAAAAAAAAATGCTTACGTTAAATTGAAATAAATGTTTATTGATCAGAAGTTATCAATTACTTCTAGAAATTGAGCTATCAATTCAAATTAAATATACACTTTTCTTGCTTTTTTTTCGGCAAATTGATTAATTAAATCATCTATAACTGAAGACGATTTCAGTTCTTCTAACATTTCTGCCTCTATAGACAATATTGACAAGTCTGATAGCCGCTCCTGTCTCATCGAAGTCCTTAGGTAATTTTTTATCAGTTTCAATTTCGAAAAACTTCTTTCAGCTGTTGCGGTTGTAACTGGTAAGGTCAAGAAAAGAAAGCATGCTGTTATTACCTCCGGGAAACTGGATGCAAGGCTATTGAATTTTATCAGCAATAATTCCATGAGTTCCTTAATGGAACTAATTTTTTGAATTTCAGATTTTAAGCATGTTTTCAGAGCAATTAATTGTTCATAAAGATTAACTGAGATGTCTTTACTGTATTTAGACGACAGTAGAACAAATGAACAGTCATCATCGAATCCCCATTACTGCTACAAAACAATCGTCACCCTTTACGACTCCAATGCACACCGTTCTGTAACTAATGCTCATCAAACTTCCCTACAAAATCAGACTTTCCGTCGGCCGGTGGAACACCGATATAGTGTGACATGTTGGGTATTCCCAATGTAAAACTTACAGGTTATTCCAGACGGTCGTGTACGATCTTACACGATCTGTTGTGATCGCAGCGCAGTTTCTAGAGTCTTCGAAACTCTGAGTAATGCAAGCAAGGCCCTGTAAGAATGTGCGGTTGGAGATGAGAATGGGTACAATGTTTTTTGTTTTCGAGTAACGAGGAAGAGATAATGAACGATTCTTGAATAGAATGGCTTTTTGAGTTTCTGTGAAATTGACTCGAAATGGTAGAGATGAAATCCACTTCATAAATTAAACTGTCGGATACGACATGTTTTGATTTCGTGGTTACCTCAATTTTACGGTTTATAATGTGTTTGTGATTATAACATTACATTCTTTGAATAAATAAATACTCAGGAATGCTTCTTCCCAGTTCCAGTGGTAAGTGGATATTTGTATCTTTATCCAGTTCTATTCCTGAGATATATTAATGAATTATTATGATTTTATAATTGTGAATTGCTAATAGCTAAAATTAATACGTTGTTATAAATATTCCTCCTAGTAATAAGTTACCTACATACTTGTAGAATTTTGAGAAACCACAGCTGTTGACCGAGTTGTGGAGAAGAGCATTGTTAGAAATGGTGAGCAAATGGTGGTGAATGACATTCCGCCACGTGTACGACGCTCGATTGTTTTTTTTTTTGAGGTGTTCCCAACTTATGACCCAATTATTGTAAATTGCATTTTTCGCAGCTTGATTATGCGTAAAATAGTGATGTAGAAGAATGGTCCCTTCCAAATTATGGTGGGATAAACATTCCAAATTGTGGTTGAATAACCACATGTATGTTAGCCGTAAATATTTCATTAAAAATTTCAATTAACTTTTTGTTTAATTTTTTTTATTAAACATACTATAATCCGATTAAATATATATATATATATATATATATATATATATATATATATATATATATATATATATATATATATATATATATATATATATATATATATAAAATTTTGATAATTATTAGCAACAGGCTTGGTGAATCTCAAAAACACTCGATTTTATTAAAAAGTTTACGTTTCGCCACGACATTCGTGGCTTTTTCAAAACTTTTGAAATATTGAAATTTCTTTGACATTTATTGATTTGAAAAAATTTGAATAGTTAAAAAAGACTACTATGTTTCATCAAAATTTTTCGGCTGTGGCCGTTCTCTGTTATTTATTACGTGCTATTCAGTCGAATTTGTTATTATTAGATGGTAAGGGAAACCACAGAAACCTTTACCCACGTAATGTTCGAAATAGGTTTAAATTTTGATTTTGAAAAGTCAAAGAATAGGGTACTATTTATCTTTTTTTCAAAAAAATTTTTATTACGGCAGTGGCCGTCTTCAGTTACTAATTACTATTTAGTCCAATATCAACAGTCAGGTCTGTTGATATTAGATGGAAAGGGAACCACAGAAACCTTTACCCACGTAATGTACAAAATAAGTTTAGAATATTTGATTGTTGGATTTGTCTTTAAAAAACAATTTGATGAAACATAGTAGTATTTTTAACTATTCAAATTTTTTCAAATCAATTAATGTCAAAGAAATTTCAATACCTATATCAAAAATTTCGAAAAAGCCACGAATGTCGTGGCGAAACGTCAACTTTTCAATAAAACCGAGTTTTTTTGAGATTCGCCAAGCCTGTTATTGCTGCTAATTATCAAAAAGTTAAAAATAGTTCACAGGCAACAACAATAAAATAAATAAATATATATATATATATATATATATATATATATATATATATATATATATATATATATATATATATATATATATATATATATATATTCAATCAAGTGAGTAACTGCCGATAATTTTAAATGGGTATTCGGGAGTCTAAACACCAAAATTTGTTTCAGTCGACGTGTCGACCCTTTATTGAGTCATCCTCAGGACATAAGCATTTTTTTTCAATAATGACAATAAATGCACTTTGAAACAGTTCGTCTTATATATAAAAAACAAAATTACATATACCGTAACTTGGAGCTACTTTGCATCGATTTTTACACCAAATGCATGAAACTCAAGAGAACTTCAATCTATTGATAAAAGGAGATTTTGGTAATAGCTCTAATATCGTGGAAGAGGTTGAATGAACATATTTTCAATGCTTATTTGCGGTTTCAAATGATTAATTATTACCCCGAGGCGAAGCTAAAGGGGTTATAGTCTCACGACAAAAAGTTGGTAACTGGCCCGATTTTAAAAATTCCAACAGATATCGATAAAACACATATGATTTCATTAGGGAATTTGAATTACCACTTTTTCCCAACGAACAATAAAAAAATATAGCGTTTTTACCCCGAGGTGAAGCTAAATTCTCAATACAAAAAGTTGGGATCTGGTCCGATTTTAAAAATTCCAACGGATATCGATAAAATACATATGATTTCATCAGAGAAGTTTTGTTCCCAATTTTTTCCCAACGAAGAAAAAAAAAATATAGCGTTTTAACCCCGAAGTGAAGTTAAATTCTCACTACAAAAAGTTGGGATCTGGTCCGATTTTAAAAATTCCAACGGATATCGATAAAATACATATGATTTCATCAGAGAAGTTTTGTTCCCAATTTTTTCCCAACGAAGAATAAAAAATTATAGCGTTTTTTAGATAGGCATTGCGACATGCGCATGCGCCAAGGTCGATATGTACGAAGTCCTACAAAACATGCGTCGAAGTGATCTGTGTGCCACGGTAACCAAGCGACGTTGATAGCTTAAGATTGATTCTGCGTCTGTGTCTGCTTCCCATCCATAGAGATATCTTATTAATTTGATTCATAATTTGCAGCAAAATGAGCCGAGATAGGATATTCAAATTCGACAGTCAAACAATGAATTTTTTTGCTAAATTTTCACGGATTTTATTCGTAATATCGACTTATTAATACATTTATTGCAATTTTCCTTCATTTCATTCGTAAAATCGACTTTCATTGTTATTTACTTTATATAATACATTAAAAAAATATTGACGACATGCACATGCGCCGAGGGGTTTTATTCCTAGTGCTACGCAGTAGGGTGTCCTTAATTTTTTAAATTGGAGCAAAGTCTCCTCATAGGGGAGGATACTTTACCCAGCTGTTGTAAATACATTTAAAATCGTAATTAAACTGCTTCTGGGGCAAAGTAGGAACACTGTGGAATTCACATTGCACCACATTATATTCGAAGTAGAAAAACTTTATAGTACTCCAGATTTTTGGTAAATTTTATTTTGAAAATAGTGGAGCGTATGTTGCGCCATACATTTTTACACATGAAAAAAACCGCGAATATCTCAGCTCTTGCCACGTGCACTAACAGCTCTTGACTAATACAGGGAGATTCGTGTTTCCACTCAGAAACGTTGTTATATAGCCAAATCTCCTTACATATAAGAGCAGGTGGTTGTCTATTAGCTAGTTTGGAGTCCAGGCTAACTAGTATCTTTATTCATCGACGGTGCAAAGTAACCCCTGAAGGAGCAAAGTAGCCCCTAGTTAAGGTACACAACAGTTTTAGACCTCCATTACATGATTTGTAACAGTTACATTGTCCACTCCAGCCATACTGAGCAAATGAGATCTACACTTTTTATTTTTCCACCGCTTTTCACCACTTTTAAATTTTTTTTTTTGAAAACTATATTTAAAGATCCATATTGCAGACTGCAGAGAATACCTGACTTGGCTAATATGTAGAGTGGGAAAAGAATTACGAAAGAGATGAAGCACCTCAGTATCCTAAAACTCTGGTTGGGAGGGAATGTACCTACGGATAAATGGGTATAAAATGTTTAGTTTAATCTTCTACCTGCTGGGACCGAATATCACATATCACATAACCATCACCCACAAAACTAACTCATTTAAACCGAATAAGTTTAAATAACATAAATTAAGTATACAAATACATATTCATATATTATATTCTATGTACAATGAATATTTGAAACGGTGTTTAGAGGCTCATAAAATAATGTACCATATTATTCAATTAAGTACCTGGGCATCTATTAAATAAGACGGAAGTGGGTACGTACATCATGTTACAGGGTATAGTTGGCTTCCTTGTATCATGACCCAATTAACGTTGAGGAAATGGATTTCACTATAGTTCGATGGCTGAAACTGTTTCAAACTGTTCATATTCAGGTCACATAGAATTATGTCAGGTTAGTTTAATTAAAACTTGACATCATTCGGAATTTTGTGACAGATTAAAGCCAGGAATGTAGAGAGGGTGACGTAGTCAGAGGTTCTGCAGTCTCCGCGATATCATTCCTACAGTGTTGTCTTTTCTGGTTATTATGCTCGATCAAATTTATTATTTCCATCCACGTGTTTCGTATTATTATATTTGATGAATCGATCCAAATTTCGAGTCAGGTAGACATTGTTTCACGCGGTCCACCACGTGATAATGCCCATTAATCTTCTCCCAGACAGCCGACTCGTGCCCAAATATTAGGACCCATGCGGTAAATAAATAAGTTGTAAAAGTATTCGTAGGGTGGTCATGTCGACCAGTGGCGTAACATGAGTGGCGGTCGTTTCGTGAACGTAGCGAATGAAAGTTGACTTGAATATTTTTCGAATTATATAGAGATAGTGTAAAATAATTTGAACGTTGCAGGACTTCTATTAACATGAAAAATTAGAAACAGATTGAAAGATACATTTGACAACGTGCAGAAACACAGAATTTTCAAAATAATGGAAATCTTACAATCATCCAATGAGCGATTTATTTACCTCTAGGAAATTTAATTGAAAATCTTTTTCCAAATATAATTTCAGGGGTCATTCTAATTTATCAATGGTGTTTTCTCCAAAAATATAGATTATTTCTGTATATCGAAACTCAACAGTCAGGTGCAGGAGTAGTTTTTAGTCATATTTTTCCCGAAAATACAGACTATTGTAGTCTATCGAAGGAAAGCACTTAGGTTATGGAGTAATTTTTTTAATTCATTTTAGACATCCTAGACCACGTTTTTCGAAAAAAATTTCATATCTGATCTGATCTGATATATATATATATATATATATATATACTTATTTATATATATATATATATATATATATATATATATATATATATATATATATATATATATATATATATATATATATATATAGATAGATATATATATATATATATAAAAATATAAATATAATATATATATATATATATATATATATGTTCAGAAAGATTTCCGCGGTCGGAAGTATTTGAAAAACTTGGTTCACGGAATGAACCGCGTAAAAGATTTGAAAAATCTCGACGTTTCGGCTCCTTTTGCGAAGCCACCTTCAGGAGAATTAGAAGGGAAATAATTCAGACTCGTGGCCTCAATCTGCCTACTCCACGAATCGAATTTAGGAGGAATCGGAAACAATACGATTGCGTGGTCTCAACCTGCCTACTCCACTAACCGTATTGCTTCCTGTCAACTCTGAAGTCTCAATCTGCCTACTCTTCAGAGTCAACTGACGGGCCGATCGTCGCGTGGCCGTATTTATAGGGGAGGGGGGTGGTTACTCACGCTCATCAGTGCGGGATGCACTCTGATTGGGCGTTACATGGCGACCACTGAGAAGTGGTTTCCATGCTGATGGGAGTCTGTGACTGTCATCTCTGGTGTTCAAACAGTTTGGACGTTTTTCTATTTCTACAGCTTCACGGATAATTCGGGATTTGAAAGATCGGACGGGAGCAATAGTTCTTGTATTGGGGAAATCGATAATGTGGCCTGTTTGGGTGTGATGTTGGGAAAGGGCGTTGGCGATATCTGAGTGTCTTACCGAAAGTGAATGTTCCTTGGCACGGACCTGAATTCGTCGGTTCGTTTGTCCTATATAGGAACGAGGACAATTGGAACAGGGAATCTCATAAACACCGTGATTTTCGTTAGGAATTTTATCCTTGACGGATCTGACCAGATGGGAGAGTTTTTGTTGAGTAGTGAATATTGTTTTGATGTTTGTGTTTTTGAGAGATCTTGCGATCTTATCTGTTACTCCTTTGATGTAAGGAAGAAATAATTTAGGTGTAGATTCTTGTTCAGTGGGATTGGAAGGTGGTAGAGGTGGGGTGATATTTGTGTGTTTGCGTATGCTCTTGTCGATTTGATATGTGTTGTAACCGTTCCGTAATAATATATGTTTTAGAGTTTTGAGTTCTGATTCACGGTGTTCGTCGTCAGATAGTCGAATGGAACGGTAGATTAGGGTATTAACTACAGAGTTAAGTTGAGAAGGATGGTGGTGAGACTGGGCATTCAGATAACGGTTTGTATGAGTGGGTTTACGATAAACTGAATAGGAGACGCCTTGGGATGGAAGTTTTTTGATCATGACATCGAGGAATGGATAGGTTGTCAGACAACCTATCCCTGATCAAACACTGCATGGCCAACACTTATTTCATCTTTCAAGGCAATTTCTTCAGACAAATCAAGGGAGCCCCAATGGGATCCCCTCTCTCCCCCATCATAGCCAACATTTTCATGGAACATTTCGAAACCCAAGCTCTCTCGTCATTCGACCTTAAACCATCATGCTGGCTACGTTATGTAGACGATGTCTTTGCGATCTGGCCCCATGGCGAAGACTCGTTGCTCCACTTCTTGAATCATTTGAATGGCATACATCCAAGTATCCAATTCACAATGGAAGTGGAAAACGATGGGTCTCTGCCATTCCTCGATGTCATGATCAAAAAACTTCCATCCCAAGGCTTCTCCTATTCAGTTTATCGTAAACCCACTCATACAAACCGTTATCTGAATGCCCAGTCTCACCACCATCCTTCTCAACTTAACTCTGTAGTTAATACCCTAATCTACCGTTCCATTCGACTATCTGACGACGAACACCGTGAATCAGAACTCAAAACTCTAAAACATATATTATTACGGAACGGTTACAACACATATCAAATCGACAAGAGCATACGCAAACACACAAATATCACCCCACCTCTACCACCTTCCAATCCCACTGAACAAGAATCTACACCTAAATTATTTCTTCCTTACATCAAAGGAGTAACAGATAAGATCGCAAGATCTCTCAAAAACACAAACATCAAAACAATATTCACTACTCAACAAAAAACTCTCCCATCTGGTCAGATCCGTCAAGGATAAAATTCCTAACGAAAATCACGGTGTTTATGAGATTCCCTGTTCCAATTGTCCTCGTTCCTATATAGGACAAACGAACCGACGAATTCAGGTCCGTGCCAAGGAACATTCACTTTCGGTAAGACACTCAGATATCGCCAACGCCCTTTCCCAACATCACACCCAAACAGGCCACATTATCGATTTCCCCAATACAAGAACTATTGCTCCTGTCCGATCTTTCAAATCCCGAATTATCCGTGAAGCTGTAGAAATAGAAAAACGTCCAAATTGTTTGAACACCAGAGATGACAGTCACAGACTCCCATCAGCATGGAAACCACTTCTCAGTGGTCGCCATGTAACGCCCAATCAGAGTGCATCCCGCACTGATGAGCGTGAGTACCCCCCCCCCTCCCCAAGAAATACGGCCACGCGACGATCGGCCCGTCAGTTGACTCTGAAGAGTAGGCAGATTGAGACTTCAGAGTTGACAGGAAGCAATACGGTTAGTGGAGTAGGCAGGTTGAGACCACGCAATCGTATTGTTTCCGATTCCTCCTAAATTCGATTCGTGGAGTAGGCAGATTGAGGCCACGAGTCTGAATTATTTCCCTTCTAATTCTCCTGAAGATGGCTTCGCAAAAGGAGCCGAAACGTCGAGATTTTTCAAATCTTTTACGCGGTTCATTCCGTGAACCAAGTTTTTCATATATATATATATATATATATATATATATATATATATATATATATATATATATATATATATATATATATAATATATATATATATATATATATATATATATATATATATATATATATATATATATATATATATATATTTTATTTCAGAAAATATACAAGATACAATATCATCAACAACTTCCTAAACAGTGTATCAAATACTGGTATCGGAATCAACAAAAAATATAACTTCCCTTCCTAAGAATGGTGTGCGCAACAGTCCTCAATTCTAAGCCTAATTACTAATATTATGTCTAAATTAATATTGAACTATGATAACTAAAATAAAAATTTTAAGCCTTATTACTAATATTGAATTTTTCTAAATTAACATTAAACTATGGAAATTGTAGTACATATAAAGTTTTTAACATTAACTATTCATAGCCTCGAGTGTTGTTTGAGCTTTTTCAAAAATGCAGCATAATTTATGATGTTTTAAACACTTATTGGTAATTGATTATGCCGACATACAGCTCTACTTGATGTATTACTGAGTCCAGTATTAGTTCTTACAATTTCTAGATATATATTATTACTATTTCTTGTATCACATAGATGGAGATCCCGTTAAGCAGTATACAGATTTAATTGTTTTAGTTATTATTTTATGAATATGCTTACACTGTTCCAACTCCAGTAACTCACCAAAACAACAGACACCCAACTTCCTGTATAGCTGATCTGTAGGAACAAGACAATCATATGAGAAAAGAATCTTTAATACTTTATTCTGTAAAGTTTGCATAGATTTAAGCGAAACAACCCCATATGTACCCCATCACAGATGGTTGTCTGCAAGCTGTGATAGATAATATTGAAATAGGACGTGATTTATGCGTTGACGAGATGCAAAACTTACAAAGAAAACGTAAAATACTCTAAATAATACAAACTTGAGAATTTTGAATTTAGTGCTTTTTATGAAGTTTTGCGAGAACAACTATAAAATTTCAATACATCAATAAGAACAATTTGATTAGTTTTGAATCATACCTGAGTTATGTGTCTCATTATTGAAATTTTGCAATGAAGATTCGGGAAATGGATACTGCAGCATGTATGTATACAAATTAGAAAAGTGAGTTGATAAAATTGTATTACTTTGTACAAGTATTTACTGTTTACATACGCACAATGTACATGAGATTCGAGTGTTTACTAATTACAGTTTACATAATTATTGTAGAGAGGCAATAGTGAAATCATATGCATTGCGAAAAAAATACGTTCCTGACGGGGATTCCCCGACCGCACACGTTTTTTTGGATAATTGTTGTTATATCATGCAAGTATTCATTTGCATATTACACCACCTTTATATTTATCTTTCTTCATAATCCATCCAGGAGATTTATTATGTATTGTCAAAGCGATACTCAATCATCCATCATTTCGTTTATATGAATTTGACGATTGCTATTATGTCAGAAGGGGCTTAATGTCATTCCACTTGACTATCTTGTTCCAAAGTGATGAATTATATAGATGGGATTTCAAGGTGTTTATGAACAATGAAAGTCCTGTTCACTTGTGAAACAATTTGTTGAATGTTTGTTGCAATATTTGTGAAATAAATAAAGAGTCTATATCATTCGGCACATCTTTTATCTTTTGAATTTTCAATATGTTTTCCAATGGTATTCTGAGTTTTGAATGCCATTTTTAAATTTCGAAAAAAGGTTGAAATTTTGAGTGTTCTTATTTCTCAAACAAACCAATTTATGACTAATATTTGGGTGTAGTTCCACTGCAAAAGGCTATCGTCGTAGGTTGTAAAGAAGCCATGATGATAGAACCAAATGATATCGCGAGTCGGACGAATCCATCCGAAAAGTTCTTTTGGATTATCTAAATATCAGCTTTCAAGTACTCTTCATCAAAATGGATGCTAATCTACCAGACTCAAGTTCACCTATTCCTAGAATATTTTTTACGTATCTGGAACAAATACAGTGAATATTCATTTCGAATAAATTATAAACTTTAAAATGAAACATCCATTCCAGAGTTGAGAGTTATCGAGGAGGATCCTCTCAGCTCAAATTTAATCAGTTTTGTCAACATTTAGTATGAGTCTGTTGTCCCGACACCACAAGCTGAAGCTTTTTAATAGTAATTCGCCCAGACCAGTGAGCTCGCTTACACTCTTTGCCTTCAAGAAAAATGAAGTATCATCTACAAAAATTACCAGTTTATCCATCTTTATATGGTCCGGTAAATCATTTATGAACAAAATAAAAAGTAATGGTCCTAGTACAGAACCTTGTGGGACACCGAGTCCTATTTCCAATTCAGAAGAGCATGTATTTCCCACCCTAACAGTAAGTTTACGATGGGACATGAAACTAATAACCCACCTCAAGAAAGTACCGCGAAAGCCAAGATTGTAAAGTTTACTTTCAAGGAAACAAGGATCGATGGTATCGAAGGCTCGCGACAGGTCAAAAAAGAGACCAGCAACAACAGAACCCTCATCCAACGATGATTGAACGAACTGTAGAAAATCAATGACAGCTGTACCGGTTGAACGTCCGGCTCGAAAGCCATGTTGGCTTTCGACAATTAAATCGAATTTCACTAAGAATGACATCATACGGTTCAGTATTATTCTTTCTATAACCTTTGATAAAACGCTTAGTAAAGAAATTGGACGGTAGTTCGCCACATCATTGGCATCATCCTTTTTATGGATTGGGATCACAGTTGCAAGCTTAAAACAACTAGGAAATATACCACCGGAAACTGATACATTAATAAGGTGTGCGATATGTTCAGAAATATCTTTCGCTATAAGTCTCAAAATTTTTACAGAAACCAAGTCCTGACCGGTGGACTTTTTATTTTTTAATTGATTCACCGCACCAATCACCTCAATTCCATCCACAGGGTGGAAGTAGAAAGTATTATCACGAATAGGAGAAGTTGTACAAATTTGACTTAGGACATTCCCGTAAATCCGTTCCAGACTCAATTTAGCAATACCAGAAAAATATTCAGCGAAAGCATTAGCTACTTCGATATCCTTAGAAGAAACAACTCCACCAATATTCAATTTTAATTTATTGTTTGATTTATTGTTAGTTTTGGTTTTCCTAACAGTTTCCATATTCACTATGCCCCAAGCCATTTTATTTTTATTATCAGATGTTCTAATCATATTGTCGTAGTAACTCAACTTAGTTGCTTTCACCAAGTGGTTGAAAGCACTCTTTGCGTCCTTATACAATTTTTGAGACTGACTAGTTTTTAAATTAATCTGAAGCCAATATAGATGTTTCAATTCTTCACTGGCTTCTTTTATTCTAGGTGTTATCCAATTTTTTGAAGTATTTATTCTACCGGTATTTAGAGTTAATGGACAGTGAAAATCAATGAGGTTCCTTAATGTGTCTACAAAAGTTCGAAAAATAATGTCCACATCTGAATTCACATAAATATCTGCGAAAGAGTAGTTGGAAATATCTTCAGCTAATTTGGTCAGATTTTGAAGGGACATATTTCTACATAGTTTAGGCTGAGAGCTATTTTCAGGCGAAACTCTGATATTGTCATATATAATACCACTAGAGATGAAATTTTGCCGGCAAAATTTCTCGATTGTAATATGAAAGTTTGTTGCTTAGGCGATTTCGCGAATGACATTTGTATCAAAATCACGAGCCGTCAGGCGAGTGATTTTGGAAAAAATGTCATGAGCGAAATTGTCTAAGCAACAAACTTGAATGTTACAAGAGAGAAATTTTACCTGCTTAAATTTCATCTCGAGTGGTATTCGACATGACTATTTCACGAGAAAATATGTCTAACAGTAATATGGTCACATTTCAGAAAGTCAAGGAAATAACGATTCATGTGAGAAACGTCAAAATATTGTCGCTGAAATACTAACATAGTAAGTTTTGCCGGCTTGCATGTTTTATCGCTGTGAAACGAGAGTAGCTATGGAAACTTTCTCACTAAAAATGGAATGAGTGAAATAGTCGCTGAAATACTAACATAGTAAGTTTTGCCGGCTTGCATGTTTTATCGCTGTGAAACGAGAGTAGCTATGGAAACTTCCTCACTAAAAAGGGAATGAGTGAAATAGTCAGTGAAAAAATCCAGTAAGAGTGCATCATGATCACCAAAATGAACTGGAAAAACATCGGCTTTACAATTACTCAAGTCTACATTTGTTACAATATAATCGATCTTTGTGGAAGATGTATGGCCTAATATATTCGTAAACACCCGTGTTGGATGCAATGAAGTAATTTTCAATCGGAAGCAATCAAATAAATCCGTCAAATGTTCCCTACGTTTTGAGCTCACCTGTAGATAGTCGACATTGAAGTCGCCGCAGAGAAAGATATATTCCACTTGTTTAAAGCAGTGTTGTATTATGTTTGACATTATTGTGATAAACGTTTCAAAATTGTCTGTTGGTGGTCTGTATACACTGATGACAGCAAATGCACTATTTCCAAGAGTCAACTTAACAGCACTACATTCACAAATCATTTCTTCCGAGAACTTGATCAGAACTTTTATTTCTTGAATGTCCAGACAATTTCTCGCGAAAATAGCGACACCTCCATGATCATGACTTAGACGACAGAAACTTGCCACCAGTTTATGGCCAGGAAATTTGATGGTATCCATACATTCCCTTGTACACCAATGTTCAGCAACACAGAATACATCAGGATTTTTTTCGGTTATTAGGAGTGTAATTCTATCAATTTTGTTCATAATGGATTGAACATTTAACTGCATTAGTCTCAACTTCAGTACAGAATCAACTATGGGTTTTGTTGTATCCCTCTGCGCTGGTAAAAATTATGGACATTTGCTCTATTTGGCCAGTGTGATTGAATTAAAACCTTATCGTATTCCTCAGCCGGAATAAGAACTTTAAAAGACGAGTAGCTTTCGGGATAGCGAGCCTGGAGCGATTCTCATTTCACATCAGAAAAAGTTTTCAACAGGAACGTTTGGAGATCCTCTGTTTTAGTTTCAGGCTTCAAGTTGGATACATGCAGAGCTTTGTATTTTTTTATGCCCTCAACATTTGTTGAGCCAGTGAAATTTCCAACAACTAGGGTTCGTTGTATTCTTCCCTTTCTGCGAGAAGTCTTTTGCCACTCAGTTTTATCGTCAATTTTTGCCGAAATGCTGGAATCTTCAACATTACCAACATAAAGGGTGGTTTGTTTTTAATGTTTCATTTCGGTCTCGCGAATATTTGTTTGTTTACTGTCTGCCTCCGATTTTTCATGGGATACTGTAACGGAAAGTCTCGGTAAGGTTCCAGTTTTCGATGATCTTGGTGCATTATTCATGGGAGCAACGGTTGCGGCATCCCTATACGTAATGCTTGGCTGGTGCTGGAAGAGATCAGTATGAACGGTGTCGAGTTCCTTATCTTGTTTACATTTTTTACTTCTGATATTAGATATAATTATGTCCCTCTCGGAGATTTCTTTCTCTAACATGGAAATTTTAAATTCTGATAGTTTGGAATTTTCAATCAGAATTTTGTTTTTACTCTCCAATTCAAATATTATTTTCAGCAACAGATCTTGAGTTGATGATTCACTGTTTATAACAACATCATTTAACTTACATTCATCGACGAGTGATGGAAATAACTTTTCACTTGTTTCGGAACACGCTGGAGAAATCATAAATTCCCTATCACAACACTTTCCAATTTTTCTACTGCAGTGACTATGGTAGACTTTATAACAAATAGAACACTTTATGCCGAATTTTGCAATATTTCGTTTGCATCCAGCACATTCAGTTTTATTTAATCGCAGAGCGCTTGCGGAACCATCCTTACTCGTTGACGCCATGCTGATATTAGACATTAGATTTTATACAATGTCCTGAGAAGCCAGTGGTATTTTTATTTTGTAAAATTGACTTTTTATGTTCTTCAACACGAATGTTTATATTCCTTCATGTCTGTCCAATATAGAAAGCAGGGCATTCGTCGCAAAATATTTTGGAAACACCACTGTTTTCTCCGATGTTAGATTTTTCTAACATCGTTAGAAAAATAATTTGCGACGAATGTCCTGCTTTCTATATTGGACAAACAGGAAGAAATATAAACATTCGTGTTGAAGAACATAAAAAGTCAATTTAACAAAATAAAAATACCACTGGCTTCTCAGGACATTGTATAAAATCTAATCATTTCAACAAAACCCACATGTCGACTATTCTTTACTGCTAAATACAGTATCTAAATATTTTTATATAGTGAAACATAAGCCAAGTGTGTTTTATTTTAAAGTTTATACTTTATTCTTTATGATGCTTCACCAAGTGATGTGCGAGAATTCAATCTCAAATATTTATTTCATTCACCGCGCTCATTGGTAAAAAGAAAAAAATTGTGAATTAACATTTTTTTCTCAGTCTGAGGATCTTCTGAGAGTTTGTTGATCATCAAGACAACGACATATTCCACACTTCGGTAGTCGCTATAGCAAAACTCACGAATTGTAGATCTAATAAATTGACCACCCACCGTATTTATAAAATATTTTCTGTTTCTTACGGTGAAAATTTCTCTAGAAGAACTGTAATTTTTATCGAATTGGGAGGCAATTGCACTTAAAGGAACATCGCTAGAAAAAACATATAGTCCTTTCTATATTAAGCTAGAATTTTTTTTGGGTAACCCTCGTATCGTCAGCTAAGTCGGCAAATAAGTTAACTGTAGCATTCTCAGAACGATCTGTCATAGATCGATGGAAGGATATATACGGATAATCGTTTTTCCTGATTATTTGAAGGAGGTTGCAAGATTCGTAATGAATTAATTCATTTTGATAGTACAAAGAGTTGAACGCTAAGCACGTTTTATCGGTGCCACGCCACTGCGTGGGGGCAGGTGTTTCCACGGTACTACAATAGGACAGGTGACGGTGGCTTGCCTAACAACTACCTACTGTTCGTATTACGAACTCACCTCTTCTACTTCCTTTTCTCGGTCGGAGTTGGGTTTTATGCTTGGTTTTATTTCCTTATAATTGCCGTTTTCGCCGACAAGATACAACGGGTACGTTAAAGTGATATATTGGGGTATTTTAATTTTAGCTATGTTCTGGAAATAGCTCTTTAAAAATAAATAATCATAAATCATACAATACCAAAAAACGAATAAGCAGCAGAGCTTTTTCACTAAGTACTTATTTAACCATCATTTAAAAAATAATAGACTATTGGAGCATATCGAAAGTTAATAGTCAGGTAGTAGTTTTTTACCTTCTAGAACACGATTTTCGATTATTTTTAATGTTTGATTATATATATATATATATATATATATATATATATATATATATATATATATATATATATATATATATATATATATATATATATAATCTCTTGATAATTATTAGCAATAACAGCCTGGTTGAACTCGATTTTATTAAAAAGTTGATGTTTCACTACGACATTCGAAAAAATTGAAATTTCCTTGACATTTATTGATTTGAAAAAATTTGAATGGAAAAGGCGACTTTGTCTTGTCTTGTTAAAATTTTTTTCGGATGTGGTTGTTCTTTGTTATTTATTATGTGCTATTCAGTCTAATATTAACATTCAAAATTGTTATCATTAGAAGGTAAGGGAAACTACAGAAACCTTTACCCACGTAATGTTCGAAAAAAATAATAATAGGTTACTATTTATCTAACAACAAAGAAATTAGTCGCGGGAAAATATTAAAAAAGTAGAGCAGAATTATCGGTATAGAACGCTTATATGGAAGCAGCCGTTGACACGTGTTTCGGACTCTTTGGTCCTCATCAGAACGGCGTAGCCAAGTATAGGATTGAAAATTTGGAGATGAAAATAGTATAATAAACAAAATCCTCTGCTATGGAAGACAATCACATATTTTCATCCTTTTCCATTCAAGTTTTTTCAAATCAATAAATGTCAAAGAAATTTCAATTTTTTCGAATGTCGTAGTGAAACATCAACTTTTTAATAAAATCGAGTTTTTTAAGATTCAACCAGCCTGTTATTGCTAATAATTATCAAGAGATTAAAAATAGATCACAGGCAACAACAATTCAAATAAATAATATATATATATATATATATATATATATATTTGTCCTCGACACTGAACGAAACTGTCAAATATATATATATATATATATATATATATATATATATATATATATATATATATATATATATATATATATATATATATTTGTCCTCGACACTGAACGAAACTGTCAAAATTTGGGTAAATTTCTCGCCGCCATTTTTACGTAGATATTTGTGTTTTCATTTACTTATATGTATTTTCCGATACATATTGGCATCTTCTGCGGCTCAAATCAAACGGCTCAAATCAAACGGACTATATATATATATATATATATATATATATATATATATATATATATATATATATATATATATATAATATATATATATTATATATATATATATATGTATATATATATATATATATATATATATATATATATATATATATATATATATATATATATATATATATACCGACTTTACGAAACAGTTAACTTTTCTTCAAAAAATTCGTGAATTCGTCAAAACTTTCAAAGTGAATAATAATTCGTGATTTTCTTATTGTCAAGGGGTTAGACAACAAGATTTCTTTCATACTTAGTCAAAATGGAATATCTATTTTCTCATGATATCTGTTGTAGAATGGTTTTCAAGACAAGAGAAAACGCATTATAGAGAAGAGTTATTTTTTAAAATTTAGCCACATAAATAAAGAAGTTGAAGTTAATTGAAGAGCTTGAATCTATAATTAGTTATATTAATAGGATAATAACATCCGGATTTTTACTTCATGTTTACTACTTATTTTTTGTTCATAATTTATAATAAGGATGATATATAAATAGTTTTTCCAACCAATTAACTTAACTGTTGAAGGAAATAGTCCAATTTTTCATAGTTAATTATATTGTAAAGCGTAACGCATCGTTTATGATGGTCAATTCAGAAAACACTTAAAGAAAATGCTAAAAATCGCAGAGAACCTGATGAAATGATTGAGATTTAATGCAGTTGTTTGGTTGGGGTTCACAAAAATAAAATCTATAAACTATTATTCGAATAAGGAGTTTCCAAAATATTGTGAAATCTTGAAGAAAAAACTCCTGAATGATATTTCCATGAAGTTACAAATTATTTTTTTTTAAACTCAAGGCATACTGAATGACTGTAGCTCGTTTGAACTTATATTATCACATAATTTACATTTCTAATAAAATTTTAAAATACAAAATATTCTTAAATTCAATTTTATGAACTTTCGAAAGTTTAACAATCCAGAAATAAATACAAAGAATTCCTCTGAATGAAAACGATCTGTTTCATTTCATTGAGCAGAGCCTATAAGCAATCCTCATTATTTAAACAGGGCGTCTACATCCTTGAAAAACCTGGAAGTCCTGGAAATCTCAGGGATTTTTTTTTCTCCTGAAATATCCTGCAATTTTCAGTGAATTGTGGATTCCCTCAGGGAATTTTTCCAAGAGATCAGTTTTCCCAAATTTGCTTTCTGCAAATATAAAACCAGTATTAAATTGCAAAATAAAAAAATTGTCAAGTATATTTCCAGAAATTATAATAAATTCTGAATAATTCTTATACACACACCGGCAAATTTAAAGGAACGGAGATATACTTTCGTAAATGAAAAGTATTTTTGCTTTATTCGGTTTTTGTGCTTCGTAGGTCTAGAAGCCATTTCTTTTTTACACAATTGTCATTCATTATGCACATTTTTTTCAAGTTAGTCATTTTCAAAGCCAAATCAAAGCGGAAATATCTGTCGATTGATACATTACATTTGAAATTCGTATTTTCTCCACGTAGAATTTCCTAGTTTTTTCGTAATCGTTTGAGTTTAGTTAGTTTTTGTTTACTATCATCACTTTGGTTGTGAAACTGTAAATAGTGAGTGATTTAGCACCCACTGAAATCGCTAGGGCAGTAGCAATGATCGAAAATGGTCGATCTTACAATGATGTTGCCAACATGTTTGGGAAATCAAAATCGACGATCCATCGTAGTGTTATGCGATGGATGCAAACTGGAAAGTATGTGAGGAGAGGAGGCCAAGGCAGATTTATCACATTGCAAACACTCCGCAATAGGCGTCGAACCGCAGTTCAAACAAGAAACGAATTGGAGGAAGTTCGTGGAACCTCCATAAGTGAACGTACAGTGTGAAGAAGACTCAAATAAGTTGATTTGAAGGCGTATAGGTCAAAAAAAGCACCACAACTCTAGAGACGTCATCGAGGAGCGCGACTAGCTTTTGCTCGAGAACACCAAAATTTGAACGATCAATGGGGTAATGTTTTGTTCACGGATGAGAGCCATTTCTGTGTAAATTCAATAGATGGGAGGGAAAAAGTGTATCGTCGTCCAGGAGAACAAAACGAACAATTTAATTTTACTCCTACTGTATCTTTCGGTGGAGGCTCAATTATGGTGTGGGGTGGCATACGTTTAGGAGCACGCACAGAGTTCGTGGTTATTGATGGCGGCGCTTTAATGGCAGATAGGTACATGAGGGATATTCTGCAAGATCATGTAATACCTTTTACCCCATTTATCGGGGCAGATTTTCTCTTGATGCAAGACAATGCTCACCCGCACGTAGCTCGTTGTTCAACTGAATATTTAAATCAGGTTCAAATACCGACAATTAATTGGCCTGCATTTTCTCCAGACAAGAATCCAATTGAACATGTCTGGGACGTGCTAGGCAGACGACTTAGATCAAGAATTCCTGCTGTTCGAAACTTGCAAGAAGCAAGAACTGCCTTTATGGAAATACGGGAGAATTTGCCTCAAGAAATGATCGACAACGTCATCAGAAGTATGGTAACATGAATGGTTGCAGTTAAAAGGGCTCGTGGAGGAAACACAGTTATTGAAAAAAATGTTCCTTGTGATTTTGCGTTACCATTAAATGTTTAAGACGACAATAAGTATACAACTGAGTTTTTAATTTTTAATCTTAAGTTTTTAGACAGGCTCCAAAAGCGGATGAAGCTTTGCAAAACAAATTGAAATCAACTAAACTATCCGTTGAATATCCCTGTTGAATTATTCTTTTCAAATGTGCCGCAAAAAAAATGTTGCGGAAAAATACAAATTCATCTCCGTTCCTTTAAATTTGCCGGTGTGTTTATAAAGGCAAACTGTCTGACAGCATTTGCACATGGCACAAGTTCTTTCAGGAACTATCTTGGTAAAAAGATGTATTAACCTCGTGTGTCTAAAGCTACAGTTCCATCGGAGGAACTTTGGGGAACATTTTGTTGCTGAATGTTTCTCCTTGTTGCCAAGGGTAGAAACTTATGGCAACATACCAAAATTTTTTGTTTCCACTGAAGCAACTACAATTGTCAATAGTTGCATATTATAGTTCCTCCAGAGGAAACATAGCTATATATTTATTCGGATTTTTTACACATTTCCTATTTTCTTTTGAAGTTTACCGCTCGAAATAGGAAACCGGCGACAAGTAGGAACAGTCAACATTTTTTGCCGAAAAATAAAGAAATTTTAAGGAACATTCAGGGAAACACGCAACAGCAACAAAAATGTTCCTCCGGTGGAATCGTAGCTTGAAAGGTGACAAAATACAGAAACTTTAAGGAACTTTTAGGAATATTTAGGAACATTTTCGGAAACACGCAACAGCAACAAAAATGTTCCACAATGTTCCTCATTGTTCCTCTAGTTTAGCTTAAAACATTGACAGAAAAAAAACAGGATTGGTCCACGAGAAGAAAATCGTATTGCGGCACACCTGGAAAAATAATAAAATCACATGGAATATCCTGAACTTCCCAGGGAATTTTAGATCCTGACACCCTGTATAAGCAAAATTCACTGCTTAAATTAATTACCAACATTATTAGAAAGAAAACTACACCCTCTTTTCATTTTTACATATACCATACACTATCATTAAGTCCCAGAAGCCGCTTCAACCTATCAATAAAACTACCTAGAAATAACATCGGGCATAATGATCCCGTCCTACGGGTCATCTTGAAAACTCTTTTAAATATTAAATAGCAGCTTCTAACGTTGAACCACATGCACATCCCAAGGTCCGCCGCGAAAGCAGGCAAAGAAACCCGACACGTCTAGGAACCGGAGGATTCCTTCCGTTCGCCAGCTGTTCCGCAAGCTGCCAGCTGTCCCTTGAGAGAGGATCGAGACGCTCGAGACCTGACCATAGGAAACCGACAATGGATGTACGGAACCGGCACGCATCAAGGTTTTCGAATCCGTTACAGGGACTTTTTTATTTTGGCGATAGTGAAGTGGAGCCTGAAGATGACAATATACGGATTAATGTTTTTTCGTACCTAGTTTGATTGAAAGTTGACAGGGTAGATATTTCAAGGGATGTTTGATAGGTTCAAATCAGGGTTGTTTCGTTTTAAACATTTTGTTGTAATCAACTATTTCAAACATCTGCTTTCGTTTAAAACATTTTTTGTTTAAAACAGTTTAAAACATGTCTAAAACACTTAAATTAAACGTTTTTTCATTTTCTTCTTAATATATTGAATAAAATTAGGAAAAATTCTCAAATACATAATACAAACTTTTTAACATCCATATTATTTATTCATTTATAAATAATAGGAATTAGGAACATAACAAAAATTGGAAATAAAACAGAATTCTTCGTGTTATCGATACACGTTCGTGGCAATAAAGTGAAGTAAACTAGGACATTTATTTGAAACTAATCAAACAAACCTCCTAGCTGAGCTGGTTATACGAGTTCACGAAACATCGAAATATGTCCATGTACCTTGAGACGGTCAATGTAAGAAACATTAAGTTGCTTATCACAATCAACGGAAATGATAAACAGACTGTTTCGCCCTTATTTAGGGCTCATCAGTATCATCCATCCATCGAAAGTGATAAACAACCAAATATTTCAAACGTTCTTATATTTTCCTTCTAGTAACTCAATGGCATATAAATATGACACAGCTCCACCAGTCGGAAACAAATGAACCACATCTTACAGATAGATGAAACATTTCGGCAACGAGAACTCGTACGTCCTGACACCCGAAGGTGGTTACTATATTCGCTAAGCAAGAGTAAAGTTGCCACATCAATTCGATGTAATGGAGCATTTACACACGACCAGTAACAAACGTTCCAATTTTATCCCCTCTCAAGGTACATGGAAATATTTCGATGTTTCGTGAACTCGTATAACCAGCTCCGCTAGGAGGTTTGTTTGATTAGTTTCAAATAAATGTCCTAGTTTACTTCAAAAATTGGAAAACTTAAAATATTTTACATAGAAGCGTTAACAAATTTCTCACACTCTTTCAGTCTCATAGTCTACATACACATAGTCATCAATGATATCAATCTGATCAGTCGCATCATCACTGATGGAATTAAGTTCTTTAAAAATTGAAACCAACTTAGCCGATTTGATATTGCCTAGCCGATTACGTAGTTTTGAATGGACTAAACCGTATGATGAGAAGAGTCTTTCTATGTTGGCTGACGATGCAATAGCAGTATGACGCTGTTGAGCAAGTTCCAATGCTGTCGTATTTATATTATTTTTCATAGAACGCCACCATTTCAATGGTTTTACTTTTACATTTTCATTCTCAATGTTAATGTTTAGAAAATATATATGGTTGTACACTTTGCCTGGCAATCAATAATAATTGCAATGTTTCTGGATGATCAGTTTCTACATATTCCATGCCAGTTTCTATTTGCTCTTTACTAAGTTTATTTCCTCTAAAGCGATGATCAAGGGTCGAAGCCCTTTCTATACGCTCCTTGACTTTATTCGTATTACTCACCGAAAATTCTCCATTTGCTTTTTCAGTCTCGAATGATTCCAAATGTTCTAGCCATATCTGTGTAGCCTCTTCTATAGTGCAAGTGTTTCTTTGGATTTTGTGGAAAACAACTGCGATATACTTAAAATTTTTTAAACAGTGTTGGGCATTTGCCTTTAAATTGGTGTCGTCTAGAAGCTTTATTATATCTGTATCAATACTTATTCTGTTATTTGAGCAAACGTCAAATAATAATGACCAGTTTTTCAAGTAACTTTCCAAGCAGTTCGATAAAGTATTCCAACGAACATCCTGAGGCAAGAGCAATTTAATTTACCTGTATTATTATCTGGGCAAGCGTCCCTTGTATAGTTTTGGGTTTTGGATATGTCATCTAGAGTTTAATCCTCATCTGACTCGGAATCGTAGATAGTTGACATTGGTAGCTGAGAATTTGCAGATGGAACACATTTTTGAATATGCAGCACTAGTCTAGCCATAATTACTGTACATTTTTTACATTAAGCAGTCACTGATTTTTTGTTATTACCTTTAACAACATCAAACATATGACCAAATGGCATCTTTCTTCCTTTCCGTAGACGTCATTTAAAAAAAAAAACACCACAAAATAATTTACTTGAATAAATAACTAACAGTATGATACTTATATTTGTACACAATAAACAAAATTATTAAGTGATTGAAGTTAATAAAATATTAAAAGATATAAAAAAAATGATTTCAATGAAAATGAATAACGAATAAGAAGAATCTGAAAAACACGTGGATGCGGTTTATTTTATTATTATTATTAATTGAATTAACCAATATTTAACTCTTATTTAATGTATGTATGTCTGTGTGTGTGATGAATTGCATATAGTTTTTATATTTTATATTATATATTATGTTATTGAAATTATTGTTGTAGTTTACGCCGCATATATTAGGGTATAATGGCAACAGTTGATGCATGTATTAGGTATATATGATATAACACATGCAACAGCAGCCTTACCGTCAATTTGTATTTTGATTTTAGAGTGTAGTTCATTTATTTATATGTAGTGCTAATTATATTTGTGCCCAATTAACAAAATTATTGAGTGATTAAAGTAAATAAAATATTGAAAGATGTGAAAAAACTGACGCACTACTAGAGTGAACTCCAGTCGTAAGTCAGAGTTGACATACCGAATTTTTAGTAAACGGGTTACATAATCATCTTCAGAATATGGACTCAATCTCATAAAATAAAAATAGGAAAGAAATGAAACTTATTTCTCAGAAATACGGTATTAATTATATTCTATAAATAATAAAATACTAAACATCCTCAAAAATAGACTGTCAATTTTGAATCAAAATACTTGAACAAAATAACAAGATCTGTACATTTTCATTTTCAGGCTCTACTTGAATAGCATCAAAAAACAAAAATAAAAAACAAATTATGTTGGCGTAACAGCACTTTGCCATTGAAAGCTTCAATACGATCCTTGAAATGCACTGTTAACATTCAATCAAACTACTTAAAGCAAGCTCTGCATTTCAAAGGTGACTAGTGAAACATCAAGTGTGCTACATTTTGAAATAGTAATTTCAAGTTCTATGCAAACATGCAGGAATATATAAGGTATCGCATTAAAAAAAACGATTTTTCAGTTAACAGATAACTAAAAAAGGTTACAGCAACTTTTCGAAAATGCATATTCTCGAAAAACTGCTGTTACTCAGTAACGATGAGAGATATCGATATGCGATTTTCACCATCAGTTTTCATCTGTCTAGTTTCCCTTCAAAAGTGTCCAATTTGGCCCACCCTTTACAGTTATTCGGCAATACCTTCAGCAAATACTTTCCTGACCATTAGAACCACTGCCAATAGGAACAATCAAAAATAATATATCCTAGATACTGAAAAAACAATAATTGTTAGAGATTGATTCAATGTAAACCAAGTCTGGTCGTTCATTTCAGAGTTATAAATATGAGTAATTGAAAGGATATTATTAATTTCATAGAACCTACTGTCATATTTAATAAACAAATTTAAATGAGCGTGATATCTTATCGAATATAACAGCAGTATATTATATTAAAAAAATGGTTCCTAAAAACAATTTACTAATTTATTAAATAAAATACGCATGACACACGTTTCGGTTAAACTTCACCTTCTTCAGATGCTAAATGCAAAATAAAATATAATTTCTCCGTTATTATTTATATGGAATACAAGAATTAAATAGATGACAAATTCTGTGTAAAGGGTGAATAGAAGGATAGTAACAAATAATTAATAAAATAGGAAAACCCCATTTTAAACTGCTAGTTAAGTAGTTCTGTAATTTTGAAAATATTCCGAAGGAGGCTCGTAGTATGATCAACTTGGCTATTCAACAGGAGACCTGAATGTTTGTATTTATTTATCTGTAATGATTCTAGAAAATTAAGTTTAATTGCCTTACTTTCAGCATTCAATATTTCAAAGTCAAAATTGAATGTGTAATTTTCTTGAATTAAATGGTTTGCATAATGTGAATCCGATTTTCAATTAACAAAACTACGCTTGTGTTCTGAAATTCTGGTCTGAAAGCTTCTGAAAGTTCCACCAATGTTAAACTCATCACAATCACCACAATTTATTTTATAAACTCCTGATTTATTGTTTTTGTGAATTTATTATTTTCTGATTTATTGTTTTTGTGAGCTTTTGATTTATTATTTTTTATATGATTTCCCATGTTATTTCTAGTACGGTATGCAATGTTTATATTGTGCTTAGATAAAAGTGATTTGAGTTTTTTACTTGAATTTCCGATGAAAGTGTGGCTGTTATATTTGATATTATCTCTGGAACCTACACCTGGCTAATCGCATTTTTGAAAAACTTTTTATCTATCATCTTGTCTATTAGAATGGGGTTATAATTATAACCATTTAAATCAAGAAAATCACACATTCGATTTTCAAATATTAAATGCTTGAAGTAAGGAATTTAAACTCAATTTTCTAGAATAATTACAGATAAATAAATACAAACATTCAGGTCTCAAATTGATCATACTACAAGCCCCCTTCTGAATCTTTTCAAACTTACCGAACTACCTGACTAGCAGTTTATGGGTTTTTCCTATTTTACTAATTATTTGTAACTATCCTTTTATTTACCATTTCCACACAATTTATCATCTATTTAATTATTGTATTCCATATAACGGAGAAATATATATAGGGGGGTGTTCAAGTATTACGTAACGCAATTTGGGGGAGGGGGGTATTGTAAAACGTTACGATGCGTTACAGGGGCGGGAGGGGGGTTCGAACAACGCGTTACGTACCTAACATTGCTTTTTATTGAAATAAAAAACTAGAGAATTTGAATCTCCGAAGTTGTTAACTCTTTTCGTTTATGTTTTACGGGGAATCCCGCGATTGTATTGTAAGTCAGTTTTATTTTGTTGTCCCAAGTTGACAACCCCATCCGTTTATGTTTTATGGGGAATGCCTCTACTGTATTCTTCGTCATTTATATTTTGTTTCCGTTGCCAGTTTTCACTAAGTGTTTTGAACACGTAATACACAGGAGCATATTGCTGTAGTCAGTGTTGTAGAAGTGACTTCATACTGTAATGTCTGCAAAAGAAATTTGAACCATCAGCTGTTTTTGGACTATAAAGGCTCTCATGCTGACTTGCTGCCGTTACCAAGCTAGTTAGTTGAGTACGTTAGGTACGCTGGCTAGTATTTGGGAGGTCTCGGGTTCAAACCCCGGGGCCGACTGGTCTGCCATGAGTTTTTTTCAGAGGTTTCCTCACGGTAATGTAAGTCACTGCTTGCAAACTTACAAGGCGAATGCTGGGCCAGTATTAATCCTCGGAACCCTACCCACACTTCCTATGTTCCATAAATATCCAGTCTCACCTATCCTTAATGTACTTGTGTACATACAAGTGTATCCTCTGATCTGGCTGAAGGAGTTAATCCCAAACTCAAGCTGCCCGCCTCCCTGACACATACTTCAGGTAGGAATGAAACACGTGTGTTTCCTTTTTTTTTCCTTGCTGCCGCAGCTGTGCCATAAAATGAGAACGAAATTTAGAAAACGGCTGAAGAATAAATAAAAATGGTAACGCGCTCAAGTCCGTGACTCGCAACATTTTTTGCAAGTAATTAAATGCGCGTAGGAATCCTGCTGTTTCGTCTCGAGGAGTGCATTGAAATCATCCTTTCCGAATAATACTTCCTGCCGCCACCGTGCCTATGCCAAATCCTTCAGACCCCAAGCAAGCTCACGGTACCTAGTCAGCTAAACAAAGGATCATGCAAGCATTCACTACTTCTAGTGAGGTTGTCCGTTGATCTGTCGCCTCCTCTATAAGGGTTCAGGCAGATGCCGTACGATTTCTTTTGACCATCAGTACAATTCGACTTGATTTTTTGGGTTCCGTTTCTAATTGCATTGCCAAAGAAAATAAATATGTTATTTTATTTCAGAGTTTTTAAGTGAAAGAAAACTTTATCGCAGCAAGCTACATTAAGAACGCAGATTTTTATACCGTATCCAATTCGAAAAATCTACTTATTCCATTGATTTTTTTTTGAAAATTCGAACCAGCCTTCCTTCTATTTAGATCACCAACTTTGAACCCCACATTGCACCCTTTATCAGGTAAACAAGATTTACTTCCTCCCTTGATGCTCAACCCCGTGACAGATTCGTACCAAAAGCAACCCCATCCAAAATGACATCAGAAACTATCTAACTACCAACTTTCAAACCTATTGCAAAAATGAGCCATGTATCGCGTAAACCAGAATCATTTTCTACCTTTGGGGGAATTCAACTTCCCAATCAAACCACCAAAACCAGTATAATCCAAAATATCATTCGAACTACCTACTCACGAGGTTTCAACCCTATTGCTCCAAAATAGCGCCCTTTATCGTGTAAACAAGATATATTATTTATTATTATCTAACCCCCCAACCAATTCGTACTAAAAAGCCATCACATTTAAGATATCATACGAAACTATCTACCTAGATACATACGAACATTATATATATATATATATATATATATATATATATATATATATATATATATATATATATATATATATATATATATATATATATATATATATATATATATATATATATATATATATATATATATATGTATATATATATATATATATATATATATATATATATATATATATATATATATACTATATATATATATAATATATTATATTATAATATATATATATATATATATATATATATATATATATATATATATATATATATATATATATATATATATATATATATATATATATATATATATATATATATGTATATATGTAGAGAAAGAGAGACTTTTGAAATTGGGTTTTTGATGCCAAGCATCCTGAAATGTCATGACACGAAAAACTATCTTGGGCCTAGGTCCAACTTTGCTAATCGCACCCATTTCAATAAGCAGGTTTTCAAAGTGAAAACCTGCTTATAAGCGAAAATTGAATAATGCATAAGAAAAATAATGGTGGTTGAAGTTAGCTAAAAATGTATGCAACGACAGGGCTAAGTCAGGAAATAATTAAATGTAAGATTAGTAGTAAAAGTTTATTAGGACAAATTTGAGCCCTTTTCAACATATCACATTATGTATGATTGTTTATTAAATAATAATCTCTTGTTTTGTTTATTATTAACGAAAACACGATTAAAACAATAAAAACGGTATTTTAGCAACTTTCCGGTACTTTGCGCAACATATTTGTGACTTTTAGGTAAAAATGGTCACTTGGGTGTTACGTAACGTTTATAGGGGGGGAGGAGGGGTTCGTGAAAACGTTACGGAGCGTTACATAGGGGGGAAGGAGGGTCAAAAATCTTCAAAAATTGTGTTACGTAATACTTGAACGGTCCCTAGTTTGCATTTAGCATCTGAAGAAGGTGAAGTTTCACCGAAACGTGCTTCATGCGTATATTATTTAATAAATGTGTAAATTGTTTTAATAAACCATTGTTTCAATATGTTTATCAATTTACATCATGTATCGGCCCAATCAATCCACAAGCAGTATACTAACTCAAAAATATCAAGATGTCATATACTTCCTTTTATGAATCATAACAGATATTATAATTAGATTCAAAAATTTATTTCTCTTTGCAGCGACAAAATGAAAATCACAATTTCAAATTTCCACAAACAACAGAATAAATATTCAATACCATCAAAAAGAACAGTCCCTTTTCACTCTCATATTCTATAATTCCGATATTGGATACGATTCCTTGATCTGTAAATGAAAAACCGAGGCAAACAAAGGACAAACCAATTCGCAACTAGCATCACTCGAAAGGTCTGGAAGGACTCTCGATTATTATCGAGGTAGCCTCGGGATGAAATTGGATGTGAGAGTTGGCGCTACATCGAAATTCGGCATTGCGAACGTGCCTTATCATCTCCTAAAATGCCGCTTATTCGTTGTAAATCGTATCAAAGCCAGTCGAGATTAAGAATGTTCGGTTGAGTGATTAACCCGTAAATAAATTACCCGTAATAAGCTTACTACGTTCAAGCTGCTGGAACATCTTTCGAACGACATAATAATGATCAATATTTTCGCACGAGTTGTCCTGTTTGGCGTGACAAATTTGGGTTTCAAGGTAAGTATTGCAAAGCGGAATTATTTGTGGATATTACCTGTACCACAATAACAGTAGTTTCGATGAGAGAAATGGAAATTATATTTTTGTTTTTATCTATTATATGTCCACATATAACCAGTATACATCAGTAATGACATAATATCTCAACAATAGATAATAGTAACAAAAGTAATTTGGATAACAACAAATTCGGACTGATAACATATTTGATTTGGTGTTCCACATGGTTCTTTTCTGGGACGGCTATTGTTTGTTATTTTTATTTTGCTATAAATTTAAACGTCAAATACAAAAATAGCTCACTTATCAATTCATGAATATTCTTATAATTTAAAATGCCCCTAAAACTGAACTGAAAATTTTTTTCCATGTTTGTTACGTTTTCATCAAATATATTTCAAATGGAATCTTCAAGAAGCTTATAAACTATTATTATTCTTCCCTTCTCACCATCAGCATGAAAAATGCAGAAGCAATAAAATATAGTATTATTGGCTTCTTAGATGTTCCCTAAAGGGTACTAAAGGATATTGATTAACTGCTTCTCTACATGTATGAGGGAAATTTAAAATAATATTCTATTCAGATAGAAGCTTGTAGTTAGTCGTGTTTTCCCAGAAAATAATAGGCTATTGCATCTTATCGAAAGTCAACAGCCAGACGCGGAAGTAGTCTTTTTATCCAGTTTAAACCTTCTAGATCACGATTTTCGAAATTTTTTTATTTCTGATATATACACGCCATTTTCACGTAGATATTTCTCGCTTTTGCGTGGGGTTTGAAAATTTGCTTACCTACACAGCTTCTGTAGATTAAATTAAAGGGTTAAAATTGAATGGGCGGATTGAGTTCATGTTGAAGTACGATGATTTGTGGGTTTCAACTCTATCTCAACCAAGCTGCACTTCGTGAAGACTATTCCGTTCGAATCGCATCTCGACCAGTACGCACTGCGAAATTAATACTTTTTGTTGAATAAAATAAATTATTTTCTAATTTTTAGTACAGTTTTAATTTTTCATCAACAATTCAAAATCAGTTTTTTATCAACAATTTACGTAGTTCCAAAATAGAAACGAGAATCTATTCTGAAACCTTTCGAAAATAGCTCCAAGAAAGAAAAAAGTCTCAGATTTATAATTTAACAGTTATCACATTTGCAATATTCATGTTCAAGCAGCTAAAAACTATGAATTAATTATTGCATATCTTATTGAAAAATCGCGATGAAATTTTTTTGCCAATGAATTATTTTTCATTCAACTATCCAATTAGTGCCTGAATTCTTTTATTTCTTAATTTTTGTTTTTAATATGGTTAAATAATGTTTATTGTTAAGGCGTCCCAAATGAGCGTGTTTTGCGCAAGCCAGGTTAGCTGTTTTCGGCCGTATTTTAACCCCTCTGAGAAAATTATAAATATTTCTCCTCTTTTCGTATCTTTCTTCAGATATCGAAAATCTCATTTAGTTTTTGAGTTATTCGTAGAAAACCAAACCCCTCTTTTTATCTTTCAGTAAATTGTTTATAACTTTTACAATTTTTGCGAGGGGAACTTTATTTTTTTCAAAAAATATCCATATTCCAGTCCAAATTGAGTGACACCTTGCTCATATTTTTTCGACACTGCTGAAAAAAGTTGAACAAAAAAGCATTTTTTGACTAGACTATATGACGCGGCGTTTTACCACACGGTGGCTTTTTCGGATAGAATGAATACTGAAATCTTGGTATCTTAGTTTTACATAAAATTTTTAGTGCCTAGGGAAAAACGATTATCACAAAAAATTAAATTAGGGTGGAGGGTAGGTAATCTTTCCAGAAGACTTGCTCAAAATACATCAGGTATTGAATATATTCAGGAGTGGAGAATGATTTTAGTGTATTTTTTCGTTCAGTAATATATCAGAATTCTTATACCTGTTGATTTCTAGGGCTTCCCAAAAGTTTAATTTCAATATTTTATTCTCTGTATGTAAAATATGGAAATCTTTATTAAAAGAATTTTCCCATCTAGCAAATGATTGGAATAATTAGATTCTTTTTAATTGTTCACGAAGCAGCGCTCATGTTCTTCAATTCTTTTTCCGAAATTTCTATATGTTCTACCTTTATACAGTTTGTATATATGTAACAAAATGTGTATAGGTGGAACACATAAACTTTAAAATAAAACACTCTTGGCTTATGTTTCACTATAAATAAAAAATATTTGGATACTGTATTTAGCAGTAAAGAATAGTTGACATGTTTCGAGTTAGGAGAGTATTACATCTTACTTTATAAAACAGACAAAAGCAAAGGTGGTGCCTGAAAATGAATTTGTTCGTTTACAAGGGGTAATTTACTATTATGGGCGGAACTTATTTCGAGAATTTCAAGAAGGCCAAGCCGCTTTCCTTTGTTACCTGAATGTAACAATTGGGTTTTGTTGAAATCCAGGAAATGCTTAAATTTTATACAATGTTCGTAGAAGCCAGCGGTATTTTTATTTTATAAAATTGACTTTTCATGTTCTTCAACACGAATATTCCTTCCTGTTTGTCCAATATAGAAAGCAGGACATTCGTCGCAACATATTTTGTAAACACCACTGTTTTCTCCGATGTTAAATTTTTCTTTATTATTGACCAAGAATGACTTCAAGTTTCTTTTATTTGTACAAATTGTTTTAACCTTATTTTTCGATAGTCTGTTACAAAGTTTGCTACTCGGAAGTATTTTTGTTCTTCATTAATAGTTTGCGTGGGGTATATTGAATGCAACAGATTCTTTATTCGTGTTTTCCCAATCAGCTTACCGATAAGACTTTCATTGTAACCGTTATTGGTGGCTAATAATTTAATTGTATTAACTTCGGTTTGAAAATTTGTTTCCGATAATGGAATAGTGAACAACTCATGTACGAACGAATGAAAAGCACTGAGTTTTATTTTAATATGTTGGTTACTGTCGTTGTGAATTAAAGTATCTGTGAACACACAGCGACAGTAACCAACACGTTAAAATAAAACTCAGTGCTTTTCATGATAATGAGTTCATAACTCGAAACATGTCGACTATTCGTTACTGCTAAATACAGTAACGAATAGTCGACATCTAAATATTTTTTTATATAGTGAAATATAAGCCAAGTGTGTTTTATTTTAAAGTTCATATTCCAATTATTTGCTTGATGAGAATCATTCATTCAAAAAAACTTCCATATTTTACATAGAGAGAATAGAGGATTGAAATTGAGCTTTTGGGAAGTCCTAGAAATTAACAGGTATAAGTATTCTGATCTGTTACTGAACGAATAAATCGACGTAAATAATTCTCCAGTCCTAAATATGTTTAATACCTGATGTGGTTTGAGCAAGTTTTCTGGAAGGATTACCTATCCTCCACCCTAATTTAATTTCTTGTTGTTATCGTTTTTCCCTTTGTAGATACTAAAAATTTTATGTAAAACTAAGATACCTAGATTTCAGTATTTCATTTTACCCGAAGAAGCCACCGTGAGATGGAACGCCGCGTCATAGAGTCAAATATAATAACCGTTAAAATCAAACATTAACAACCAGCATTACTGGTTGTTAATAAATACTTGATACACCTGTTCCTTCAATTCTGAAATATCGTGTGTTTGTATCTGTTTAATTGTTACCATGTGTCCTGTCAATTTTAAACATATTTTAGTGACATGTAAAATCACATTGTAATAGCCCTGAAGAAACAATAAAAATATTGCGAAACGTTTGCCATCACATTAAGTGGTTTTATTTCTAAATCGATCCCAAACCCAACAAACTCCACTCCACTCAGTGGAGGTCACTGTATCTCATCTAGATCTGAAAACTCGTGACCTACATCAACCCATATTCAATCACAAAAATAGAAAAACATCCATGCATACGCATTGAGATTTCTGGTCAGTCGGCATTGGATTCATGTGAAACTGTAGCAGATGCACCAGACTGATATCAAAACGTGAATAATAGATGTACAAAACAGACTAAGGGGATGTTGCGGAAGCAGCGAGGGAGACCTTGTTTGTGGGAATTTATTAGTTTCCTGTTCACAGGTAGGAATACCTGAGGGGAAGTACAATATAGAAACTGTAATTTAATGCAATGTCTCAACTAATGTGAAGATGCGCTTTAAATTAAAAAAATTATATTATTAATTTAGAAGAGTCGAAATCTAAGGTAGGTATGATAATACGAATAGTTTCTTTCTGTAGTACTCTTTTTTTTTAGTACTGTTTAACATGTCGATGTGATGCCTTGTGTGTTTGAATTTTACTCTTAAACTTAGACTCCTGATGATGTCAATAAAGTTTGACGAAATATTGAGTAGCTAGGAAAAGTAGAGTTTTCTTTTATATATAACAGACCGCACACCCAATAAACCTCCTTACTAATTCATACCGTACGGTCGATATCCTTTTATACTATATATATATATATATATATATATATATATATATATATATATATATATATATATACATATATATATATATATATATATATATATATATATATATATATATATATATATATATATATATATATATATATATATATATATATATATATATATATATATATATATATATATATATATATATATATATATATATATATATATATATATACATATATTCCCAGTAAGTTTTGGCATCTCGGACCAATTGAGCTGAATTTTTTTCAGGGGCATAAGATAACTTTAAAATTTAAATAGGTATATTAAGTCAAGATTTTGCAATCTTATAAAGTTTGGGGGAGCGAGTAGCGGGAGAAATGCATGGGCTGAAAGTTATAGAGATAAAATGTTTATAATAGTTATATTATATATAACATATCCGAAATCCAGCCTGCTGGAGGCATGTATGGGGCTGAAAACGGTGTCTGCACCCTCAAACCCCCACCAGATTCAATTATAGGTCTGAAAATTAGTAAGCGGATTACTTTGATGTTAACGAAGTGATTTTTGGCAATATAGATTTTCAGTTTTTTTTTGCGCTTCTGCAGAATGACTGATATTTGGATTGATTTGAAGCTGGGGCAATATCTTTCATAGTTTTCAATTCTTTTATTCATGTTAAAGCGATTTTGTTAGTAAATAAGAAACTTTCATATTACTACCAGATTATTTTCAAGAACAATAGAACCTAGATGTCTGGCGCTTCATTATTCTGTTTTTTTTTTATTGTTTACATAATATTGCCATAACTGTAACTAAACACCACTGTTTTCTCCGATGTTAGATTTTTCTTTATGATTGACCAAGAATGACTTCAAGTTTCTTTTATTTGTACAAATTGTTTTAACGTTATTTTTCGATAGTCTGTTACAAATTTTGCTACTCAAATTCGGCACATAATTTTATTGGGAAGTATTTTTGTTCTCCATTAATAGTTTGCGTGGGGTATCTATATTGAATGCAACAGATTCTTTATTCGTTCTTTCGCAATGAGCTTCTCGATAAGACTTTTATTGTAACCGTTATTGGTGGCTGATAATTGGATTGTATTAATTTCGGTTCGAAAATTTGTTTTTGATAATGGAATAGTGAACAAACTATGTATGTAACATCGGAGAAAACAGTGGTGTTCACAAAATATTTTGCGACGAATGTCCTGCTTTCTATATTGGACAAACAGGAAGGAATATAAACATTCGTGTTGAAGAACATAAAAAGTCAATTTTACAAAATAAAAATACCACTTGCTTCTCCGAATATTGTATATAATTTAATCATTTCCTGAATTTCAACAAAACCCAATTTTTACATTCAGGTAACAAAGGAAAGCGCCTTGACCTTCTTGTAATTCTCGAAATAAGTTCCGCCCATAATTGTTAATTATCCCTTGTAAACGAACAAATTGATTTTCAGGTATCACTTTTGCTTTTGTCTGATTTATAGAATAAGATGTAATACACTCCTGTAGTCAGTGTTGATAATGCGTTCATAACTCGAAACATGTCGACTATTCTTTACTGCTAAATACAGTTTCTAAATATTTTTATATAGTGAAACTTGAGCCAAGTGTGTTTTATTTTAAAATTTATACTTTATTATATATATATATATATATATATATATATATATATATATATATATATCTAATATATAAAATTCCCAGCTAACAATTTTATGTTCTATTAAAGTTGAGAGAACGTTCTCTCAGCAAATTTTATAGAGCAATGTTTGTTCTAAGAACATTCTCAAAACGTTATTACAGCAGTTATACAAAAGAAATGGGCCCCGTGCTAAGGAACTTTTCAGTTCTTTAGTTGTTCTGTAAGGTATGTAGAACACATTTATAGAATTGTTGTGTAAACGTTCTTACAAGTCGTGAAGAATTTCTATGCGATAGTTACAGAGCAATGTCATACGAATTCTATGATAGTTCTAAAATGGTGTCTTAAAATTCTATTATAGAGCGTATAAAGAACTTCTATATTTTTGTTCGTTAACCGTACATATTGTATTCCATTATACAATTATTTTGTTGCGTGACGTTATAGTTACAAAGCTTTAATAGGTTTTTTGCACGACCGGTCATAAAATGCTGTTTTTTTGGCCTACGAATAGAGCGTAAAGAAGGCTTTTTTTGCCCTAGGGCTGAAAAACTTTTTTTGCCCTAGGGCGAAAAAAACTTTTTTTGCCCGGTAGAGAAACATATAACTCATATTTTATTAAATAAACATTACAATACTATTTTTTGCCAATATTTACTTCAATCTTAAAATTACGGCAATTATTTAGAGTAAAAGTTTTAGAAATGTCATCTAATTCAAATAGATTTGTCAGTTGGATTTATTTAGACGCTAGTTATAGAATATGATGCGCGTTTCCAAGGATACCTTATAATTATTTTAAACCACAGCTGAGATGATTTTAAGAATATCTCTATGAACATTATTGTTATCAAAATCATCGTAAAATATACTTCTTAATTTATTACTTTTAAGGTCGTGCAAAAAATGTTGTATGCATCACGGGCGTAAATGCGTGTTTTGCCTCTGTCGCTTGTTTTCCTCGACCTGCGGTCTCGGAAAACAACTTGCGCCATCGGGCAAAAAACGCTTTATTTACGCCCTTGATACATAAATAACTATTTTTACATCTCTTGAAGACAAAATGCTTCTGTATCGCTTTAAATCATGGATACCGTTAAAAATGATATGGACGCCATAATATATAAAGTACCTACCTTCACCATTTATTTGAATTTTCTAGTAAGTTTGAAATCAAAAGACGAATAAATTTTAATGCGGAAGAAAAATTAATGTGAAATATGTGATATATATATGGTAATTTTTCAATGCGCCCTCATTTTATCTCATTTTTCTACAATGTTGAAAACTAATTGAGTATTAAAAAAAAAATTATTGATAAATTTTGCCGCCAAATGTATAAAAAACAGTTAGAAAGTGAATATACATCATATTACTGATAATATTTGGCCCATTTATGTTTCATATTAGTTTTTATCTGAATTTTTCTTGTTTCTTTACAAAATGGCGACGAAATGGAAAGCTTATCTCGTACTTCCAATATGGATGCCAACTAATATGAATCTTTTGTGTCGATTGCAATGATTACAGAGCTAATATACTTCATAAGCAACTACTATAACTCAAATGTGCCTACTAAAATTAACAGTGTTGTCTTGTTTTACAAGATTTCCCCAAGCACTAAAATTAGTACAGGCAGGCTGCATTTTGAAAGAAAAAATATATAAATACATAAACGATTTTTTCACAAAAGATTTCACTGGTGATATTACCGTTATTAAAGCGGAAATTTGCATACAATATTTCCCAGTGACTTTTTTTACGAGTCAAAAATATTTCCAATATGGCTCACAATGTTTTTACTCGACTGTGGCTGAACTAAAAGGAAGTATTACGATTTTAGCAGTCTATGTATATGTGTATTTATGGATGTGGATATATAATATGTATGTTCTATGGTATCGCCTGAATTATTGGTACTATTTTGGAGATTGAGGTGGCAATTGATCCGTAATTATAGCCTGGGTGACATTAACTACTTATTTCCGTAGCCAACTGTCACTTGGTATAACTTGCCACCTTGTTCGCCCTTAAAAACCCTATGGAAAATTTTGTATGCAAACTACGTATTTAATAACATTATCAACACAGAGGAATACCTAATTTGGTCTACATTTAAAATCTTCATCATTATTGTTCTGAAGCTCTATTAGCCAGTCATTTCTTTTTACTATAACTTCGTCATCTTCTTGGTTTTCTATGTCGCTGTCTATTCTATTGTTTTGTTCCTCGATTAAGGTCTTTGGTACCTCAATAACTACACTATCTGTTTTTAATGCGGTAACCTGGAAATCCTTTTTTGTAGCTTTGCTGTCATTGCTGTTATTTACGGAAATTCTATCACACAATGAGCTTTCGTAAATTCTTTTCGTTTCCCTACTGAATGCTCCACTTTTTTTCATCTGTTTCCATTTACTTAAAGACATGGTTTTTATAACAAATGTCGTCTAAAACTTATACACAAACGAAATTCACTTTTAAAATGGCGTCAATTAAGGTATGGTTGTTCTGTAGTGCTCTTTTATGAAACAAAAATGGCATAGATTTAAACCTAATTACTCTGTAGTTATTGTATAACAACTATAACATTACTCTCTATAACAACGTTATAGAGGTTTTTTTTATTAAGTTCGTTAGCAGCTTCCATATGCATAATTTGTTATTCGTAGCAAAATTGTCTCTTTGTCACCCTTTATACAATATTTCTATAAAAAAACTATAATCAACCACTACGGAGCAATTCTATAGGAGCTTCACAGGAGTTGGTATAGTTCTACCATACTTTTTTACATCGGATTTGGAATCATTTAGTTCTATAAGCACCATTACTGTAAAATTGTGCTACTACAGACAGTTATCGAGCAATTATTTACACTTATCTTCTGAATGCTCTGTAATTATGTTCTAAGAACGTTCTTGCAATAAACTTAAAGAACAATTTAGCTTATTAAGACAAAATAGTATCATCTGCTTCACTTATACAACAACTTAATGTTCTAGACACAACTATGAAACCTTTACAGAACAGAAAAGTTCTTTTACTCTGAATTTATAGAAGCTTTTTGCTAGCTGGGTTCTCGTGTCACGGTGTTAGAAGTTGAACTCATCCGAAATGGCTCGACCGATTCTCATGAAAGTTTGCGTGCATATCGGGTAGGTCTGAGAATCGGCCAACATCTATTTATCATCCCCCTAACTGTTAAGGGTGGTCCACTCCTCAATTTAATTTATTATTTTTCAGACAAAATTTTCTGTTCTATTTTTTTTATGATACAGCTTTCAAAACAGAAATACATACAATTCCAAATTTTCATCCCTCTATGATCTACCCCAATTTTTTATTTGTTAAACTCCTCCGAAGTGGCTTGATCGGTTCTCATAAAATTTTGTGTGCCTATCGATTAGGTCTGAGAAGCGGAAACATCTATCTTTCATCCCCCTGTATGTTGAGGGTGGTCCACCGCTTACTTTTTTTGTTTTCAGATAAAAAAATTTAAAGATACAGCATTCAAAATTTCATAAAACCCCAAATTTTCACCACTCTACGATCAACCCCTATTTTTTATTTGTTAAATTGCTCCGAAATGGCTTTACCGATTCTCATGAAATTTTGTTTGCATATCGGTTATGTCGGCGAGTCGGACAACATCAATTTCTCATCCCCTTGAATGTTGAGGGTGATCCCACCCCTCAATTTTTTATTTTTATTTTTCAGACAAAATTTTCTGTTTTATTTTTTTTACGATAAAGCATTCAAACATACATACAACCCGAAATTTTCACCTCTCTACGATCAACCCCTATTTTTAATTTGTTAATTATAAACTTCAATTTTTTTGGCAAGATTTTTATTTTGTCATGACTTAGAATGAAGAAAATTCATATTAGTCTGAAATTTTTACCCTTCTACGATCAACCCCTATTTTTCCATCGCGATTTTCAGTTTTTTTTATTTTATATAATCCGCTATATGTTTGCAATATGGCAATCGAAAATAATAATTGTCGGTCTGAGAATTGGTCGTAATATATTTTTCATACCTCTAAGTGATTAGCGTGGTCCACCCCAAACATTTTTATAAATTTCATCAGATAGATTGATAGATTTAAGTATATGTAGATAGATAAATAGATATACAATGTTCAGAAAGATTTCCGCGGTCGGAAGTATTTGAAAAACTTGGTTCGCGGAATGGACCGCGTGAAAGATTTGAAAAATCTCGACGTTTCGGCTCCTTTTGTGAAGCCATCTTCAGGAGAATTAGAAGGGAAATAATTCAGAATCGTGGCCTCAATCTGCCTACTCCACGATTCGAATTACGAGGAATCGGAAATTCGGAATCGTATTGTTTCCGATTCCTCCTAATTCGAATCGTGGAGTAGGCAGATTGAGGCCACGATTCTGAATTATTTCCCTTCTAATTCTCCTGAAGATGGCTTCACAAAAGGAGCCGAAACGTCGAGATTTTTCAAATCTTTCACGCGGTTCATTCCGTGAACCAAGTTTATATATATATATATATAATATATATATATATATATATATATAAATATATATATATGTATATATATATATAAATATATATATATATAAATATATATATATATATATATATATATATGTATATATATATATATATATATATATATATATATATATATATATATATATATATATATATATAGGTATATATATATATATATATATATATATATATGTCACCGGAAAATAATAAGATCCGCAAGTTTATAAATTTCCTAGGAAATTTATAAACCTTCATAAGATTCTAAACGAGAGATAAATTGTATTATTTTACGCCCACATTTTCGCAAATTTATCAATTTACGACGTCTGGTGGTAAATTTATAAACTAACGGATATCCATTCCTAAGATTATAAACGGTTCTACCAATCACGGAAGAGCTTTTAATTTTACGCTTCTTTAAAATACGGCAAACAACACACTGCTCTCTGATTGGTCGATGTTGACATTCTATCATTTTAATGACATTTTCAATTTTTTCCTCAGTCTATTTCCATTTCGACTTCTTACTATTTTAGTCATGGCCACTATAAAACTTTAGTAGCTCTGTGGTAAATTTCACTTCGTCAACAAATTTTCTGGCATTTGCCGCACTATCTTCACCTTTTTGACTGTCCGCAGCTTCTAGGTCGCTCATTATGGGTCTAGTTTAGTAACCTTAGCTAAATAATACTTTTTTCACAATCCCAACATTGAAAACTTTACAAAAACACACGAGCACACCGGTTTGTTTATGTTCTCTGGCGAACAATTGCCGTGGAGAGTAAGGAGATGGAACACGTGACTTATTTAACCAATCAGAGCGCACATGGCGTTTGGTTATTGCTTACTTATTATTTTACGCGTTAGTTCGGTCAGTTTATCAATTTGCGAAAATGTGGGCGTAAAATAATACAATTTATCTCTCGTTTAGAATCCTACGAAGGTTTATGAATTTCCTAGGAATTTTATAAACTTGCGGTTCTTGTTATTTTCCGGTGACATATATATATATATATATATATATATATATATATATATATATATATATATATATATATATATATTATATGAAACGGATTTAAAAACCACTTCCGTTTTTCTCCGTTGCGGACTTTGCAAAATTCCATTATTTTCGAGGAAAATACGACTAAAAACTGCTATACAAAGGTTCACTTTATTTATTCAAGTTAATGTCAAAAAGTACTAAAATTGAAACTTAACTAGACTCGTGATTGTCGAACCATACGAAATTTGAATTGATGACGGATTCTCCTGCATGAAAATCAATTATAAACAATATCCAGTTCCTCGGAATACAACGAAATATATTTATGGTTGGAAATATTTCGAATCGAGACTCTGATTCAATATTTTTGTCGTTCATTTTCTTTGAAACATGATTATGTCCTGGTTACGTTCTATAAATAATCCGACAAAATGAAAACTTCTATCGAAACGCAGTGTTCATTTCATCAGGGAATAATCTATTGAAGTGTTCTGGAACGGTGCCAGTAACTAGGCCACATATTACGACAATAATAATCTCATACGATGTTTCTTCTCTTCTGATATTCACTATTAATAATAGGGTTGGCAACATTTGCGAGATAATAATTAATTTCTTTGTTTCAGGTGAGTTCCAGCGATTCCTTTTCGGGCCGATTGATCGCCTCATTAGTAGTAAGTAATCGTTTCACGTATGTGTTCTTGACAGGTAGAAAATCAATAAAAATCAGCCGCTAAAAGTTTGTGCTGTTTTGAATGGAATTAGTTATCTATTCGGGGTATGAATGATTACAAATACGGCGTTTCTTTGAAAATTATTTCTCGAAATTATAACTTTCGATGACACATGCTTCGGAGAATACGAGGGTTGTTCCAGATGGATCTCATCTGTATAGATGGCAGTTGTTTGAAAATAATTACTATGTAGTAGTAACTAGTGAAGCTCAACTTTTGAAGATGCTTAATCTATTAATATTTGTTGAGTAGCTATCAAATGTTTGAAAAACAGCAAAGCCGAGCTTGGTTATACAAAGGAGCTGCTCCTTCGTTTAAAACAACTAATAATTATTGGTTGGCAGCCACTAAACCAAGATGTGTATATAAATATATATATATATATATATATATATATATATATATATATATATATATATATATATATATATATATATATATATATATATATATGTATATATATATATATATATATATGTATATATATATATATATATATATATATAAATATATATATACAGGGTGCGGCACGGTCACTTGCTGATTTTTATTTGGCGCCAACCGGCTTCGCGTGGTCGGAGGTAGGGGGGCGCGATCTTATCCGAAATGTCACGTCTCAAAGTTTCGATTGTGCCTGGGTTAGTTACCATCATGCGTTGGTCGAAAGAGGAACGAGCGTTTGCCGTGGAGGCGTACTTTTCAAACAGCCGCTCAATTATTGCAACTCAGCGTGCTTTCCGGACTCGGTTCAATATTCGCCCTGGGGCACCTGTTCCAGGGCGGCAATCGATTGTTTCGTGGGTGGACACATTTAGGGTGAGTGGAAATGTTGTTCAAAAACACAAGGGACCTGCCAGGACTGTTAGAACACCCGAAAACATTCAAGCGGTGAGGCAGTCGTTTGTGCGTTCGCCCAGGCGCTCTGCCCGCAAACATGCAGTGGCTCTGGGGATGTCAGACCGCACTGTGAGACGAATCCTTCACAATGAACTCAGCTTTCATCCATACAAGTTAGCAGTAGTGCAAAAGCTCAATGAACGCGATTTTAATGCTCGTCGAACAGCTTGTGAATCGCTCCTTGAAGGTCTGCCTGATGACGCGCTGGTGTTCTTTAGCGACGAGGCCCATTTCCACCTCTCCGGTTGCGTTAATAAGCAAAACATGCGCCACTGGAGTGCAAACAACCCACAAGAATTTCATGAGAAACCTCTCCATAGTGAACGTGTCACAGTTTGGTGTGCTCTTTCAAGGGTGGGGATAATTGGTCCCTACTTCTTTGAGGAAGGCGACGTCACTGTAACAGTAAATTCTGAGCGCTATACGCAAATGCTCAGGAATTTTTTGCTTCCACAACTGCAAGAAATGGACCTGGGGGACGTATGGTTCCAGCAGGATGGCGCAACAGCCCACACGGCACGATATTCCATGGAACTGTTAAGAGAGAACTTTCACGAGCGCCTTATCTCGTTGAGAGGCGATTGACCCTGGCCAGCGCGCTCACCAGATTTGGCGCCCGGCGATTTTTTTTTATGCGGGTATCTTAAACATCTGGTATACACTGATCGCCCAAGGACCCTGCGTCACCTAAAAAACAATATTACTGAAGCCATTCGAAACATACCCATCGACATGCTCGAGCGAGTGTGGATCGCAGCTTCAGAAACCGGTTAACTCAGTGCGCTGAAAAATGGCGCGTCGTCATCTTAACCGATGTCATATTTAAAAAAAGTAACATAATGAAACTTTAAGATCTATACTTAAGAAAATAAAAAAAATTACAGCTCTACCTAAAATACTTTTTTTTTATTTCCTCTTTAAAATTAGCAAGTGACTGTGCCGCACCCTGTATATATATATATATATATATATATATATATATATATATATATATATATATATATATATATATATATATACATATACAGGGTGTTCCAGAACGTCCGAAAATTTCGAGGGGTTATTCTTTAAGACATTTTAAGAAAAAAAGTTCCAATGAATGTACGTCCGCAAATGCTTCCTCACCGAAATGCAGGATGTTGAAGTTTGATACAAAAATGTAATTTTTTTTCATATCTTCTAAACTACGAATGCTGTCAAGATGAACTTTAGAACATTGTTATAACTTCTTAAGCTCTATAAACTGCTCTTGGAATTTCTTCCAAAACTGTTAAGGAGCGGAGAAAGAGTGGTACCGTGGGTTTCATTTAACCATATTTTTGAGGTAGGTCATTATTGGTCAATAATTATTGTTTTGGAAGAAATTTCAACAGTAGTTTATAGAACTTAAGAAGTCATAACAATGTTCTGAAGTTCATCTTGATAGCATTCGTAGTTTAGAAGATATTAAAAAAATTAAATTTTTTTTTTCAAACTTCAACACCCTGTATTTCGGTGAGGAAACATTTGCGGACCTACATTCACTGGAACTTTTTTTCTTAAAATGTCTTAAAGAATAACCTCTCGAAATTTTCTGACGTTCTTCTGGAACACCCTGTATATCTGTATATATGTAGATATATTTATATATATATATATATATATATATATATATATATATATATATATATATATATAAAATATGTACTTATTATTTGTTTACTCATTTATTATTGTACGGCAAACTTTTTTATTTCACGCAAAAAACTCATTCTTCATAAAAAGTTTTGCATGATCTGAAACCCTCAATGCAACCATCAGTTGTGTACGAGGTTTTTGAAAAATCGGTCAAGTGCGAGTCGGACTCACGCACGAAGGGTTCCGTACCATTGACTATGCCCCCCTTGACTATTTATTTTATTTTAATTTTATTATTTATTATCAAAGTAAATATACAATTAAGTATTTTGTGAAAATTTCAAGTGTCTACCTGCTACCGTTAATAATGGCCTTTTTCTGTATGGGAGCCTCCTTAAATATTTATTTAATTTTAATTTTTTATTTATTATTAAAATATAAATACAACTGAGTATTTTGTGGATATTTCAAGTGTCTACCTGCTACCGTTAATAATGGCCTTTTTTGTATGGGAGCCCCCTTAAATGTTTATTTTATTTTAATTTTTTTATTTATTATTAAAATAGAAATACAACTGAGTATTTTGTGGATATTTCAAGTGCCTGCCTGTTGCCATTATTGATATCGAGCAAAAAAAGGCAAAAAAATCGCGTTTGTTGTATGGGAGCTCCCCTCAAATATTTATTTTGTTTTGTTTTTAGTATTTTTTGTTATAGCGGCAACAGAAATACATAATTTGTGAAAATTTCAACTGTCTAGCTATCGCTGTTCTTGAGATACAGCCTGATGACAGACAGACGGACGGATGGACAGACAGCGAAGTCTTAGTAATTGTAATTTAATTTAAATTATTAATAATAATTTAAAAGATTTTTATAAATTTTTTGACAAAATTTTTTATTTTTATTTTTTTATGTTGTTGCGTTAAAAAATACATACAATCTCAACATTTTCACCCTTCTATCAACAACCCATATTTTTTAATAGCCATTTTAATTATTTAAACAACGTTTGCCGGGTCAGATAGATTGATAGTAAATATAATAATAGACAGATAGTTAGATAGATAGATAGAAAGACAAATAACTATCTAGATAGATAGATGGAGATAACTCGGCAGATAGATGAATAGATAGAAAGATGGATAGGTAAAAATAATTTATATGGCAGAACAACGTTTGTCGGGTCAGACAAATTGTGTAAAATGTATATATATATATATATATATATATATATATATATATATATATATATATATATATATATATATATATATATATATATATATATATATATATATATATATATATACACACAAGACATTATCGGGAAAAATAAGACTAAAAAGAAAATAATTAAATTTTGCCATCTAATTAATTATATATGAAATATCCGACACTCATCCTTCTAGGGCTTCTTCGAGCTAAATTAATGATTTTTGTAGGATTTTTCACCTCCAAAAATTTAGATGTTGAAATTTTGTATGTGATTTCGGTTGATGTTAGGGAGGTGCTATTCGGTGCTTTCAAATGTTATCACCGTCGCAATTTTTATATTTAAATTTCATGCATTTGTGTATGTCTTAAGCGATCAAGAATTCGAAAAAAAAAAAAAAAACACGAAAATGAAAAAAATATTTGATAGTAAAAACATTTTAGATTCTTATATAAGGAGCACTTTTAATGAATATTATGAGATAAGCTTTATCAAAATTACATCATTATAGCTGAAAGTACAATGCTGTTTGTTGGATAATAAAAGTTCGATAAATATTATGTTAGATGTGAAACGATCAAATTTCAAGTTCATAAGAAGATAATTAAGTAATAAAACTTCCTCAACTTGTTCTGGAATCGATTTCCTTCAAATCACACCATGATGTTCAGTTTACTTGTTTATATCTCTCTAACGCATTCTCCCAAGGTACGGAACGTTAAGTAAGTCGTTGGACGACTTTATTACAACAATGTCATCAAGATGGAAGCGTAGACGAAATACATCTCTATGCTAATTCAGTAGGCGTCGTAAGTTTGAATATAGAAGAGTTGTTTATTATCCTCTTCGCATAAATTGTCTACGTTCTGGGCATATTTACAGTAATTGTAGTTTCTTCATTGCCTAAATATCACCCTGTTTAACGGAGAACGGATATTGACGTTTAGGGCCGAAGTAGATTGAATTTAAAGAGATAGGAATTTAATTTAGACTTATTAGGGTTCCTTCGTTGTTTTATACGTAGAAAAATTTGTTACGTGATGAAATTAACTCAATTAAGTAGCGGGCATGTATTGACATACTAAATTATAAAGAAATTCTAATTATTAATAATAATTAAATCCCCTAAAAATTATCAGGTCTTATAGACTTGTCCAAGTGGTCTGTACAAGGACTTATGTTACATTTTAGAGATTTAATCCCCCTCAAATTTTCAGTCATTCTTCATTTCTTCGAAGCTGGCATAACATCTCGTGAATCTTTTATACTTATGCCTAGGGTACAACTAATAGAACAAGTAAGTCGCGGTGGATGTGTAGGTCGCGGTGGATGTCACTATTTAATTCGCGGTCGATGTCGACCGCACATAGCAAGGAGGTTACCAGCGATGCTCAGTCGAGCCAGTGTTGCCAATTTACGCACGAAATGTCAGACGCCACAAGTCTTCTATGATGCGAACTGCTGTTTAGGGTGATGACAACACTGCCTTGAACGCATCAATCACAGCGTAGCATCCTTGTAGACCGCGCGGTAAGCATGTAAAACAAACTGATTTTATCGCGCTAAACCTCCACCGCGACTCACTTGCTATGTTCTCTCTCATTCAACTCAATATGTTTGTTTTACACCTCGACCTGACCTCGACCGCCACCTACACCTCCACCGCGACTTACTTGTTATGTTTGTACCCCTGCGCGGTTCATGCTAGATTTGAAACGCTGCAGAACAAACCTCTGTGGGTGGACCGTTCCATAAGTTTGAGGTTCGGTTCAGAAAGGCTTTATGATATATTGAAGCTCCGGAGATGTGCACGTCAAGTTGGTATGTATTATCTGTACACCTTGTTTGAAGACTGTATTGTGTTTCTAATGGAATAATGAAGGCAATGGCTGCCAAACACCTCTAGTGGTCATATCGGTAAAAGATACACAAAGGCAACCTTCTTCCTATGTTCAAGTGAATGATGCTGAACGGTCAATGACAGGTCGTCTATCAGCCTCACTACTCTTTTCTAAAAAGAAACAGCAGTCTGAGCAATTCTGGACGAATTTGAGCCATATAAAGCAACAAAAGCTGAGTAGACGAAACATATCTCTAGAAACAAAAAGATAATTAAGCTTCTGTATAGCTGACGCAATAATGGTAGATAAACATAGCGTCGATTCACCGTGAATATTTTGAGCTGTGGTGTATCTTTGAGCAAAATTCTCATGTAATTTTCATTTATAGTCATAGTATCGTTGTCGCCATGAGTTATGTTGTCATCAATCCAATTTCTTCATGTTCTATACGAACGACCTTTTGGAAAAAACTTACGTCTTTGGAATCGAAACCACAGTAAACCAAATCTTAATTCCATATAACTTGAAGGAGATTCTTAGTTTTTTAGTCGTATTTTATCCCATAAAATACATACTATTGCAGTGTATCGAAGGAAAGCAGTCAGGAGCGGGAGTATTTTTTCCATCCGTTTTAGATCTCCGGCCCACGATTTACGCAAAATTGTTCATGTCTAATATATATATATATATATATATATATATATATATATATATATATATATATCATATAATATATATATATATATATATATATATATATATATATATATATATATATATATATATAGGATGTACCGATCTTACGACAAACTTCGGTATATTATACCGAATTCGTATTGCTCACATTTTTTTGAAGCTTTTGATATAAGGTTTTGCTATGTTATACAGAGTAATTCAAAAGGTATGAACACGTTTATGTGAAAATCGTAGGTAAATCAACGCTCTGTAGCTTATTGTACGTTAAACAAAAAAATTTTATTTTGCCTAAAAGAGTTTCGTAATGTGATGCAATATCTTCGTATTCTATAAAATTTCAATTTTTTTCCATTTTGTATACAGGGTGGATAGAAACTCGAACCTTTCATTTTCTCTCTTATTTCAAATGGAACATCCTGTACTTTATAGCACAAGTAGAATCTTCTATTATGTAACTTTAATTTTTGTCAAGCATTCCCTATACCCAAAGTTTATAAAAACAGAGTTATTTTGTAATATTTATTGTGAACCATAATTATTAACCTTTTATGTGGACGCAATAAACGTTGAATGTAACAAAAATTTCTAAATAATAATAAATTTTAATAAACAATATATTCTAAACAAAATAAGTCACCAATAGTATAATCCTAACCGTAATATTAAAAGAGTTCACCGTTTACATCAATGCGATGCTGTAAACCATTAAATTTTCTCAGTAAGCGTTGAAATTGATGTTAAAGGTGAACACTGTGAACATTTAGTTTAGTATTACGGTTAGGATTATACTTTTGGTGACTTGTTTTGTTTAGAATAAATTGTTTATTAAAATTTATTATTATTTAGGATTTTTTGTAACATTCAACGTTTATTGCCGTATAAAAAAATGTGTGGTTTTCGTGATTTTATTCGAATAAAATTCTTGAAATTGTTTCTATAGTGTAATTTTTCTCAGAAAAATTTCGCTCAATATGATGTATTGATGTTTATTGTATTATTGATTCTATCAATTAATTAGATGAAAATTAGGTCAACGAAGAATTTTATATTATAAATACGGTATCAGAAGATGCTTTATAATTGTATCTGAAAATACCAGGAAGTTATTTATATGCGGCATATCTCTTCAATAGATTCATCAAAAATTCTGCAGGGATAAAACATTTTAAAGTTGAAGGAAAGCGAGAATCACCCCAACGTGCGAAATTATGGACATAGTTAAAACTTTATTTACACTCGCGTCGTAATGGAAATACAAGAATTGTAAATTATGCACTTTTCTGTATTAAATCGTCTCGAATTTGCATATCGCTGAAACTCGTTGCCAGGCCCATAATCTATAAATATGGCGTGGACGTTGAGTCATTAAAAGAAAACTCCCTGTGCGAAGTTTTGATTTCGATGCACTGCGCCAAAAAGTAGGGGAGACCGGGTACAAAAGTAACGGCGGGTCGAAAGTAACAAATGCTCTAAAGGTTTAAAGAATTGTCAAAACGCCACTTAGCTGCTGTCAGGTGATAGCCAGTGCAGCCACCTTCAGTTGCATTCAATCGCCGCTCGCGCCACGCACTGTTAGATCGTGTGAGAGGACGCTACGTGATTTCACAAATCAAAAGTAAATTTTTTGACGTTTACTTATTTGATGTTTATGTAGTATTAAAGGGATGATATTAATCTGAATATTTGCATATTGATACTCGATTAGATTGAGCATGTTCCGTTTCGAGGTTATCTTTCATGTTCTAACAAAAATGCTGTAGGGTACAAAAGTAACGCAGCCCTATGGGTACATAAGTAACATGTTACTTTTGTCCCCGTATTAATTTACTCTAAGTAAACTTTTTATGTGTGTGTGTTTATTTCAACAAAATGCCGCAACAACGCATAATAACCACCGCACGAATAACAACTAACATGGAAGTCTATCGAAAAGCGGCTGAAGAGCATTTTAATGATGGTGAAAAAATTAGAGCCATAACAAAAAAAATTGAATGGCTGCCTTGTTACATTGCATAGATATATAAAAAAAATTCAAGCTAGAAATACTAGCGCAATTGTAGACAAGGAAAATAAATTTGACGACGAAGATTGCTTCTACCTCGTTTGTTTTGAAAATTTTAGCAATAGTCGACTGAATGAGCTACTGAATGCGTCAATGAATTATGTGTGCCATAATTGCGAGTCTGAATAGAGAAGACTGACACTGAATTTTCCAATAAATATTTGTTTGATTAAATATGTCATATCATATTCATTACAAACCCCTTTGCCCTGTTACTTTCGAACCACAACGTGTTACTTTCGGCCCGCCAACGTGGTCGAAAGTAACAAATGACAAATTTTTTTAAAATTTCTGTAATAATGGCAAAAAACACAATAATAAGGTAATTTAAGATGCTAATGTATAGAACATAAACGAAATTTATGTATGGCTATATCAATTTCACCGAAATAATAACACCTAACGAGAAACCAAGGCGAAAGTACAAAATGTTACTTTTGTACCCGGTCTCCCCTATATGGATGGATTTGAGTCTCTTGTTCTCATTATATATACTGTTGCTCTTTCCAAAACAAAATACTCTTTTTATGGTGTATGTATGGATACTTCCATTATTTGTTTGAAAACTTTGATTCAACGTAGTTTTTATATGAGGTGGCTTCGAATTATATTTCTGTTTATGTACCTGACCTTCTCTTCCTTGCTGTTGTATATAATTCATAATATGTTTCCTCTACATATTGGAACAAAATCGATTTATTGAATTTTTATTGAAACCTCATAATATATCTTAATGTAAACCTGCTATTCCGTATTTACATTATATGATTTATTCATAGGAGCGAGATTTAGCATCAAAAAATCTTACAACTAACTAAAAAAAAATATATACCTGACTGAATATGGGCGATCAATTTTAGGATTTTTCAAAATTTTCATAGACTTTTTTAATGAATAATTAAAAGAATTTCAATGAAAAAAATATTAGGTATAGCAAATAAAGAAAACAAATTATTAATTTATTTTTTATTTTAGGAAGTACAAAAATATTTACATGATTAAAAATATTGCAATGTAGAGAAATTAACACACACCACAAAACGTTTTTATTTGCGAAAATGTATCTTGACATCTGACTACTACAAAGATAAAGTTTAAAGTATAAACTTTAAAATGAAAAACACTTGGCTTATGTTTCACAATATAAAAAATATTTAGATACTGTATTTAGCAGTAACGAAAAGTCGACATGTTTCGAGTTATGAACTCATTATCAAGACTGACACTTGGCTTATGTTTCACAATATATGAGTGAAACATAAGCCAAGTGTTTTTTATTTTAAAGTTTATACTTTATTCTTTATGATGTTTCACCAAGTGATGTGCGAGAATTCAATCTCAGTTATTAAAGATAAAGTTACCTAGATGCGTTATTTTCCAGAATAATTAATAAATGATATATTTTCTGATTTCATCATAATTAGAAACCTCCATGAGAGTCATAATTCACCATTATCATTTTGTATTTTTTTTGTTCGAACAATTTTCATTTGGTTATTTTCTTCAGCAGTATTTCTGTTTCTCTCTACTTTTCTTTGATTTTCACTAGGTGATTTTATCTAATATTCCCAAAAATAAAAGACTATTAGGCTCTTGCACCGTTTTATTATAAAATGTCGTTTAACTAAACTTGGTTTAATTTTTAAACTACGTTTATTTTTCTGGTCGATGCACCAAGGAATTATAACCGACCCATTGCTAAACTGCGTTTTTCTATTACTTTGGATGAAACAGCGATGTACATGAAGAAACAGAATTTATTTCTCTACTTTTCTAACCTAGTTTTAATAGTAAAGAAGTTGTTTTTTTGTGATTTGTATTAAATATGCATAAAATGGAAGATAATAATAAAAGGAAAAGGGGACCACACTGATACTTTCCAGATCTAGAGCGTAAAACTGTGGATGTATGAACTTCAACAATTTGAGGAATACTGTGCAAATGTCCTCCATGAGCATACAATTTTAATGCTAAAAGTAGCTGATCCATGGGGGACAAGCTGTCATTCCTACAAAGTTAGATAGGTTTAATGGGCACTCTACCCGTGATAACATATTAATTAATTTTTTTGTGTGTGTATTTTTAACCCTTCATTAGTCGCTATCGGTCTCTGAGACCGACGAAGTACATATACCCTATCAAAATTCGTTCAATGCGAAGTTCGGCGTTCCCTCTCCAGGTACCTTCCTACATTCCCTCGATAAACGTTAGTTCGAATCGTGAGTTATGTGAGTGCAGTTGGTCTGATTTCTTGGCTAATTTCGGAATCTGAGACCGAAGCGACTAAACTAGATTTGTTTTGAATAACTTCTGTGTTTTTTCTTTTAAATAATTTATTTGTGTTTTATACCATCTAAATAAAGCAAAACAGGTATGATTAGCTAATATTGACGTACGTTGTTTATTTATGTTACAATTTCGTTTTCCATAGATATGAATTCCTATGAAGCCGAGCAACGCCGCCTGCAGGAGATGTGGGATATGTGTATATCATCGGACGAGGAAGTTGCTGTTGATGAAAGTAGTGATGAAGAGGACAATGTTGAGGAGAGAGAAGGAAATAGTGAATCTGAGCAGGACATAAGTGAAAATGAAGATGAAAGGAGTTGAAAATAGGGGAAGCTGAGCATAACAGTCGACTTTGTTTTATCGGTAAAGATGGGATTACAAAATGGAAGAAACTAATGGGACCTAAAACTGTTAGGACCTAGACAGGAAAATTATGTTATTCGTTTGCCAATGTCACGGCTACCTACAAGAGGTTCTCAAAGCCCCTTTAGAAATATGGAAGTATTTTTTCATAAACGGATGGAATGTTACAAAATATTGTAGATAATACCAATAAGTTTATTATTTCCGTGAGAGAAACTTTGCACGTGGCAGAGATTGCACGACCTACTGATTTTCTGGAGATGCCAAGCTTTCATTGGACTACTCTATTATGCGGGCATTCTAAAGGCCAACCATTTGAATGCAGATGATCCTTTGGAAAACGGACGGCTCTGGGTGTTGAAATTTTTCGCTTGACAATGTTCGTTATCTCGTTCCTGATTTCTTCTAAGATGTATAAGAATGGATGATAAATCGACTCGTACAGAACGGGCAAAAATTGATAAACTTGCACCTATACGAGATTTTTTTGACAAGTTGTGGATCGTTGCAAGAGCGGGTATAGTCTGTCAGAATATGTTTACAGTTGACGAGAAGCTTGAGGCGTTTCGAGGGCGATGTAGCTTTTCGACAAATACATACCATCCAAGCCTAATAAATACGGTATCAAGATATTTGCCGCTGGCGGATGCGAAAATGATGTATGTTTCCAACATGGAGGTATACGTTGGACAACAACCCGACGGCCGCTTTTCGGTTAGCAACAGTCGCAGATTCCGTCGTAAAAGATTATGTCATGCTATTTATGGTTCAGGTCGAAATTTGACCATAGATAATTGGTTTAACGAAGTAATTAGCCTAGTTGATGCACTGCTAAAAGAAAAAATCACCGTTGTTGGTACCATAAGGAAAAATAAGCGTGAGTTACCACTTGAATTTACAAAACCCACTCATCCGGTAAATTCAAGTATGTTTGGATATAGGACAAATTGTACTCTAGTATCCTATATTCCTAAAAAAAAGAAAAATGTCTTACTATTATCCTCAATGCACTTCAACGACAAATATTGATGAGCATATACAAGTGAAAAGTGTAAACCCGAAATTAATAACTACATACAATAAACTAAATGCGGAGTCGACGTATTGATCAACTTTGTTCGAATTATAACAGCGCGAGAAGTACCAGACGTTGGCCAATGGTAGTGTTCTATTCTATACTGAATGTAGGTGGAATTAATTCTATGGTTGTCTGGAATTCTAATAACCCTGATATTTCGTACTAAAAAAAAGGCGCTTGTTTATGCAAGGTCTAGCATTCGATCTAATAAAGCCCTATTTACAAGTCAGAGTGCAAGTACAAAATCTTCCAGTGACAATCATAACACGCATTTCTGAAATTTGTGGTCAAAATCAAGAGCCAATCAAAGAAGACGAGAGAAGAAAATGGCCGCTGTAATTTTTGGGCAGTACAAAAAAAAAAACAGGCGTACCCGATACTTTTGTGTAAACTGTAATAAATTTATGTGCTTGGAGCATCTACAGGGTATTTGCGAAAGTTGCAAAGAAAACGCTTTTCATTGATAAAATTTGAAGTTTGTTTTATACTTTATGTAAGAAATAACAGTTTAGGTTTTGTAAATGTTTTACGATTAAAACGGAAAAGTTCTTATGTTACCTTTTATCAATAAAAATATGTTTTTGTTAAATCTTGGATTGTTTTATTGCTAAATGTTATTAAAATAGAACACCTAAAGAGATAAATGTCTTATAAGTACTTTCGGTGTCACAGACCGTAGCGACTAAACTTTTCTAAAGATTTCTAGCGACTAATCAAGGGTTAATTATGGAGAGTAAATTTGCATTCATAAGTTAAATTATTGCATTGTTCATTAGTATACATAAACTATAAATCCACGCCTTCAGTTCTGCTGGCCATATTTTTTACCACCTAGAGAGAATAAGTGGCAAAATACCTATAAGATGATTATTGTTGATTGAATAAACAAATCTATAACAATAATACAATATAATCGGATACCGACACTTTTGCATAGCTTGACGATTTCCAAGCAAACATTTTTAAAATAAATATGTGTCTACTGTTACAGGCTACGATATTCCAGGAATTTTAGAACGTCCAAGTTGACGTTTTAGATATCAAACTCTTCATAAAACATTTTTAACAAAAATTCGAGTTTCCGCGGGCAAAAATTGAATTTTCACGGAAGAAATAAACTGTTTCTTCTACAAATAACCTCAAAATTCACTTAAACTTCAAATTAAACGCTGAAAATTGAGCGTAATTTATGCGGAGTTCAGGGCGTCTTCAACGACGTTTATATTTTGGTGCAAGCGAAAATGTCAAACTAAACTCGGTTTACCATTAAACTTAGTTTATTAATATACGGTGCAAGAGCCTATATATCCATTTCATCCATACGTTCTTAAAGGTAAGAGATTTGGCTGTTATTCTGTTTCATTTTTCCTTTTTCGTACTTTGACTTTATATATTTTCCGAGATAAATAGTTAAACCAATTTTCTGACAGCTCCAAACAATGCATCGATGACGGACAATTCGGGATTACAATTATTCCAATTCTCAAAACTTCATAATAAATTATTCAACATTTCTATATTAGTTGAAGATGTTTTTTTCTTATCCACCAAAGGATTGGTACAAGCCGAACGCATATGAGGCAATTAATACTCTTATGCAGTATATAGACAGTATCTGGCCGATTACACTTACTATACTCGAGTGTACAACGCTGATGAGATCTTGTAAGCTGAATGTAGTCCTTGAGTGAAAGTCATTTGCTATATCTCTATTCTTCGCCATTATGATGAATGTGAGGAAATTGGGAATTTTCGATATTATAGAGCTCCCTTGGAATGTAGTTCGATAGTACCGCCTTTCGTCATCAAGTACCTATATTTAACATAATATCATTGAACTGTGAATTATTGCAGCAGTTCTTTTCGTCTTGAGTGAAAGTCATTTGCTATATCTCTATTCTTCGCCATTATTGATAATGTGAGGAAATTCGGAAATTTTCGAATTATAGAGCTCCCTTGGAATGTAGTTCGATTAGTACCGCCTTTTTGGTCATCAGTACCTTATTTAACATAATATCTTGAACTGTGGAATTATTGCAGCAGTTTCTTTTCGTCTTGAGTGAAAGTCATTGCTATATTCTCTATTCTTTCGCCATTATGATGAATGTGAGGAAATTCGGAAATTTTCGATTATTATATGAGCTCCCCTTGGAAATGTAGTTCGATAGTACCGCCTCTTGGTCATCAAGTACCTATATTAACATAATATCATTGAACTGTGAAATTATTGCAGCAGTTCTTTTTCGTCTTGAGTGAAAGTCAATTTGCTATATCTCTATTCTTCGCCATTATGATGAAATGTGAGGAAATCGGAATTTTCGAATATTATAGAGCTCCCTTGGAATGGTTTAGTTCGATAAGTACCACGCCCTTTGTTGGTCATCAAGTACCTATATTTAACATAATATTCATTGAACTTTGAATTTATTGCAAGCAGTTACTTTTCGTCTTGAGTGAAAGTCATTTGCTATATCTTCTATTCTTCGCCATTAATGAGAATGTGTAGGAATATCCGGAATTTTCGATAATTTATAGAGCTCCCTTGGAATGTAGTTGCGATAGTACCGCCTTTGGTCATCAAGTACCTATATTTAACATAATATCATGACTGTGAATTAATTGGCAGCAGTCTTTTCGTCTTGAGTGAAATCATTTGCTATATCTCTATTCTTCGGCCATTATGATGAAAATGTGAAGGAAATTCGGAATTTTCGATATTATAGAGCTCCTTGGAATGTATTCGATAGTAACCGCCTTGGTCATCAAGTTAAACCTATATTTAAAATAATATCAATTGAACTGTGAATTAATTGCAGCAGTTCTTTTCCGTCTTGAGTGAAACATTTTGTATATCTCTATTACTCGCACATTATGAATGATGTGAGCGAAATTCGGAAATTTTCGAATATTATAGAGCTCCCTAGGAATGTAGTTCGATAGTACCGGCTTTGGTCATTCAAGTACCTATATTTAACATAATATCATTGACTGTGATTATTGCAGCCAGTTCTTTTCGTCTTGAAGTGAAAATCATTTCTATATCTCTATCTTCGCCATTATGATGAATGTGAGGAAATTCGAATTTTTTCCGATATATAGAGCTCCCTTGATTGAGTTCGATAGTACCGCCTTGGGTCATCAAAGTACCTATATTTAACATAATATCAATTGAACTGTGAATTATTGCAGCAGTTCTTTTCGTCTTGAGTGAAAAGTCATTTGCTATATCTCCTATTCTTTCGCCATTAAATGATGAATGTGAGGAAATTCGGAATTTTTTCGAATATTAAATAGAGCTCCCTTGGAATGTAGTTCGATATAACCAGGCCTTTGGTCATCAAGTACCTATAATTTAACATAAATATCATTGAACTGTGAATTATCAGCCAAGTTCTTTTCCGTCTTGGTGAAAGTCATTTGCTAGTATCTCTATTTTCGCCATTAATGATGAATGTGAGGAAATTCGGAAATTTTCGAATATTATTAGAGCTCCCTTGGAATGTAAGTTTCGATCAGTACCGCCTTTGGTCACTCAAGTAAAACCTTATTTAACATAATATCATGAAACTGTGAAGTTATTGCAGCAGTTCTTTTCGTCTTGAGTGAAAGTCATTTGCTATATCTCTATTCTTCTCCATTATGATGAATGTGAGGAAATTCGGAATTTTCGATATTATAGAGCTCCCTTGGAATGTAGTTCGATAGTACCGCCTTTGGTCATCAAGTACCTATATTTACCATAATATCATTGAACTGTGAATTATTGCAGCAGTTCTTTTCGTCTTGAGTGAAAGTCATTTGCTATATCTCTATTCTTCGCCATTATGATGAATGTGAGGAAAATTCGGAATTTTCCGATATTATAGAGCTCCCTTGGATGGTAGCTTTCGATTAGACCTGCCTTTGGTCATCAAGTACCTATAATTTAAAACATAAGATCAAATTGAACTGTGAATATTGCAGCAGTTCTTTTTCGTCTTGAGTGAAAGTCATTGCCTATAAATCTCTATTCTTCGCCATTATGATGAAGTGAGGAAATTCGGAATTTTTCGATATTAATAGAGCTCCCTTGGAATGTAGTTCGATAGTACCTCGCCTTTTGGTCATCAAAGTACCTATATTTAACACATAATATCTTGAACCTGTGAATTAATTGCAGCAGTTCTTTTTCCGTCTGAGTGGAAAGTCATTTGCTATAGTCTCTATTTCTTTCGCCATTATGATGAATTGAGGAAATTCGGAATTTTCGATATTATAGAGCTCCCTTGGAATGTAGTTCGATAAGTACCGCCTTTGGTCATCAAAGTACCTATATTAACATAATATCTTGAACCTGTGATTATTGCAGCAGTTTCTTTTCGTCTGAGTGAAAGTCATTTGCTATATCCTCTTATTCTTCGCCATTATGATGAATGTGAGGAAATTCGGAATTTTCGATATTATAGAGCTCCCTTGGAATGTAGTTCGATAGTACCGCCTTTCGTCATCAAGTACCTATATTTAACATAATATCATTGAACTGTGAATTATTGCAGCAGTTCTTTTCGTCTTGAGTGAAAGTCATTTGCTATATCTCTATTCTTCGCCATTATGATGAATGTGAGGAAATTCGGAATTTTCGATATTATAGAGCTCCCTTGGAATGTAGTTCGATAGTACCGCCTTTGGTCATCAAGTACCTATATTTAACATAATATCATTGAACTGTGAATTATTGCAGCAGTTCTTTTCGTCTTGAGTGAAAGTCATTTGCTATATCTCTATTCTTCGCCATTATGATGAATGTGAGGAAATTCGGAATTTTCGATATTATAGAGCTCCCTTGGAATGTAGTTCGATAGTACCGCCTTTGGTCATCAAGTACCTATATTTAACATAATATCATTGAACTGTGAATTATTGCAGCAGTTCTTTTCGTTGCCTGTTGTTCCGTGAATATCTGTAATCGAGAAAAAACACATTCAAAAATGATTCAGAATAAATGGAACGCTTCAATGTATGCGTAAGTAAATGCAAATTAAATGCAGAATTCTTCAGTGTCTGCAAAAATAAGGGAAAAGTATTGTTGTAATCTACACAAAAATGATAATCGAACATATGCACTGTAGTCCGACTAAACGAAGTCGAAAAAAATTCATATCAAATTTATTCAATACCTACATCATAATTTTAAAAAATCGGCCAAGTGGAAGTTGGACTAGCGCACGAACGGTTCAGTACCATTGACTATGCCCCCCTTGAATAGTTATTTTATTTTAATTTTATTATTTATTATTAAAGTAAAAATACAACTGAGTATTTTGTCATTATTTCAGGTGCCTACATGATGCCATTATTGATATCTAGCAAAAAATGCCAAAAAAATTGCGTTTGTTTATTTTATTTTGTTTTTAGTATTTGTTGTTATAGCGGCAACAGAAATACATAATTTGTGAAATTTATTCAACTGTCTAGCTATCGCGATTTTGGAGATACAGCCTGGTGACAGACAGACGGACGGACAGACGGATAGCGAAGTTTCAGTAATAGGGTCCTGCTTTTAACCTTTGGGTACGGAAGCCTGAAAACGCGTAAGCAAGAGATCCATCTCTAAGGAGGTATTTTCAATACTAACTCTTAAGCCCCTTATTCTTTGGAGGTTGCCTATAAAACCTCAAAAACTACAAAAAAAACATGAAATTTTTACATTAGAATGGCGACGATTAGAGAATAAAATAAGCGGCAAATGACACTTTCAACTTAATTCACGTACAGATTTGCAACTCTCAAGTCAATTTGAAGCTCAATATACCCTCCAGAACGTCCTAGAAAGCTGAATTTTGAAGTTGTTTACTGGTTTTTTCATCTTTTTACCACCGGTGTACCAATTTCCATCCATCTAGAGGCCTTACCGTATTTAACGAAACCAAAAGTCTATGTTAAAGTATCATTACCCTGGTGTGCTTCTTTCAAGACCAGAGAGAAAAACGTTGATCACAGAAAAATTTAACTTCCGGAGGCTATCCTTCCCACAAGGATCAGACTTTAGAATGCGCACATCGTTGAAATTCTTGACAAGACCTACCCAACCTTTAGGGCTCCTAGGAGCCAAACAAGGCAGCTAAGTAATTTATGTGAAATTCTTACTTGTATTTTTTCGAAAACAAAGAAATTCTTACTAATTAAAACAATGGTTAATAATTACAGTTTACACATTTATTAAAAGAAATAACGCATGACGCACATTTCGGTGGAACTTCACCTTCTTCAGATTCTAATGGCAAACTAACATGTTTCTCTGTTATATCGAAAACTTGAAATAAAGAGATGACAAATTGTGTAGAAGGGATAAATAGAAAGATGGTTACAAATAATTATTAGAATAGGAAAAACCAATTCTGAACTGCTAGTCAGGTAGTTCGGTAATTTTGAAAAGATTGAGAAGGGGGCTTGAAGTATGATCGATTTGGCTATTCAATAGGAGACCGGAATGCTTGTATTTATTCATCTGTAATGATTCTAAACAATTAAGTTTAATTCCCTTACTTTCAGCATTTAATATTTTAAAATCGAAATTGAATGTGTGATTTTCTTGGATTAAATGGTTTGCATAATGTGAATCCGACTTCTGATTAACAAAGCTACGTTTGTGTTCTGAAATTCTATTTTGAAAACTTCTGAAAGTTCTACCAATGTAAAACTTATCACAATCACCACAATTAATTTTATAAACTCCTGATTTATTATCTTTATGAACTTTGGATTTATTATTTTTTATACGATTTCTTAAATTATTACCGGTACGATAAGCAATGTTAATGTTGTGCTTAGATAAGAGAGATTTAAGTTTTCTACTAAAGCTTAAAGTTCAATATATTTGTTATATAATTTTCACTGAAATAGATACAATATGTTAACAATCGCATCATGAAAAATATACAAGTTGACCATCGTCGAATTCATATAGGTATTACATAAAGTGAACAAGGAAAATTCTTCAATAATTGAAAAATTATCGAACTACTTGATAAGGGAGCTTGTTATATGTATGCCGCGATAAGAAATCTGCATTCACGGTCTCTCTGGAGAATTCTAATAAGATCTAAATAGCTGTATACAGATTTTGAGTTGGGGTGAATTGTCGTTTGCTATAGCATTTACAATCACCTTGTGATTGTAAATGCCTATTTCGATTCTCGGAAACCATATAACTAGCTCCTTTGGAAAGTTGTTCGATAATTTTCTAATTATTGAACAATTTTCCTTGTTCATTTCATCTAATATACAATATGTTATCGGGATTCAACCACCGCAAGACAGTGACGCAAATATAGATTCATTCCTGAATTAATTCCCATGGACCAACCATGGAAATACCAGTCGGCTATTGTAATCGCATTTCAAGGTCATTAACTTATACGCAAAAACTTTATATTCACATGCGTTCATCAATCAAACAAATAGACAAATTCAGTGTTGTCAACTGTTGTTCTGTAAGATAGTTTCGCAATCGTAGTTGTTCAGTGCGTGCCTTACCGGATATCCTGTGCGAATTCCACTGTTATCTATAACCGCAAAATCAAAACAAATCCGGCCTATCAGTTTTTCAGTGTAGTTAGTATCTCCCCTCGCCAATTCTTCCGTCAACGCTCAGAAATCCAGCTCGATTCTCCGGAACTCCAGATGTGACACAATGAAATTCTATAACGTATATACCTAGTATATGGTGGACGTCCTGACCATGCCGGTCGATGAACTATATGGCTTCTTAGTCTTAGATCACTAGCCGAATAATTCGAGTCCCGTTCACGGTTCAAGTTGCCGAATATTTATTAGATCATAAATACTCTTATATCTGTTTGTTGTGGAATCGAAACGATGTATGTAATGAAGGTGCCGAGAGTATTATGAATATGGATGAATAATGGTTATTATAATGAATAGATAGATATCCACAAGTCAATTAACAGGATGAAAATTTAATTACTCATGGGGTAGTTCTAATCTAATATTGTTTTATAATTTTATAATATATATAATGTTATAATATTATAAAATGTTAATAAGTGCTTATTGAATTATATTTTAATAATCTTGATGGTGCAATTACCTTGAATAATTCTTCAATAATGCGTCACCTCATAAAAAAAATTAGAAATGGTAAAATGAAACTCGTTATTTTAATATGAAATCGTTAGAGTTAACAGACTCAAATTTCATGACTTAGCAAACATGAGAAAATTTTTCTAATTCAAAAAAATTATTAAAATTACGATATTTTTCAAAAGAGTAAAATTATTTCAACATTTTTGACAATCAATGTTACCTACATCTAAGATCCTGGTTTCTCGGTATGTATAAAAAATAATAATCTAGGAAATATAAGGATCGAGAAGGCCATAAGTGTGATACTTTTCGACCAAAACTCGATTTAGTCTATATATATTATCATTTCTATTTTCATTTTTTTGCCTGCACTACCGAACTAAAACTTTCATACATACATACATATATATATATATATATATATATATATATATATATATATATATATATATATATATATATATATATATATAAAAATTTATATATATATAAATATATATATATATATATATATATATATATATAGAAAGCATTAAAAATCGAGTGTATTATACGTTGAAAGGACATGATATATATCAGAAAGCGGTCTTGTGACAAAAAAAAATTAGTATATATATATATATATATATATATATATATATATATATATATATATAGAAAGCATTAAAAATCGACTGTATTATACGTTGAAAGGACATGATATATATCAGAAAGCGGTATTGTGACAAAGAAAACTTATTCGTTCATAATCTCAATATTACGTCAATTTATTATTGACTCCCTCAGGAGAAAATCTGCAAGGGTGATATACAAACAGTTGAAAACACAGACGACACAAAAAACTACTTACAAATACACAAAGTCAGTTACTAAATAAATTATCAGGAACGTTCAACTACATATTGGGAATGAGACTCATACGAAACATCACAAATAAAGAACGAGTGCACGTGAGACTATGATTCAAAAACAAAACTACAGAGTATAGAGAGATAGATATTTAAATAAGTTCTGATATGTTACAATATATGTTACTCAACTGATGCCCTACATCCAATCTAAAATTGATAGCATTTTTATTTTTCTTGATGTAACACATCTCAAGGAACAATCTACTTTTATAATTTTCCTCTATTTCCAATATTCTTAGGTACGAACATAACAAGTAAGTCGCAGTGGAGTTGTAGGTAGCGGTCGCGGTCGATGTCGACATCTATGTAAAACAAACACATTGAGTTGAATAGGAGCGAACATAGCAAGTAAGTCCCGGTGGAGGTTTAGCGCGATGCCATCCAGCAGGTTTACATCGATGCTTTTGAAAATCAAATCAGTTTGTTTTACATGGATGCTTACCGCGCGGTCTACAAGGATGCTTCGCTGTGATTGGTGCGTTCAAGACAGTGTTGTCATCACCCTCAACAGCAACTCCTATAGAAGACGTGTGGCGTCTGACATTTCGTGCGCTACGGTACTCCAGTTGCCAGCTTTTTTCTCCTTTGGGTATTAAGTTCATTTTTTAATAATTTGTGCTAAATATGAAGGAAGATCTCATATCAATTGTGCAGATCACTCCCGTATTGTGGGACAAAACCCACAGACATCATAACCTTGCCATATATTATGAAGATAGTTAGAATACTTATTTATTTCTTTATTTAAACTCTAGAAGTCGTTAGAATAGTGGCTGGATTTTTTTTGTCGCTAGACACATAATTCAAGCCGCTGTAGAAAACGAAATGTCCCTAGATCTAGCGACAAAGTCGCTGAATTGGCAACACTAGCTCGACTGAGCATCGCTGGTTATCTTTATGCTATGTGCGGACATCGACCGCGACTTAACTAGTAGCATCCACCGCGACTTACACCTCCACCGCGACTTACTTGTTCTGTTCGTACCCTAAGGGTAAGGACGTACTCTTAGAGTACGTCGTTGTCATATTCAAAGCAATGGCCAGTGTTTTTATGATGTTCTACTACAGCACAAGAGTAGTCTCATTCCGAACATGTTGTTGAACGTTCCTGATAATTTATTTAGTGAATGACTTTGTGTATTTGTAAGTAGATTAGTTTGTTTTGTCGACTGTTTTTTCAAATGTTTGTATATCACATTTATAGATTGCTCCTGAGGAAGTCAATAATAAATTGACGAAATATTGATATGACAAACGAACAAGTTTTCTTTGTCGTAAGACCGCTGCCTGAATTATCATTTCCTTTCAATATATATATATATATATATATATATATATATATATATATAAATATATATATATATATATATAATTATATATATATATTTATATACTCTTAATAATTATTAGCAATTACAGGCTTGTTGAATCTTAAAAAACTCGATTTTATTGAAAAGTTGACGTTTCGCCACGACATTCGTGGCTTTATCAAAAGTTTTGATAAAGCCACGAATGTCGTGGCGAAACGTCAACTTTTCAATAAAATCGAGTTTTTTAAGATTCAACAAGCCTGTTATTACCAATAATTATAAAGAGATTAGAAATAGTTCACAGGCAACAACAATTCGAATAAAATATATATATATATATATATATATATATATATATATATATATATATATATATTATATATATATATATATATATATATATATATATATATATATATATATATATATCTATATATATATATATATATATATATATATATATATATATATATATAAATAGTGTGGAAAAAAGTATGGACTTACCCTAATGATTTGGTAGCCTTTTTTTTGTTTCCTACATGTTGACCAAATTATTTTGTTCTTTTAATGACATCTGTCAGAAATATGACGTCATCGACATTTTTCTTAAAAGACAGTATATAGCATGCGATACATTATTTGAAAGCTCTTGCTTCACTCAGTATGTTTCTAGATTTTTATGCGATTCTGTAACTTCATTTCAAAATGGCGGCGGTAAAATTTTAAAAATTATTTTTAATTGACTCCCAGTAAAAGAATAACTTTTTCTCGATTCATCAGAAAAAAACAATCAATCATCATACTCAGACAGTAATAAGGCTTTATCATTCAATTCCTGGCCTGAGCTTGTTTTTCAATTCCATGGAGAAAAACGAAATTCGATATCTCAATGGTATTAAAATAGAAGCTTTGGACGGCCGCCATTTTGAAACGGAGCTGAAAATCGCATGAAAATTTAGAAACATACTAAGTGAAGCAAGAGCTTTCAAACGATGTATCGCATGCTACATACTGTCATTCGAGAAAAATGTCGATGACGTCATATTTTTGACAGATGTCATTAAAATAACAAAACAATTTAGTCAAAATGTAGGAAACAGTAAAACTACGACCTATTCGAGCGTTTTCCATAAGACCTGAAGGCTACTAAATCATTAGGGTAAGTCCATACTGTTTTCCGCACTGTATATATATATATATATATATATATATATATATATATATATATATATATATATATATATATATATATATATATACATATACATATTCACTTTCCGTGAGTTGCAGAATTTCCTGAGGTATGATTTTCATGAATAATAGTTGCCATCGCATGCGAATTCATAATTTGAACCTGTCAATACCTCCGTCAAAGGAAACAGTCACCCTCCAAGATAAATGTAAGTGGAGATATCAACGTTGAATAATTTATTAATCACCTGGCAGTAAAATTTCGTGTTGAAATTTAAATGCTGCCATTCTCTCCTTATCCTACTCGATTTCGAACAGGTACATGTCATGTCGAGTCGTTAAATATTCGTGTGTTTTTTTCTGTCGTTGATTCGGACAATCATGACAAAAAGCTTCAATGTCGGAAAGAAAACCGTGGCGCAGAAAACACCGAAGAAAACTTGTTTCATTGTTTCGAGCTAATTAACATAGTTCATTGGCACAGTTTAAAGGTCGGCACCGACGACTACGTTTTTGTGATACCCAAAGAATCGTTCTTCCGTTAAGCCGTTCCGATTTTTTTGATTTTGTGGAGACTATTTTCTAACTGTAATATATTTGGTATAATTGTGATTAAAGGTATGGTTTTCTTGAATAAGATGACACACATAATTAGAGTCCGTTTGCTGCTTAATATAGCTACGTTGGTGTTCGTGTATTCGAGTTTTGAAATTTCTAATTGTACGCCCTATATAGTACGTTCATCTTTATGGATTTTCGATTTGTTGTTTTTAATAAATTTTCCAATGCTATTGTTGAGAAAAATACAGTCTATAACAGTTTAACATACTTGGGCAAACCTTCCGAAACCCTGAAATTGTTTCTTCATAAACAAAATTTCGAAGTTTCATATAAAACCAACAAAAGCATTGGAAAATTGATTAAAAACAACAAATCAAAAAACAATAAAGATGAACGTACGTGTGTTTATAGACTCGACTGTAACGATTGTGAAAAATTCTATATATGACGTACAATTAGAAATTTCAAAGCTCGAATACAGAACACCAACGTAGCTATATTAAGTAGAAAACGGACTCAAATTATGCGTGTCATTTTATTCAAGAAAACCATACCTTTAATGCTTTAATCACAATTATAATATATTACAGTAGTCTCCACAAAATCAACTGTTGGGAATCCCTATACATCACTAAATATAAAAATTCCGGAAACCTAGTTAACGACCAGATTGAAGTAAACCCTTCTCCTCTTCTTAATCTGTTCAATGTACCTACCAATAGCTCTGAATGAATTGCTTATTGTTATTTAGTTTCTCTAAGAACACCCCCGTGTTATGTTCAATCTTTCGTATAAATAGATTGTTTTGTAATACCATAATTCAGTACGAGATGAAGTCAATGTTATGACGAAACGCGTTTACTCATTAAATTTTATTTAAACCTGTGAAAAGTTAGTTTTTTGTTTCTTTATGAAGTTATATATAATACTAAATAAATAATTGGTTTGCCAAATTCGACTTCCCAAAATGCAGGCGGCCGAAGGCCGCATTTAGGCAAACTTATGAAGCCGAGATAAGGAGATCGGCCCCGAAAGGCGGGGCGACGGGGCCCTTGAAGGGCCCCGTCGATCGCCCACGTCCTTTCCGTAGAGCATAGGCTACGTCTCGCCTCGATCCGAGACGCCGATTTTCGATATCGAACGTTTAAAGTTTGACGTTTCTCCGAAATTCGCGAAAACGGATGCATTCCCGACGCTTAAGAACTATTTTCGCTTCACATGGACTCGAATTCACGTGACCGCCTTTCGAGCCGACAGTTGGACGGGTCGAATTCTATCGAGAAGTTTCGGCACGGCGAGGCCCAACGAGATCGTAGTATCTAACCGATTCCTCACGAACTACAGATTGACAGTGAGCACAGATGGCGCGCCCGTTCGACAGAGGCAGGGACGGGCTTTGCACTCATTGTGGTTCGGGAAACTATATTTTCATCGATCTATAGTTTTCACGGATCTATTCAATAGGCAGGGGAGCCTCTCACTAGTATATATATATATATATATATATATATATATATATATATATATATATATATATATATATATATATATATATATATATATATTATTATCAATGAGCAGATTTCCCTGAATATAAAGCTTTGATCTGCGAATGTGAAATTATGAATGGTATGAATAATCACTTCATCCCTGATCGCCTAATCTGAAAATCTATCTATTCTATTCCTTCGCATAGAAGGTAACACAACTTCTTGATTCCTCATCTTCCTTCATTTTGTGTGCAATATCTATTCACTATTTATGTTAGAATAAATACAAGATCGCTGTGTTGATAAATTCAGTGGTATACAATACAGTAGACTCCATAAATCCTGTGCTGCACTAGATGGGATTTAGTATAAATCTTGTAAAAAAGCGTTTCTCTTTGATGTAGATTTATTTATAGGAAGCACCGACGCAAAAGGTTCAGTTTTTTTAACAACCTCCATAAATTGTTTCAACAGGGAAACTATACTCAATACGAGACACATATTGAGTTTTTATTTTGTCTACCCTGTAAAAAAAGGATTTTTGGAATATATATATATATATATATATATATATATATATATATATATATATATATATATATATATATATATATAAACCACATAGCGTAGGAACCTCATTTTACCTAAAATTTTCCCTTCATAATGAGTTATCGGGCTTGAAGATATTGTTCTCTATATACACTTCTATCTTATATATACTAATTCTTCCAATGCACGACCTCCCAAAAATACTATTCCATACGACAGTAGTGATTTAAAATTAAAAAATAAATCATACTCACATTTTGAAAATCTACTCTACTTTTCAAAACACTAATATAGTACCTATATAACTGTGTTCAGTTTTGTCTTAAGATTGTCAACGCGATGGTGATTTTCAAGATAAACCCCAAGAAACCATGCGAAGTTTAATATAGAAACCTGTAGACTAATCTTATCCAGAATTTAAGCTGTAGAATGATAACAGCAGAACACCAAACATTCGGTCTTTGCCATAAACAAGATAATACGGTTATCCGTCCACCATACATTCACACACTTCAATATCGCGCATGCCTCAATTGTCATATCCAAGCTGCAGAAACTCAGCAAAACATTTGCATCATCCGTAGAGGAAACAATGTTTCCAAGAAAACTTTGGAGGACATGAAGAATCAATGGAAGATTAATATAAATAAGAAATAGAAGTGGGTCAAGAATGCTACCCTGTAGCACATCGGTTTAATTTTTTCCCAGAGAGAACCGATACTTATTGCTATTTATCTTAATCTCTTACATGACCACGAAGAATCAATTGAAGATGATTTATATAAATAAGAAATTGAAGTGGGCTAAGCTTGCTACCCTGTGGCACATCGGTATTATTTTTTTTTCCAAGAGAGAACCGATACTTATTGCTATTTATCATAATTTATCATAATCTGTACAATTAGGGGTCTATTCTTCAAATAACTTTCAATAAGATTCAATTTATCTCTCACTCCATATCTATCTATCTGCACAAAATCAAATAAATCAAATATATTCTAAATTAAAAAGTAAAACACCTCTTCTGCAAAAATTTAATGTTATTTATAGTATACCCTGTAATAATTGTAATAAATCATATATTAGACAAACTTTTCAAAATTTAGAAGAAAGATTAAAAGCACACAAATATACCAAAACACAAACCACAGCACTAATCAAACATAAAAACAATGAGAATCATAATTTCAACTTTAATAGCACAAAAATTTTAGAAATAGAGGAAGATCAAATACGCAGAGAAATTTTAGAAATGTTACATATTCAAAAAAATTTAAATAATTCAACAAACAAACTCTAACCATAACAACTCATCTTCTTAGACAGAATCTAAACATCTAGAATTTTCAATTTTTCTAAAAAGAATTTATAGTTTAGAACATTTGATCTCCAAAATTACAAGTAACGTCTCTTTGAAGACAAATCCAACAATCAAATATTTTAATCCTATTTTGTACCTTACGTGGGTGAAGGTTTCTGTGGTTCCCTTCCCATCTAGTATCAACAGACCTGACTGTTAATATTGGACTAAATAGCACGTAAGTTATAACTGAAGACGACCACAGCCGTAATAAAAATTTTTGAAAAAAAGATAAGTAGTACCCTTTTCTTTGACTTTTCAAAATCAAAATAATGTGAACCTATTTCGAACATTACGTGGGTAAAGGTTTCTGTGGTTTCCCTTACCATCTAATAATAACAGAATTGAATGTTAATATTGGACTGAATAGCACGTAATAAATTACAGAGAACGGCCACAGCCGAAAAATTTTGATGAAACATAGTAGTCTTTTTTAACTATTCAAATTTTTTCAAATCAATAAATGTCTAAGAATTTCCAATTTTTTCAAAAGTTTTGATAGAGCCACGAATGTCGTGGCGCAACGTCAACTTTTTAATAAAATCGAGTTTTTTGAGATTCACCAAGCCTGTTATTGCTAATAATTATCAAAAAGTTAATAGTAGTTCACAGGCAACAACAATTCGAATAAATAATTATATATATATATATATATATATATATATATATATATATATATATATATATATATATATATATATATATATATATATATAATTTAATGGGAGTTGCGAAATACTAGTTATAATATTCAATACTTACAATGATTTGAACAGTTAGTTATTTGATCACATTACATATGGAAATATGTATTTGATAAAACGATGTTGTAGAAGTCTAGTGCTACTTGTTTTTCCGATTCTATAATGACAAACTAAACATTCAATTATTAAAGAAATACTTTTTATTTCGATAACATACTAAAACTCTTTGATTTCATGACAATAATTTAATGAACAAAATTTTTCCAATTTTCAACTAAGGCAGAAGCGTATGACTTAATTCGATTATATATTTGAAAAAATGTTGTCATCCATAATTTGCGTTGATTTTTTATTAAACCGTTGGAGTATTTTTTCTATAAATAATCATTCATAGGGTTTTAGTCCATTCAATAGAAAACTCGAAGCTTGGCAACAGTCTGTGTTTTAACTATCTTTTCACGATTCCAACTTTCCATAGAAGTCAACTGCTACAGATAACGGCTCTTTAAACTATTCAATTATTATAGAAATACTTTTTATTTCGATAACATACTGAAACGCTTTGATTTCATGACAATAATATAATGAACAAAATTTTTCCAATGTTCAACTAAGGCAGAAGCGTATGACAAAATTCGATTACATATTTGAAAAAATGTTGTCATCCATAATTTGCGTTGATTTTTTACCCCGAGGCGAAGCTAAAGGTGTTATAGTGTCACGACAAAAAGTTGGGATCTGGCCCGATTTAAGAAATTCCAACGGATATCGATAAAACACATATGATTTCATTAGGGAACTTGAATTCCCAATTTTTCTCAAAGAAGAATAAAAAAATATTGCGTTTTTACTTCATGGCGAAGCTAAATTCTCACTACAAAAAGTTGGGATCTGGTCCGATTTTAAAAATTCCAACGGATATCGATAAAATACATATGATTTCATCAGAGAAATTTTGTTCCCAATTTTTTCCCAACGAAGAATAAAAAATTATAGCGTTTTTTAGATAGGCATTACGACATGCGCATGCGCAAAGGTCGATATGTACGAAGTCCGACAAAACATGCGTCGAAGTGCTCTGTGTGCCACGGTAACCAAGCCACGTTGATAGCTTAAGCTTGATTCTGCGTCTGTGTCTGCTTCCCATCCATAGAGATATCTTATCAATTTGATTCATAATTTGCAGCAAAATGAGCGATTTCATTCGTAAAATCGACTTTCATTGTTATTTAATTTATATAATAGGTACATTCAAAAAATATTGACGACATGCACATGCGCCGAGGGGTTTTATCATTCCTAGTGCCACGCAGTAGGGTGTCCTTCATTTTTATTAAACCGTTGGAGTATTTTTTCTATAAATAATTATTCATAGGGTTTTTGTCCATTCAATAGAAAACTCGAAGCTTGGCAACAGTCTGTGTATTAACTATCTTTTCACGATTCCAACTTTCCATAGAAGTCAAGTGCTACAGATAACGGCTCTTTTCAGTTGCAGTTCATAACCACACTAATTACAAGTTTTACTGGCCTTATTTTCGACCGTTGCCGGTATCTAATACATTTCTATGGATCTTCGTTAATCTTCATCTAACAGCTGTGTGAATCAGTCATCTGATTATTTATTTCGACATCAATCATATTCTCCAATTTATAATGGGTGTCTTATTTCCATAATAACTCCGGGGGAACCAATCGAACGGAATTTGTTATGGATAAATCTTTACATTTACAGTTGTCTATCTATATCAATATGGATGGAACATTTCAGTGGGTGTGCTATGAAGGTTCAGGAATCAATAAAACACATCAAATATACGTATATAACTGCTATTATAAATCATCCAAATTACCCAATAGTTCACGTTGAAGACATTCGGAAAAAAAATTTCTTGTAATAGTTCGAATTATGTCTCGGTGTCTTCTTCATACGCTGTAGTGCCCCTTTATATGATATTTTAGATATATTTTCATTTTACACTGTTATGTATTATTTCCTGCTGAATAGTCTGAATTACGTTATTTAAAAGCTCAAGCAATTTTTTTATCCCTACATCTATAGTTTGATGCCGGTTCCGAAAGGTTTATAAGCTTGTAAACAAAGTACATTACCCAACTACTACTTTTTAATTGAACCACTGAAACATACTTCTTCACGAAGTCACGAAGACATACACAAGCATCCATACCTAACCCAGGATTATTCGAACCCAGCACGCCTGCTTCACAGACCTCTCAACCTACACTCCACAAGGCGCGTGTAAGCAGCGAATAATAATAAAAATAATAATCTTTTTATTCAATTTAGACCATATACATGATATTGGAAAAGTCAGTGAAGAAAAGATAATACATTGAAATAAATCACAGCATAAATAAACACAAGAAGGTATAAAAGAACATCAAAAGCTACATTCCATAAATTCATCAAGGTTATATAGAATGAGTATTGCCACAGGAGATCTTTGAGAGATTTTTTAAACATATTATAATTTTGGACTATAGAGATTGCTAGTTTATTATACAACTGTATGCCAGTGTATAGCATATAGAATGTTTGCAGGTTCTCGTTTTACCAAAAATATATAGTTTTAATATTATTTTCAACACATAAACTACCTAAATCATTGATATCATTAAATAGATATCCTAGACTATTGTCCAAGATATTGATGGATTTTGATATATATTTCCAATTAATTCAAATGACCTGTTATTGCTAAAAAAAAAGACAAGTAAATGACAAAACAATGCAAGCAAGAACAATGTATGTATCTGTAAAATATATGAAATTTTGAAATTAATCATAAAAGAAATGTCATTACGGCCTGAAAATCATAGAAATAAAAAAAATTAAAGGTATCAGCATGTACATTACCGTTGTATATATGTATGTATTATAAGTTAATCGTGAAAACATGTCTGCGGCTTTCAAATCCCCTTAGGTATACGCAGTTTCGATCATTCCTCGGCTCCTCTTCCTTATCACTATCGTGTTGCTCATTAGCTTTTATATTTTGTTCGATATTTTGGGTTCTTCTGATGTAAGAAGACCACTTTCAACGTCATCATAATTGTCACACTTCCTCGGTGATACTAACCAGTCAGAATTTAGATGTTGCACTTACAGAGATCAAGGAACGTCATCTTCATTGTCAAATTCAAAAAAAGAAAACCATATCTTTAATCACAATTATAAGATATTACAGTTAGAAAATAGTCTCCACAAAACTAACTGTTGGGTATCCCTATACATCAATAAATATAAAAATTCCGGAAAACTAGTTAACTCCTCTCCTTAATCTGTTCAATGTGCCTACCAATAACTCTGAATGAATTGCTTATTGTTATTTAGTTTCTCTAGGAACCCCTCTGTTATATTCAATTTTTCGTATAAATAGATTGTTTTGTAATACCATAATTTAGTACGAGATGAAGTCAATGTTATGACGAAACGCGTTTACTCAATAAATCTTCATTTCAACCTGTGAAAAGTTAGTTTTTTTATTTCTTCGTAAAGTTATACATATATATATATATATATATATATATATATATATATATATATATATATATATATATAAAATATATATATATATATATATATATATATATATATATATATAATATATATATATATATATATATATATATATATATATATATATATATATATATATATATATATATATATATATATATATATATATATATATATATATATATATATATATATATATATATATATAAATATATATATATATATATATATATATATATATATATATATATATATATATATATATTGTTAGTTTATTTGTACTGGTAGTTTAGATTATATATATAGTTAAATTTGATAGATTCTCTTAGTTGTGGCTAATTTATGAATACTTATATAAGATTTATAAAAACCTGAATGAAAATGCCAAAATGTTTTTTCACATTTTCCAAATGATCGGAATTCATATTTTATTTGATATCTCAATAATATCGCGCAATCCACATACATATTTTCATAAAATGTTAAACATATCGAAGTGATAGATTCCAATCCGTCGTACATACATAATGAAGACCTCGTTTGAATAATGGAATTAATTCATTCGAGAATATCCGAACGAGAATTGCTCTTGAAATATGACTACATAAAAGGCCAAAAAAATTTGGTCCTCAATGGGCCTCGATCGAGCCAGACGACATCGGCGTTTTTAATTGATTCGTACGGCCTTCGCGGTCCTGGACACCGCACAAATTATGATATCTGCAATTCAGATGATGAAATGTACGCAAAAGTACTTGTTTTGCTATATGTCAAGGACGCATGTGGAGAAGTTTCAAGTTTCTCCGAGTAAAACCTGGCTGCACACGAACGTCTATCGTCGTATGACGTAAGTGTGACGCAACGAGAACGGGGCCCTTCCATTGGTTCACGTTAGACAGGGAGCCTTGTTGAACAGAGAACTGACCGAGGATTTTCACGTAGGTTAAGTTTAGTCGAGGTGAAGTCGGTTTAAAGAACGCGCGTAGTAGTGCGCGCTTATTTTTATATTTTCGAATAGTTTCGCGTATTCCATTCCCTGATTTTTACATGACAGCCGTCGGTGATGTTTTTGTGACATAGTTCTGGACTAAATGGGTCCTCGGTATGTTCTTGCGTTATCATTTCTCTCCGAGAGGTTGAATTACAGTTATACATACGGGTTTGTTCAAATTATTTCAATACAAGCTGCGCGTAAAAGCTGAAAGGTGTCGTTACAACGGTAGAGTGATTAGCTTCTTTGCTATTCTAACAGTTCGGATGAAATATGTGGACTGAGTGATGGTTTTGTCCCCTTGTTTTTGTGTCTAATGGATTTATCCCATGTGTAAACGTTGGAGATTGCCCCGAAGATTTTTTTTGTTGTGTTTTTATGTGAATGAATTTCGGCAACATGTGGTGTACGAAACCGTGGCAGTGTTTTTATTAATTTAAATGCGGTTAAATCTACAATAAAATACAATTATTCATAGGTATCTCCTTAAATTTTTGGGTAATTATTTAGTGTTGTCCAAAAACTCCCAATTTTGATCAAATTTCGGATTCTTACTTATTTTGGCCTGAAAAAGCCGAATATGAACTCAGATTTGGTCGCTTCTTCACATTTTTATTGGAAATATTAAGCTAACCTGACTCATTCTAACCTCACTAACTCAACCTCCGAGTTCAAGAAAGTAACAAATTTATGAAATATATATATTTTATATTGAAAAAGACAGTTTTTATCAATTTAAAATTCATCTAACCCATGAATTCGATACTTTCTTGAACTCGGAGGTTAGGTCAGTGAGGTTAGAATAAGTCAGGTTAGCTTAATATTTTCAAAAAAATATGTGAAGAAGCGACAAAATCTGAGTTCATATTCGGCTTTTTCAGGCCAAAGTAAGTAAGAATCCGAAATTTGATCAAAATTGGGAGTTTTTTGACAACACTAAATAATTACCAATTGTTGCTACAATTATTCTAAGTATTCTCTCTCACATCTTCATGTTTATTTGAACTTATGGAATAAAAATTCGTTTAAGAACCACTAAATGGTTCACGAACAGTTACGTTTTTTGATTTTTAAAATCAGGTTAATTATGAAGTTACGTCAAGAGTAACCGATTTTGTTAACATTCAATTCTGTCTAGCGGAATATGAACGCAGATTTTGTCGCTTTCTCACCTTTTTTTTTCAAAATTTAAGCTAACCTAACCTCCGAGACGAACTCTTTGAAAATCAAATTCATCTGACCCATGAATTCGGTACATTCTTGAACTACTCTTAGGTTAGGTTAGTGAGGTTAGGTTAGGTTATCTTGAATTTTTGAAGGAAAAAAAAGGTGAGACAGCGACAAACTCTGAGTTGATATTCGGCTTTTGCAGCCCAAAATAAGCAAGAATCCGGAATTTTATCAAAATCGGTTACTCTGGACGTAACTTCGTAATTACCAAAATCGGAATATATTCCTTGCAAAGAACACTAGATACAGTTTAATATGGATGGGAATATTATATTCCTATATGTTACTAAATACTTACTCGATCGACATGACCTTGATTCCTTTATAATTAAATGATTATTTTATTTATAGTTCACACAAATATATAGTTCACGCAATATCAGATTAGTTTTTGAATATTTGAGCAGTTTCAATTGTGGTTTTCATTTGTACCTTAATTGGTCTTGTCGATATATTTATTTTATTAGAAAATCAACCAATAAGCCTATGACTACTGAAATAAGAAGTTTCTGTAGATGGTACCATAAATTATAATAAGTAATGTGTGTTCTGCTCACGGTTTGTAGAATAATACGGTTGCCTCGTAACTTTTAACCAATCATGACACGGCCAGTCGTGACGTCACAAGTATGCTGTTGGCAAATTCCCAGCATCTCAAGTGTAATGAAAATAATATTTTTAATAATTACAGGGCAAGTTTATTAAAATCGAGACAAAGGACAATGAATGATAACTAAAAGTATATTTTCCATAAAAATATTAAAACTTAAACGAAGGCGGTATTATATGAATTACACGATGAATGTTTATTTGTACCTATATTATAGTTATTTTGGGTCTTAAATAAGACAAAGTATTACGATAAAATATATTTATATCAAAATACAAACACAACAAAGAAAAAATGGTTTAAAATTAATTAACACACCTAAGTAATAATTGAATTGTATATGTATATTATTTATATAGAACAATGATAATAGAATAATAGATTATGTTACAGTTTTTCTCATTTTTTTATAAAATCTTCTAGCTTCATCGGTGTCACGTTTTCTTTTATTCAATGAATGTTCTTCAGATTTCTTTGAATTAAGGTATTTTATCCTGATAAATACTCTCTGTCGAACAAATGAATAAATTAATTTTTTGGCAATAAGTGGTTCTTTTTTAAATATAAAATTAGTTGTACGTTTTACAATTTTTGTTTTAATTTTATGTACTTTAACGAACCACTTATCCAAACGTTCAACATCACTTTGCCAAGAAGATGAGGGCTTAGTTAAGCCACCAAACAAAAGGCTTTGTACCCATGGCATTGCATAAGAATGAAGATTCGTTTTTCCTCTTTCAACTTCATTCTCTTACTCCTTTCACTAATATTCTGTTCAGGAGCCAATGGAAGATTAAGTGATGGAATAGCTAAAATATATACAATAAAACACTTTTTTTTTTCGGGCAAGATTTCATTGGCAACTTACCTATTTCTTTGAGTCTTTTTGGCAATTTATTTGTTATCTGAGCTTCAATCATGTCTTCATATTGATCCAGCGCAAAATGTTTACTGCAGATAAGTTTATTTTTTGGATCAAAGGGGCCATTTCTTCGACAAAGACGAACCCATTGTTTTAAAAACTTTTTTTTTTTGGAGAAAGTAAAAAATCTTATTAATTCCCCTTCCTTTTTTGCCCTTTCACTGTTACTTTCACAAGTAGCCACACTACAAATTGTTCCAGTCATTTCTACAATAGAATATCAAAAAAGCATTTCAAATTATAAAGTAAAATTTTTTTATTATTACCTGACTCTCCGCGATGAAAGAAATATAGTACTTAGTTGAATTAAATTCAAAACAGTCGGCACAACAAAAGAAAACTACAGAAACTCGTAACGTAACGCGTAACGGTCAGCCTCTAGCATACTGGTGACGTAGCCTGTGACGTATTACCCGCGATGTTGCCGGCAAAGTGAGGTAACCGTATTATTCTACAAACCGTGTGTTCTGCTAACTCAATTCTTAGAATAACACCGTTTGTTTTTCTGTTTATTTCGTGAATATTTAACTTCTAATTAATATATGTAGATGTCATATTATTGTCCACTGTTCATTTGGACAACTCAAAATTGTCATGAAGTGAATGAACATGATTTTCTATGCAAATAATTCTTATGAAAGGAAATATACCTTGATTGGCCATCCAACGAGGTTTTTTACCGAATATTTCTACGTCAAAGACTCCCAGATGTGAACTCTTAAGCTACAGTTCCACCAGAGGAACTTTGAGGAACATTTTGTTGCTGAATGTTTCTCCTTGTTGCCAAGTTTAGAAATGTATGGCAACATACGTAAGTTTCTTGTTTCCACTGAAGCAACTGAAATTGTCAATAGTTGCATATTATTTAGTAGAAACAATCAACATTTGTTGCCGAATCATAAAAAAATTTCAAGGAACATTTTAGAACATTTAGGGAAACAAGTAGCAGCAACAAAAATATTCCTCCGGTGGAAACGTAGCAATATATTTATTCGTTTTCGTACTTGACTGCACACTGAAAATCTACGACACGAATGTTTACTAGTTGCGTTCTCGATACGTTTCCACTGCGATAGCAACACGGAGATGTTTACAAATGTTCCCTATTTTCTTTTAAAGTTTTCCACTCAAAATGGAAATCGGCGACAAGTAGGAACAGTCAACATTTGTTGCCGAAACATAAAGAAATTTCAAGGAACATTTTGAACATTTACGGAAACACGCAACAGCAACAAACATGTTCTTCCGGTGGAATCGTAGCTTGAAGGGCGACAAGTAGAAACAGTCAACATTTGTTGCCGAAACATAAAGAAATTTTGAGGAATATAAAGGAACATTTTCGGAATCCGAAAAAGTTTCTCAATGTTCCGCCCGTGGAACTGTAGCTTTATACCTACACAAAAATTTGACTAATGAAATATTTAACAATCAATTCATGAAATATAGGTACTTTTTGATCATAGTCAATTTCATATACTTACCTATCACTTAAAGTGAACGAGGAAAATTCTTCAATAATTCAATATTATCAAATAATCTTCCAAGGGAGCTGGTTTCAGGTATTCCGCGCTCCATTCCCAATCAAAAAGTGAATTATAGAAAACGTCATATCACTCCGACCAACAACACCGAGAATATAAGGACTCGAGGCTGCCGAGTGACGTCACAACAGGCAGGCAGACCCGAAGTCACATCGTTGTGCGTTGGATAACGCGAACCGCTAAAGCAACAGGTTTTTTGAAATTTTTGAAGGCCTTTCTGTTTAAAGAGGGTACCAGTCGTCAACTGAGCCCTTCTTTGTACCCCCCCCATTCGATTTTATTACCTATGGAAAAACTAAATTTCAAAGCAAATACCATTACTATCAAAACTTATGTAATCAAAGTATTCAATTTGCGAATTTTGCATGACACCAATCGGTCGTTTAATTTTCCACAGTAATTTTTAACGAGTGTATTTACTGTACTCACAATTTTTGCAATCTCATGAATTGTATAAATATTACATTTACTATCATTATGTAGATGGTCGTTTTCTGAGAGAAATTTCAAAATATATTGAATAAGAAATGCCCGTTTATTATAAACTGTTAAAACAGTTTCCTCGAAATCATCTAAAATTTTGTTAAATATTATATAAGTATGCATATAAAACTATTCCTACGATAACGTCTTTGGGATAAAGCAATTTTCCGCGACTGAAACTTTTAATAAGGTTGAAATTATCTTCGACAATGAACTCATCATTGAACAATGAACACATCATTACAGGCCCGGGAGAATATTTCAATCTGAATAATGTGACTTTACTAGTATCATTTATTTTGAACCAGCCTTTAGGCAGTTGAAATGAGTTTAAAACATTAAGAAACTGTTCAAAATCATAATATGAAGATCTTTTTTCACAAGCTTCAAATTCGATCTTACTATTTCTAATTGCATTCGCAAAACTTTTATTTTCTAATTCGCGTAGTTTTTCATCACGACTAAGGCTAAATTTAATTGTTTTTGATAAATAAAAAGGACAAGTTGGGAGTTTGGTGGGCACAGCATCGTGTTTTAGTCTAGGAATTTTAAACTAACAGTTATATACTCGCCGGTTCTGGAATCCCTTGCAGTAGAACAAGTGATTATATTTTCCTTGGCAAAATGTAATTCACAGACCCTAGAGAACTTCGATGGAGAAAAATTTTTCCGGTGAATAGCTGCCACCCATTTAGCAGACATCACTTAATCCGTTGGAAAACGGAAAAGGTGTACTTTTGGTCCATTTTTATAGTTACCGCGGCATCCCGATACACAGCAACTATATGACATTATAAATATTTCATTTCGGTGACACACCACTACACAAAAATAGCACACTAATTAATCCTGTTACAACAAATCACAAAAAAAACAAGGGAGAAAAACCCACGTCGCTCCTGTGAGGAAGTAAACAAACACTGAAAAAGTAGGGTTAAGCGGTGAATCTGAATTCGCTTATACTTCGCTGTGCTTACGTCATGCCAATCTGACGTCAGAGTCCTCAGTCCTTGTATTCTCGGTGTTGTTGCTCCGACTCGAGATCAGCACACAGCTGTGCTTTCCAGTGCATCTTAATTGAAGACTCGGAGTTAATTGGCATATTTCTTATTGTTCCCCAATAATACACCACTGTTGAGACATCTTCATGTCAGGAAGTATTTTTTTTCTCGACGGAATTCTGAATTTCCGGTATAAACAGTGAGTTTATACCGGAGTTTCCCAATATCTCTGGCGAAAGGCGCTATGGGTTGTTATCAATGTAGTAGTCGGACCGCGATTTGTATTGGGTAACAATAAAAAAATATATCAATTCACTCCTAGTCAACTACGCTGTAGGTACTGAAGATATTTAATAAGATCGAAACAGCTGTATGCGGATTTTAATCCGGATAACTTGACATTTTCTATAATTCACTGTTTAATTGATAATTATGAATGCAGATTTCGAGTCACGGAATACATATAACCAGCTGCCTTGGAAGATTGTTTGATAATTTTGAATTATTGAAGCATTTTTCTTATTCACTTCATGTGATAATTGTTATATTTCTCTGTAGCACATCTAGGAGGAGTTTTGTTGCACATGGTGCATAGAGATGAAAAATGGAACTATATCGAGTAGACCCCACAAAGAAATTTTATGAAATCCATATTATTCATTCGATTGGAGTGTATATAAAATACATATAAAATTTTCACGGATTCGTCATTACATATGCAAAGGTATGCGTGTGAACTGTATTAATGAAATACAAACCGTAACGAAAATATATGGTAAATTAAATAACTTCGAATAATTCGAATATAATTATATATAAGGTGACAGGAACAATATACTACTAATAATACTGAAAACTAACCACTTCATGATGGAGAATAATATACAGTACTAAGAACGTTGCATTCTTTAGTAAATAATTCAAATTGATTCTTCCGATGAAACGATACTAAAACTTTTTATGGTAAGAAATGAACAAATTACCTCTTCGACCTAAATTGCTCAATTTCTGGATATGTATACATAGTTCCTTATGATTTTATTTCTTAATACATAAGACACTAACACTAATAATTTAATGTATCTAAGTATATACACTCCTCAAATCAAAAATTAAAGTATTCCATTCACTCAATTATGTTGCGGCTTCCCACGTGCGTTTCAATGTGATAAAATCTTTCAGACATTGATACTATAGTCCAAAGAAACACTTGTAGAAGATAAACGTACATCACAGTGTAATAAAATCCTTCAGACAATTATATCATAATCCGAAGAAACCTTTGAAGAGGAGGAACGGACGTCACAATGTAATAAAATCTTAAAGACACTGGTATCATATTCCTAAGAAACTATTGTAAAGGAGAAACGTGCATCATAGTGTAATAAAATTTTTCGGATACTGATATCATAATCCGAAGAAACCCGTGTAGAGGGAAAACGTACGTCATCCTAAGAAACCTTTGTAGAGAATCAACATGCAGCACAGTGTAATAAAATCTTTCAGGTACTGGAATCATAATTCGAAGAAACCCTTTAGAGGAGAAGCGTGTATCACGATGTAATAAAATCTTTCAGGCACTGACATCAGTATCCGATGAAACCTTTTTAGAGAAGAAATGTGCGTCATAATGTAATAAAATCCTTCAGATTCTGATATAATACGAACAGCCCTTGTAGGAAAGAACCGTGAGTCACGATGTAATAAAATCATTCTGACACTGTTATCAGTATCCGAAAAAACCTTTGTAGAAGAGAACGTGCGTCATAATGTAATAAAATCCCTCAGATTCTGGTATCATTATCCGAGCAAACACTTGTAGAGGAGAAACGTGAATCAAAATGAAGTAAAATAGTTCTGACACTGATATCAGTATCCGAAGCAACCTTTGTAGAGAAGGAACGTGCCTCATAATGTAATAAATTACTTCAGATTCTGCTATCATACATAAGCCGAAGAAACCCTTATAGAGGAGAAATGTGAGTCACGATGTAATAAAATATTTCTGATACTGATATCAGTATCCGAAGAAACCTTTGAAGAGGTGAAACTTGCTTGATAATGTAATAAAATCCTTCAGATTCTGATATCATAATCCGAAGAAGCCCTTCAGAGGAGAAACGTGAGTCATGATGTAATAAAGTTTTTCTGACACTGATATCAGTACCCGAAGAAACATTTTCATAGGAGAAACGTCCCTCATAATGTAATAAAATCGTTAAGATTCTGATATCATAATCCGAAGAAACCCTTGCAGAGGAGTAAAGTGAGTCACGATGTAATAAAATCTTTCAGGCACTGATATCAGTATTCGATGAAACCTTTTTAGAGAAGAAATGTGCATCATAATGTAATAAAATCCTTCAGATTCTGATATCATAATCCGAAAAAACCCTGCTAGAAAAGAAACGTGAGCCACGATGTAATAAAATCGTTCTGTGCCTGGTATCAGTATCCGAAGAAACCTTCGTAGAGGAGAACGTGCGTCATAATGTAATAAAATCCTTCAGATTCTGATATCATAATCCGGAGAAACCCTTGTAGAGGAATAAACTGAGTCACGATGTAATAAAATCTTTCAGGCACTGATATCAGTATCCGATGAAACCTTTTTAGAGAAGAAATGTGCGTGATAATGTAATAAAGTCCTTCAGATTCGGATATCATAATTCGAAAAAAACCTTTGAGAAGAAAACCGTGAGTCACGATGTTATGGAATCTTTCTGACACTGAGATTCAAAGGCTAGATCAAAGGGTATATGATAAACATAGATGAAAAGAAAATACTGGAAAGTCACTCATGAACTATAGTATAATAAACAAGGTAGTGGATTTCTTCGACAATTATAATAAAAGCCTATTTTGTTTTTGGAAATTTCTTTCTCGCACTGTGAATTGTAAACTTTCTTAATTGCTTATTTTGCAGATATATAAAATTATAATTTTGAGATGAGATACCAGATTCTTCTCGTTTCTAATAGAATATTCATGTTTTGGTGATGAATGTTCGAATAGATCCTTGTTATCAATCACACTCTAAGATATGCAAACTTATCACAGTTATATAATTTACATCAAGCAATAGTTGCAACTGATCTCAACAACCTTTATCAAATAATCATCGTCAACAAAGTCCATCAAAGCTCTCTTGGAATGTGAGTAATATTATACGGGCTGCTAAAATTGCTGAAATTGCTGTAACCCGATCCAGTGAGAAGCCGACAGAAATAGTGCTGATAACTGAACGTCGTTGATGTGATGAAAATTGAGAAATAACAAATAGGGAATGTTCGACGTATGCAAAAGCTTTTAATTATTAGTGATAATATGACGATTATCAATCTGAACGCTGTCATCCGATTAGAATATGCATTGGCGTTTTATTACTGGATAAAGACAACAACCAACTTATTCTACTATCCGATCTGATAATTATTATCTTTAAGCGTAATATCCATGCTTATTATGTTTCGTACTAAACCTATTCATCGTCTTCAGTAACTCATCTTGATACTTACAAAATACTCTTAAGTCCAACTCAAATCTTTGCACATGTAATGAAAAGTCGAGTGAAAACAACGACGAAAAAAATAAATTACCTTATAGTTTTTTTTTGGTTTAGTTTCTAAGTTTAATTTTTATTGGGCTTTCTCCCATTTGACTTACTTTCATGTGGGTCAAATGTTATCGGTTTTTATAATTGCGAGGAACTCCATTTTTGTCAAATAGTTATATGTCCAATTTTAATTAAAATTGTTTTTAAGTATTCTGAGTAATTTGTCAAAATGAACAGTTTGATTCGATAGATTCCATTTCAATTTACAAAATTTGTTTTATCTTGTTCAGAATTTACCTCACAAAATCTCCAAACAGCAGCTTACAATTGCTACTGTGTGGTAGAAAATATATTGGAGAAAAAATAAAACCGGAAACCTTCAACCGATAACTATAAACCAAATGCCGATGTGATAGTCAAGTGCTGTGATTTCTAACTTAAGAGTGATAAGAACCTGTGATAATAATAGAGAAAAACGTGGACACGTTCAACATGAAAATCAAATTACCATGTAAAGTGTGCGAGTTGTCGATGGACCAGCGGAAGCTGACGGGTGATGGGTGTACTCATACCCCCTTCGTGACCCCACTGGGTCAGATACCTTCTATGGTTCCACCCCTAGGGATGGGCATACAGAACGGAATGTTTCATTTGCCCCAGCTCAGGGATTTTATGCTTGCCGCCTACCTGCTATCAGGTAAGATGCAGAAGGTTCATAATTTATTTAATTGTTTCATTTTTGAAATGCAAAAAACCAGACAGATTCAATTCGAAAATTTCCTCCAGAATTTTAGTTTGAGCTATATAGCATATATATATATATATATATATATATATATATATATATATATATATATATATATATATATATATATATATATATATATATATATATATATATATATATAATTATATACCGGGTGTCCACGGAAGGTGGCTCGCCCCTATAACTTTTTTGTTTTCGGAGATAATGAAATGAAATTTAAAGGGTCTGGTTGATGCATAAAACTGCATTTTTTGACAAGTAACTCAACTTCATGTAACTTCCGGTTTCACCAGAAGTGGCATAAACTTTCGATTTTTAAATAGGACACCGGGTATATTTTCAGTTTTTTGTCTCCATATGATATTTAAAATACAACCATGTATCATTTGTTACTTTTTGCAACCGTTTTTTTTTTTTCGAAATAAATTTTTATTCTAGAGGGCTATGGATGCGTTCAAATAACTATTTTCGGTCGTAAAATTTATGCTAAAATACAACTTCACTATTTTAGATCAAAATGTTCCAGCTATGTGAAGTTTAATTTTAGAACTTTTATTATTATTTTTTTCAAATGGCAACATGGTGGCTCGTCGGGTTAAAAAAAAGATAATTTTATTACAATTAATTTGATACCGCACTCTAGGTAAGTATTAGGTTGAAAAAATTTTTTCGATAAAAACCTGAAATCCTATAACCTTAGAACTTTCTTTAAATGAAGAATCTCATTGAGATTTAAATAACATTTGAAATCATCGAGTAGCGACCAACACAACTGAAACAAAATAAGTCAGAAGCCAGGCCTACAAATCTACGTCGCAGGACGGTAAACAGGGCCATTTTAGAACCAAAATTATTTATTTGAACGCATCTATTATATCCCTCTAGAATAAAAATTTATTTCGAAAAAAAAATAGAGCAACGGTTACAAAAAGTAGCAAATGATACATGGTTGTACTCCAAATGTCATATGGAGACAAAATAACTGAAAATATACATGGTGTTCCATTCAAATATCGAAAGTTTATGTCACTTCCGGTGAAACCGGATGCTGCATGAAGTTGAGTTACTTGTCAAAAAATGCAGTTCTATGTACTAAACAGATCCTGTAAATTTCATTTCATTATCTCAGAAAACAAAAAGTTATAGGGGCGAGCCACCTTCCGTGGACACCCGGTATATATATATATATATATATATATATATATATATATATATATATATATATATATATATATATATATATATATAACCTCGTATATAACTGAGATTGAATTCTCGCACATGCCTTGGTGAAACATAATAAAGAATAAAGTTTAAAGTTTAAAATGAAACACACTTTGCTCAAGTTTCACTATATAAAAATATTTACTTAGATACTGTATTTAGCAGTAAAGGATAGTCGACATGTTTCGAGTTATGAACGCATTATCAAGACTAACTACAGGAAAGTATTACATCTTGTTTTATAAAACAGACAATAGCAAAGGTGATACCTGAAAATCAATTTGTTCGTTTACACAAGGGGTTATTAACTGTTATGGGCGGAACTTATTTCAAGAAGGTCAAGGCTGAGGTCAAGGCGCTTTCCTTCGTTCCTAAATGCAACAATTGGGTTTTGTTGAAATCCAGGATATGATTAAATTTTATACAATGTTCGGAGAAGCTAGTGGTATTTTTTTTTGTAAAATTGACTGTTTTATGTTCTTCAACACGAATGTTTACATTCCTTCCTGTTTGTCCAATATAGAAAGCAGGACATTCGTCGCAAAATATTTTGTAAACACCACTGTTTTTTCCGATGTCAGATTTTTCTTTATTATTGACCAATAATGACTTCAAGTTTCTTTTATTTGTATAAATTGTTTTGACGTTATTTTTCGATAGTCTGTTACAAAATTTGCTACTCAAATTCGGCACATAATTGATTGGGAAGTATTTTTGTTCTTCATTAATAGTTTGCGTGGGGTATCTATATTGAATGCAACAGATTCTTTATTCGTTTTTTCCCAATGAGCTTATCGATAAGACTTTCATTGTAACCGTTATTGGTGTCTAATAATTTGATTGTACTAACTTCGCTCCCAGAAGTACAGGATATTAGCAAACTAATTCCAAAATTTCTTCATAATATCTAAATAACGCAGTAATGAAAATTTATTTGGCGCTAAGTATATTCTGAACGAAAAATTGCGAATTTAATTGATTTCTCGAGAACCACTTACCTATATAGATACAGGTAAGTATCATACAAAAATATTCATGAAGCAATTGTGCTGCGAAAAATCAGTAATATACATGGTGTCTCATTTTTAATGTCAAATTTGTTGCTCCTTTTCGGTATAAGTGACAACTCTTAAAATATATATAGTTGATGGAATGGAGCTATTTATCCAAGTAACCAAATTTTTAAAGTGATACTAAGTATGTCTAGTTTTCCGTAAACATCGCAGATGCCACCGACCGTGAATTGCATGTGTATTCTACGCATTATTCACACGAATATAATTTATGAATTACTGCAGTTTCAGATGTCGAATTGTATACATGTTGTAGAGAAAATTACTTATTTAAGCTAATTCAACAGTTGATACATAATAGTAGCTTTTAAATCTGATTAAGGACTTTCAACAAAACAAACTGCTTTTTTATTACATCGTCAAGATTGTCGTTTAGGGTTAAGTATTAATAAATACCTGAATAGATGGTTGACAGGTGTTTAGGTTTAAACCTGTAACCGCCCATCCTGGAAATACTTATAACGTCCTGTTCATAATTCTCCGAAGAAATAAACAGTCGTTTATTCGTAAGAGCTTCGTATCCCGCTGAGGCGCAGAAGCCTTGGCCGCAATGACAACCATTTTTGCACTTACATTCGTACCATACCTTTAATGTCATTTGTATACGCAGGGCCGGCTCGTGCCGAGGGTGCAAGGAGTGCATGGCACCCGGGCGGCATTCTACAAAGAGGCGGCAAAAACTGAAAAAATGTTATTCATAAACACATCCACAAAGGTGCTGATCGCTAAAAAAATCTATTGAGGAAGGTGGAACTGTTGAGTCGGCCAACCAAAATTCAATTCAGTTAGAAAAAAAGATGGACATCGGTTATTAAAAGATTTATGTGTGTAATTCAGTATTCAGCTGGACAAAACCTAGCTTTTTGAAGAATTAATAAAAAACTTTTCGAAAAAGGAATGGTAATTTTATGAAGCTAATTGAATCAATATCAAAATTTAATAATATAAATATTATTAAATTTTGCAATTGATTCAATTAGCTTCATAAAATTACCGGATGAACATATTGGCAGATTTCAAAAAGATAGCACTCACATGTCACATTATTTAGGTCATAATATCCAAAATGAAATAATTTCATATTGAAACGAAGGTTAATAATAACAATTTACACATTTATTCAAAGAAATAACGCATGACGCACGTTTCGGTGGAACGTCACCTTCTTCAGATGCTAATGGCAAACTAACTATGTTTCTCTGTTATATCGAGAACAAGAAATAAAGAGATGACAAATTGTGTAGAAGGGGTAAATAGAAAGATAGTTACAAATAATAATTATTAGAATAGGAAAAACCAATTCTGAACTGCTAGTCAGGTTGAAAACTTCTGAAAGTTCAAAATAGAATTTCAGGACACAAACGTAGCTTTGTTAATCAAAAGTCGGATTCACATTATGCAAACCATTTAATCCAAGAGAATCACACATTTAATTTCGATTTTAAAATATTAGTCAAATGCTGAAAGTAAGGAAATTAAACTTAATTTTTCAGAATCATTACAGATAAATAAATACAAACACATTCCGGTCTCCTATTGAATAGCCAAATCGATCATACTTCAAGCCCCCTTCTCAATCTTTTCAAAATTACCGAACTACCTGACTAGCAGTTCAGAATTGGTTTTTTCTATTTAATAATTATTTTTAACCATCCTTCTATTTACCTCTTCTACACAATTTGTCATCTCTTTATTTCTTGTTTTCGATATAACAGAGAAACATAAATAGTTTGCCATTAGCATCTGAAGAAGGCGAAGTTCCACGGAAAAGTGCGTCATGTGTTATTTCTTTAATTAAATGTGTAAATTGTTATTATTAACCATTGTTTTAATATGTTTATTAATTTACACCATGTATCGGCTCAATCAATCCAAAATTTGAAATGATTTCTCTTATAGGTGAAAAAGTAAAACAATTAATGGCATTTCTAAGAATTTAAAAATTAGGGAGCATTTTCTATGGTTCTACCTAGTTAAAGATACAACTGGTGAAGGATTAACAGCTGTTTTATTAAATTATTTGTAAGAATTTGATGTTGGTATCAAATATATGAGAGGGCAGGGATATGACAATAGCGCAACATGAAAGGGAAACATAATTTAATTAATACTTTTCCGAACTTATGTGTAACTTTACGGATTTTTTGAACGATGCCTGTCACTGGAGCTCACAGTGAGAGATTTTTTTTCAAAATTAAAAATTGAGAACTATCTGGGATTTGCTATGAGTCCGAATATGCTTCCAAATTTGGCTATCATAAGCATCGAAAATGATATCTGCGAAGCGTTAGATATGACAGATTAAATTAAAGAATTCACAATTAAAAAAGTGAGAGAAGTTGCTTACAATAACTAACACTTATAACGCATCTATGTTCAAAATGCTAATAAAGAATGAAAGAGTAATACAGAATTATGTATACAGCTATGGTAATTCTTTTTTGTTGAGCATTATATAAAAGTACTATCTTCGTTATGTTTGATTAAAATATATTCTTTTTCGAAATTGTACAAAGAAATAAAGTTTATAAAAAGTTACCGTTATCATTTTTAATTAATTGTTTCATTTCTTTAAAAAATTAACAGTTACCTTTCAATTAAAATCAGAATTTCAAATGAACGTAGTTATTATTATTGACGGAATATGACATTGATGTTTTAATGAGGAAGGGCGGTAAATTATGTCTTGCACCCGGGCGGCATACACCCTTGGGTCGGCCCTGTGTATACGTATCATGTTGAAGACATATCCAACTTAATTGCTTAACTGTTAGATCGAATACTAAAGATGTGCTATATAAATACTATAGTATGAAATAGTATATTAAAATGTTAATAATAATTTTAAAATAATATTAATATGTTTAATAATAAAAGAAACTTGAAGTCATTCTTGGTCAATAATAAAGAAAAATCTGACATCGGAGAAAACAGTGGTGTTTACAAAATATTTTGCGACGAATGTCCTGCTTTCTATATTGGACAAACAGGAAGGAATGTAAACATTCGTGTTGAAGAACATAAAAGGTCAATATTGCAAAATAAAAATACCACTGGCTTCTCCGAACATTGTATAAAATTTAATCATTTCCTGGATTTCAACAAAACCCAATTGTTACATTCAGGTAACAAAGGAAAGCGCCTAGAAATTCTCGAAATAAGTTCCGCCCATAATAGTCAATTACCCCTTGTAAACGAACAAATTGATTTTCAGGTATCACCTTTGCTTTTGTCTGTTTTATAAAATAAGATGTAATACTCTTCTGTAGTCAGTCGACTATTCTTTACTGCTAAATACAGTATCTGAATATTTTCATATAGTGAAACATAAACCAAGTGTGTTTTATTTTAAAGTTTATACTTCATTCATTAATATGTTGCAAGAGTTATTGAAGACTCGCGGTATAACGCCTTTCTTTACTGTAGTATCGTCGATAAGTTTACGTCGGAATTTACTTTTGAATTTAGTGCGAATTTATTAAAATACTTTAGTTATACTTTATTTGTGATATTTTGATTTTATGTGTTATCTACATGTAGGATATTACGTGGTCATTATCAAGTGGGATATTACGCAATTCATTAGCAGTTATAATAAGTGATAAGTTCAAACGTCAAACACGTTCGTACTTCATGTTGTGAAATTGATGAACTATCAAATTATTCATCGAATTTCCCGCCGTTCAGAAAAATCCGAAACCATAGACATATTTCGAAGCTTCATCAATATATGTATTAAAACAATGGTTAAAAATAACAATTTACACATTTATTAAAAGAAATAACGCATGACGCACGTTTCGGTGGAACTTCACCTTCTTCAGATGCTAATGGCAAACTAACTATAATTCTCTGTTATATCGAAAACAAGAAATGACAAATTATGTAGAAGCGGTAGAGGGATGGTTACAAATAATTATTGGAATAGGAAAACCCAATTCAACTGCTAGTCAGGTAGTTCGGTAATTTTGAAAAGATTGAGAAGGGGGCTTGGAGTATGATGGATTTGGTTATTCAATAGGAGACCGGAAGGCTTGTATTTATTTATCTGTAATGATTCTAAAATATTAAGTTTAATTCCCTTACTTTCAGTATTTAATATTTTAAAATCGAAATTGAATGTGTGATTTTCTTGGATTAAATGGTTTGCATAATGTGAATCTGACTTCTGATTAACAAAGCTACGTTTGTGTTCTGAAATTCTAGTTTGAAAACTTCTACCAATGTAAAACTTATCACAATCTTCACAATTAATTTTATAAACTCCTGATTTATTATCTTTATGAACTTTGGATTTATTATTTTTTATATGATTTCCTAAGTTATTACCGGTACGATAAGCAATGTTAATGTTGCGCTTAGATAAGAGAGATTTAAGTTTTCTACTTGAATTTCCGATGAAAGTGAGGCTGTTATATTTGATATTATTTTTAGTAAAGGGGTACACCTGGCTAATCGCATTTTTGAACATTATATGAATAAATTTTACACGATCTTCATATTATAAAGTGTATATACCTAATCTGTATAAATATATGTACGAAAATTTCAAAAATTACTGTAAAATAATTACAAAAAGAGCACCCCTTCAGTTCACATTATACCGCGCAGAAATTTATATAGAAAATATTTCATTATTCTCACAAAATTATTAAGCAAACAAAAAGCCATCTCATAGAATAACTTTATATCAAAATCATGATTTCCATTAGAAATTTAGGGAAATTTTAGACATAGATCAGAATTACCACCAAATTGATATGTTCGAGAAAATGTTATAGGTACATCGAAAACAAACTTATGAATAATCGAGAAATTATTTGTATAAATATCTCAGCACATATAATTTCTCCTCAAGAGACAATGGGCACTTGAAAACAACCACAAATATCAATAATGTATATCTTTCAAATCTCCTATTCAACTATGTGGCTTCCTAATTGTATAAACGGCCGTAATACAAAACGGCGCAGTTCTTTGAAACGGCTAGTTAAAATTTAGGCGATTTTTAATTTAGCTGAACATTGAACAGCCATATTGTAATGGAAATTTTCCGTTCTACAATACAATGCGGCTGAATATTGCTTTGCCATTTTGCGAAACGGAAACTGTTAAACCGCTGCTTTATCACAATAGGTCCCAATTTTACCATAAATATTGTGTTGTGCAAACAGGAATTGGATATTGGAAATCAAATGCTGAAAAACCACCAGGAAATGAATTGTAAGTATGAAATAGTGGGACAGTGGGTAAGACGGACAGCTATGAAACTTCCACGATCAAATGTTCGATGCAGTATTTAGCCTCGTATTTCGCTGAATGTACAAAAATTAGATCGTGGACTAATCGATACAAAGATGATTTATGTTTCCTGGTACTTTCGAGTATATATATATATATATAATAAATTTCATAGTCGTTTATTGATAAAGGGAAATGTTAAGGATTATACACCTTGTTGACACAATTCCAAAACGTAGGTATATTCATGTATTACAATAGTCCACTTGGTTTTATCGATAGCTACTAGAAATATTCGGCAGGATTAAAAAAGTAATGACGAAAAAGCTGTAGTGTGTGGGGTAGTGCAATATTTGATAAGAATTTTCACAAGACAAAAAATTATAGAATTATCGAAAATATGATAGAAATATAGGATTTTCGATTTATTACATCAGCTCACTTGGTTTTATCGATACTAGAAAGTTTCAGCAGACTTGAAAAATTGTGACAATTAAAAAAGCTGCATGAAAGTGGGGGGGTAGTGTAATTATCGATAAGAATTTTCACTACCCCACTTACCTGCAGCTTATTCGTCATTACTTTTTTGGAACGAAGTTCCTTATCGCGCGTTGCGAAAGGGGGCTAGACGGGAAAAATTGAGACCAAAAGTTGTACCGACACTTCATGCGCGCGCACGCCGTTTTCTCCCTCTTTCTTTCCGTTCTCTCATCTCGTCTCTTATCCCACTCCGCTACGTCGCCAATCCATTGATGTGAAACATCGAAATAATTGTGTAAAAGTTATATGTATAAAATAACAGATTACGACAGGAATCAGATATGGCATAATGAAAATGAAAAGATAAAGCTTTACAAATTTGTTCCATAAAATAATGACTACGTATTGTAGGTTTATATTCAATTATATAGCTTGGCGATACGTTATCCTTGCGTTATTATCACTCTTGCGTCTAAAAAACTGCATAGCGTTGACGACCGGGTGGTCTAAGTACCGAACCCAGGTGTGTCGTATTTCTGGGTTCGAATCCCAGAGGCGACTCCTGGCTTTTTTCATTTTTTCATTTACAATCTCGTAAGAGTTCTAAGCCCCACATTTCTATGTATAAAAGAACAGATTATGACAGGAATCAGATATGGCATAATGAAAATAAAAAGATAAAGCTTTACAAATTTGTTCCATAAAATAATGACTACGTATTGTAGGTTTATATTCAATTATATAGCGTGGCGATACGTTATCCTTGCGTTATTATCACTCTTGCGTCTAAAAAACTGCATAGCGTTGACGACCGGGTGGTCTAAGTACCAAACCCAGGTGTGTCGTATTTCTGGGTTCGAATCCCAGAGGTGACTCCTGGCTTATTTCATTTTTTCATTTACAATCTCGTAAGAGTTCTAAGCCCCACATTTCAAAATTAATTATTTAAGTTTACGTTATTCTCTATAATACTAAATTTCTTAAATACTTTTATGTACTGAAATAAAAAAATCAATCAGCTATTTTATTACAATTCCTTCACAAATTAATCGAAATGAACTTCGTTCCATCCCAGTGTCCCTTGACACCTCTCTTCTTTTTTAAACCTGCTGAACATATCTAGTATCTATAGCAGTGGTTCTCAACCTTTTCACCACTGAAGACCACTTGTACCTTTCAGAATTCTTGGCGGACCACTTAGATATTTCCCAATAATAGGTAAAATGAACACTGAAGTTTTACTAATGAATTTATTATTTACAAAATAAAAAAGAAAATACATAGTGAAAGACAAAAGAAATATAAAAAACAAAATAAAAAGTCATAGATAGCGCCAAATTAAGACGTTAATGACTCCCTTGGTCTTGCTTCTCACTTGAAAGTTTCTCAATATTTGGCTCGAAAGAAGTAAACGCCAGTCTCATAGGAGCATTAAAATTTAGCAACCTATTTCTGTGTTTATTCTTGATGACACATAATGTTGAGAATGCTGCCTCACAGAGATAAGTGGAATGAAAAAAAATAGGCAGACGCATTAATTAACGTCTCAAGAGCCAAAATTTTAATTGTTTATTTTATGACTGTTCACTTCGCGGACCGCGGACCACATAAAAAACAGTTCGCGGACCACAGGTGGTCCGCGGACCACAGGTTGAGAATCACTGATCTATAGAACCAAGTGGGCTATTGTAATGAATGAATATTATACGTTTATGTGTTAATGTCATATTTTTTCGATGCGCCACCTACTTTTTGGAATTGTGGCATTGTAATTAGGCCGGAAATAGTTGTAATTAATTACAGAAACTTATATCATCGTCGGCCGGAGACATTCCCGATGGTCGAGACAGCTTGTTGTCAACTAAAATGTTTCTCGAATTGTTTTCAACTCGGTGTAGATACAATGGAAACAAAAGTTTGCAATTTTTTGGAGAGTTTCAAACAGTTGGGAACACTAAAGTTGCCAACAATTTCGGTGGATACCCACCATTAACGTAGAGCTAGCCTGATGAGTATGTTAATATGTGACATGAAATTGAAAGAGAGCTTATAAGTACCGCGATAAAATCGAAGGATGCCGCAGAATGATCGGTTACGGTTCGAGCATATTAGTCGACTGCTGCTCTGCTGATGGGACCACACAAGTGTCGAAGGAAAAGGGGGTCTTTCAGCGAGGAAGTGCCCCAGGTGTTTCCGACCGTACCTACTCGAGGCAGAAATGAAAAATATGGCATTCATTTATTCATTCGAAGGAATGAATTGGATATTTTATCTGGATGATCTCGGTTGCGGCTCATTTAATCTAATTGAATGAATGTGCGCCGGGTGTTGAGCCCCGCGCGAATAACCTCGAGATTTACGGCCAATTTGATTCATTTTTTCGATGGAATGAGGGCTGAAGTCCATTCAAACGACGTTGTCGACACATTAATTTTAATTTAGTCTAGTCCTCTGCTGTAATTGGAATACTTCACGCTTCACTCGGAGATCTCGTGATAATATGATTATTATGAATATATCCTTCCAGTTTAATTACGGCGTGTTTATAACTAACAGAAGTTGTTGCACACCTTTTGTATTTCAGACTGTTGAAAAAAATCGTGAGCAGCAGAGCTACTTCACTAAGGTCTTTTTGTTAGCGCGAAATGCAGCGCGTCGAGATGCGATTCAAACGGATTGAATTATTGTACTTTGAAATATCACGCTTAAATGGCAAACCGAATTGAAAAGTAAAAAATAATAAACTATAAAAAAAAATTGTAACCACTCTCCCTTTTGAGGTATATGCCCGAGCTAGCTGGGAGATTGGTTAAACATATATGGGTTCTAGTTTGTTCTCAGTAATAACAACTCGATAAAATGAAGGTATTTACTACTTTCTTATTACATAGAATGAGACTTATCTGTTCTTTTTTTATTTAAACGTTTTAGATTCTATCCTAGGTGGATTGTACTCTCGATTTTTGCCTTATCTTTGTCCCTAGTTTCTTGGTAGCTCTAGCTGTGGGTTTATAGTAGCTTTAGTTAAATGTTCCAGCCAAGGTGAATTTTAGCTCCAGACAAGGTGAATGTTAGCTCCAGACAAGGTGGTTTTTAGCTCCAGACAAGGTGAATGTTAGCTCCAGATAAGGTGGTTTTTAAACTCCAGCCAAGGTGACGCTACAGATACTTAAAAATTTTAATATATTGAATAGTCGTTCAATAGATATTGACTATAACTCTTAACACTTAACGATGTGGTATATTCAACAACTATTTGGCAAAAAAGAGTGATGCTATACGTGCACATACGACGCTATCTCGATATTCCCATTGTACGCAAGTCATTAATCATAGAGGAAACAAAAGTGACGTATCGTATGATAGCGTGAATCACGGTATTTCAGTGTAGAATTCAGTGGCGACAGCTAAGTGGAGAATTTACACGTTACAAAATTAAGAAGTGAATCGTGGTTGAGGAAAAAAAGTTGAAACCAACGGAGGAACGTATCTGAACATCAACTGAATCCACGTACCAAATTTCAACCCTCTATTGTGAAAAAAATTCGCGAAGTGCATCGTGTACTGATAGCGAAGCAGGTCGGCATGCGATGTGAATGGAATAGTCCCCGCGCGGTGCAGCGCGACTGAGGAAAATGGTTGAAACTACCAAAAGGCTCTTTCTCAATATTAACTCAATCTACATACCAAGTTTCAACCTTCCATCTGCAGAAGCTGTGGAGTTTTTCGAAAACGACGAAAAAACAAGAAATATCTACGTAAAAATGGCGGCGATTGCAGAAATTCAACCAAATTTTGATACTTCTGCTCTGCAACGTAAGCAATACCAGGTACCAAATTTCAGATGATTTGAATTGATGGGAGCCTCTGCAGATGCCAATATGTACCGGGAAAAAAAAAAAATATATATATATATATATAAGAGAGAGGAAGTCTTTGCTGACCAGTTAGGATAAAGCTATGAGAAAATTCGTTGGGTACGCAGCATGCAGGAAGTATACTCTTATAACACTTTTTCCAATATTTCGACAATGTTTATTGTCATCATCAGGGAATGCTACAAAATTATTACAAAGTGAACTAGGACAGATAGTGGAAAAAGAACAATTAACTTACAGTGTCCATGAGATTGTATGCAAAGATCTTAAAACAAATTTAATCCTGACGTTAACAACAAAAGTGCACATGTTCAGAACAAAGTCAGTGAGAGTAACTCATAATTGCCATCATCACCAAATTTGAACAATTAAAGGCAGGAACAAACAGTCACATTAAAATTCAAATTATTGTAAAATTATTTTTAAACACATCATACCGGAATTACATCGTCGGCATGGAAAGTGAATGAAATTAAAAAATATATAACCAAAAAGTGAGGCTAAAGTGAGAACATAGAAAAAGGTGAACCACGCTAAGGACCGAATCTTACTCTTAGAGCATCAGAGCACAGAAAGATATCACATCTTATTGCACTTGGATCAGTATCCTCACAGTGTAAGAGTTTCAAACTCCTTTTCTATTGATTGATTTAATTAAAATTTTAATTTTATGTTTCACTTTAGACAGTTTTGATCCTTTTTATAATTAACCTCTCTTTATGGTTTCCTAAATTTTAAATAACGTTTTTCATCATAATAATTTTCATGTGTATCTTTCGGTTTTGTAATTTAATAATTTTCAGCTTTCGGAGGTTTTTTCCCCCCTTTTTGGTAAGAGATGACACACTGGCGATGTGATATCTTTCTGTGCTCTGATGCTCTAAGAGTAAGATTCGGTCCTTAGCGTGGTTCACCTTTTTCTATGTTCTCACTTTAGCCTCACTTTTTGGTTATATATTTTTTAATTTCATTCACTTTCCATGCCGACGATGTGATTCCGGTATGATGTAGTGTTTAAAAATAATTTTACAATAATTTGAATTTTAATGTGACTGTTTGTTCCTGCCTTTAATTGTTCAAATTTGGTGATGATGGCAATTATGAGTTACTCTCACTGACTTTGTTCTGAACATGTGCACTTTTGTTGTTAACGTCAAGATTAAATTTGTTTTAAGATCTTTGCATACAATCTCATGGACACTGTAAGTTAATTGTTCTTTTTCCACTATCTGTCCTAGTTCACTTTGTGATAATTTTGTAGCATTCCCTGATGATGACAATAAACATTGTCGAAATATTGGAAAAAGTGTTATAAGAGTATACTTTCTGCATGCTGCGTACCCCCAACGAATTTTCTCATAGCTTTATATATATATATATATATATATATATAGGGTTATTCACGTTATTCGACACGAAGAGTTATGGCTAAAGTATTAGAACTACATTTTAAAAATATTTTCATGTTGTACAGGGTGTGCCAAAAACACGAAAAGTATCAAAGTTGGTATTTTTTAAATGGAATACCCTGTATATTATTTCAATTTTGGATTTTACAGTGAAAACAAATGCCAGTTTCTTAAGGTTTAATTCACGTAAACCTTATGGTTTTATCTCGTATTTTGTGAAAATGTAGTGTCAGTTTCAACGCTTTAACTCTCAACTGGTGTTTTCTTGTTTTTAACCAAATTAATGATAAGGCCTACTAACTGGATCAAACTTTATATCGCACTTGTGAAATATTGACTAACTTCGACTTGGTGTGTAAAAATAAAGGTAAAATAATTGCAATCTTTAAACGGCACTAACTTGGTTAACTTAAACAGGACACCCCGTATTTTATGTCACCAACAGATGTAAATTTTAATTGTCTATAGAATACCTAAATACATTCCAATCGATATCTCTTCACGTTTTCAAATAGTTGCATATTCTTTAGTAGAAACTAGTGAGAGGCTCCATCGCCTATTAAATAGATCCGTGAAAAATAAAGATCGATAAAAATATAGTTTCTCGATCGAGCAGTGCTAAGCCCGTCCCTGCCTCTGTCGAACGGGCGCACCATCTGCTCGCTGTCAATCTCGAATTCGTTCGGAATCGGCTAGATACTACGACCTCATTGGGCCTCGCCGTGCCGAAACTTCTCGATAGAATTCAACCCGTCCAACTATCGGCTCCAAAGCCGGTCACGTGAATTCGAGTCCATGTGACGCGAAAATAGTTTTTAAGCGTCGGGAATGCAGCCGTTTTCGCGAATTTCGGAGAAACGTCAAACTTTAAACGTTCGATATCGAAGATCGGCGTCGCGGTCGGGAACGGGACATAGCCTAATCACTACGAAAAGATCGGCGGCGATCGACGGGGCCCTTCGGGCCCTGCGATTTGGGGCCGATCTCCTTATCTCTGCTTCATAAGTTTGCCATGATGCGGCCTTCGGCCGCCTGCATTTTAGGAAGTCGAATTTGGCAAACCAATTATTTATTTAGTATTATATACAATCAACATTTGTTGCCGAAACATAAAGACATTTTAAGAATTGGAAAATTTACGGAAACAAGCAAACAAGTGGCACGAATGTTTACTAGTTGCGTTCTCGATGCGTTTCCACTGCGATAGCAACACGGATTTGTTTACACATGTTTCCTATTATCTTTTGAAGTTCACCGCTTAAAATGGAAACCGATGACAAGTAGGAACAGTCAACATTTGTTGCCAAAAAATAAATAAATTTAAGGAACATTTTGGAACATTTACGGAAACACGGAACAGCAACAAAAATGTTCCTCCGGTGGAATCGTAGCTTAAAGGGTGACAAGTAGAAACAATCAACATTTGTTGCCGAAACATAAAAAATTTTGAAGGAACATTTTGGAACATTTACGGAAACACGCAACAGCAACAAAAATTTTCCTCCGGTGGAACTGTAGCTTGAGATATCTCTCGACTCTGCATATGTACTAATTGCAATATCCTTCAGAAGAAATCTTCGCTGTACGCGAAATATACCTACTTTAGATGATCTGGATAAATAATTTTCCAACTCCTGAATCCCTGAATAAATTTCAATAATTTCAGAGTTATTCATGAATCAATACCTACTATGAAAAATTGAACGGTTTCAGTTTGTAGTTTCTGCGAGTGAAGTATGTAAATCTTCCCGAAGTTCGAAACGTGTTCTCGAACAAAAAACGTTTATATTTAACTTCGATGTTCCGTCTGTTCGAACAACTCAATTTATCACCGTTAACGCCCAGCCGAACTTCGAGTTTGTTTCCCCTAATTTCTCCTGTCACTTTCAGAGTAGGTACAAGGAAATTTCAGCATTTTAGCGAAATGATCCTTTTGGTTCGCTCGAAATCAGGTACGAGATGATGAATATTTATTTATTTACAAAATTAATCGAAATTTTGTCAACTTTTCGATGTAAAATTGTGTCCGTATAATAATAATCATTTGAATTAATATCCTCCATAGTAAATCAATTATATCAAGAAATTGTGGGATTTAGGACAAAATTATACCTACACTGGATTTATATAGTGTTTATATTTAGCAACGTTTCGAGATTAGTTTCATCTGCTTCATCAGGCCTAAAAAAGTTGTTATTCTTGAAAATGTTTACAAAACTTTATTAAATACGACAATCAAAACATCAATTACCTCTATAAAACTTGTCAATCCATCAGTCATCAAATTAATACTATATACTACCATCATCTATTATTTGACACGCTGACTTATATTCCATTCAAAACAGGACATCTAAATTCTAATTCTCCAGTAGAATGTGCAATAGTCAACTTAACCTCACTAGATTTTCTTCTTCTGCAATTTTATTTCAATATTATTTTCGTTTTTTCTTTTTCTTTTAACAGTTTGACTTAGCATAACCAGGTACTATCTATTAATTATAAGATAAGTGCTATTAATAGGATATTGTTCAAGTCGATTAAATTAAGCAGCCCCCGACATTATGAAGAAAATATCAACAAAGTCATTAAAATAGTAGATAATAATAACTATCCCAAAACTTTCACAAAAAGGGTAATCCATGAACTTTTAAAGAAAGTTACACTAAATAGAACAGATAAGATAGAACCGAGTATACCACTAATAACGAAAAAATATTATAAAATACCTTACCTCCCAGAACTCTCACAAAAAATAAAAAAAGCTTTAAAAATTGAAAATGGTGAACTAGTTTTTTATAATATGAAGACTGTTAATAATCTGTACAGTAACATGAAAGACAAAATCGACAGAGAGAAAAAATCTATAGTGATATATGGTATCTTCTGTCTTGATTGCCCAAAGTTATATATAGGACAGACAAAACAATATTTAGAGAATAGAATTAGACAACACAAAAATAACCTAAAAGATATAACAAACAAAGATAAGACTGCTCTATCCTCCCATTTTTGCATTGTTGACCATATATAGATTTAATTTTGAAGATCTGAAAATATATGATAAAGAAAAACAGTGGAAAAAAAGAAATATATTAGAAATGATCCGCATAAATACCAACAATAGTGTTAATTTCAGATCAGATACAGAACACCAAAGTAAACTATATAATAGTATTCTGATTGAATACAAACACCTAAAGATTGATTCAGTGGGAAATAATTGATGGGATGATGAAAATTTGAGGTTATATTGTTGTTATCGACTTATTTTGACTGGTTATTCTAATTCAAACTGTTAAAAGAAAAAGAAAAAACGAAATGAAATAAAATTGAAAAAGAAGAAATTTTAGTGAGGTTAAGTTGATTATTGCACATTTTACTGGAGAATTAGAATTTAGATGATGCCCTGTTTTGAATGGAATATAGGTCAGCGTGTTGAATAAATAATGGATGATGGTAGTATATAGTTTCAATTTGATGACTGATGGATTGACAAGTTTTATAGAGCTCTTTTTAGGCCTTTTTAGGTCTGAGAAATCAGATGAAACTAATCTGCGAAACGTTGCTAAATATGAACACTATATAAATCCAGTGTATAATTTTGTCCTAAATTCCAAAATTTCTTAATATAATTGATATAATAATAATAAATAATAATTAATTGTATCTATTTGTCTGTAAATACAAACAATGATTACAAGAGGCGAAATCTAGCTAAAGCTACTCTACTCAACCTCATGTTTACAAATTTTCAAGGAAAATTTATAGAGGTATAAAATTTTCTAAAATGTACATCACATAAAAAAGTAATACCTACTGATCAATACTAGATTATTTTCACAACAAAACATACTTATATAATAAGCATTACTGATTTTGAAGCAAAATTCTCTTATAATTACTCTTTACGAAACGAAGGGATTTGTCTTTTAAGCATATAGAAATACCTGAGATTGAATTCTCGCACATCACTTGGTGAAACATCATAAAGAATAAAGTATAAACTTTAAAATAAAAACACTTGGCTTATGTTTCACAATATAAAAAATCTTTAGATACTGTACTTAGCAGTAATAAAAAAAAAGTCGACATGTTTCGAGCTATGAACTCATTATCAAGACTGACTACAGGAGAGTATTGCATCGTAATTTATAAAACAGACAAAAGCAAAGGTGATACCTGAAAATCAATTTGTTCGTTTACAAGGGGTACAAGGGGTAATTGACTGGAAATAAGTTCCGCCCATAATAGTCAATTACCCCTTGTAAACGAACAAATTGATTTTCAGGTATCACCTTTGCTTTTGTCTGTTTTATAAAATAAGATGTAATACTCTTCTGTAGTCAGTCGACTATTCTTTACTGCTAAATACAGTATCTGAATATTTTCATATAGTGAAACATAAACCAAGTGTGTTTTATTTTAAAGTTTATACTTCATTCATTAATACGTTGCAAGAGTTATTGAAGACTCGCGGTATAACGCCTTTCTTTACTGTAGTATCGTCGATAAGTTTACGTCGGAATTTACTTTTGAATTTAGTGCGAATTTATTAAAATACTTTAGTTATACTTTATTTGTGATATTTTGATTTTATGTGTTATCTACATGTAGGATATTACGTGGTCATTATCATGTGGGATATTACGCAATTCATTAGCAGTTATAATAAGTGATAAGTTCAAACGTCAAACACGTTCGTACTTCATGTTGTGAAATTGATGAACTATCAAATTATTCATCGAATTTCCCGCCGTTCAGAAAAATCCGAAACCATAGACATATTTCGAAGCTTCATCAATATATGTATTAAAACAATGGTTAAAAATAACAATTTACACATTTTTGTCTGTTTTATAAATTACGATGCAATACTCTCCTGTAGTCAGTCTTGATAATGAGTTCATAGCTCGAAACATGTCGACTTTTTTTTATTACTGCTAAGTACAGTATCTAAAGATTTTTTATATTGTGAAACATAAGCCAAGTGTTTTTATTTTAAAGTTTATACTTTATTCATATAGAAATACTATTGAAAACTAACACTGCATTATAAGTAAATGACCGTTGAAAAATTGATAACCTATATTTAGCAGCATAAGACTATGCGGATATCTCAGAAACAGATTGTGAACATCACCACGAAATATTAATTTGGTCCTTAAATAAATAGGATTTGACGTCAAAATAGTACGGTATACGAAAGCCACGAGGTGATATTTATACAAGTTAGAGGGCATCCATTAATTACGTGAGGTGTTTAGGAGGGAGGGGGTCGAGCGAAATCTCACTCAATCTCACGTGGGGGGGGGTCTTTCACTTGACAAATTCTGTACACTAAAATTCCAACTTAAGAGTTAATTCCGTTAAATTCACTATAATTCCATTCAATTCACTACAATTCTATTCAATTCACTATAATTTTCAATCAATTCCGCACAATTCCATTCAGTTCACTCTAATTCCGATAAATTCCGTGCAATTCTGCTCAATTCCATATAATTCGCTCTAATTAATTTGATTGAATTAACTACAGTGTTTCTTTGTTGAAGAGAATTCACCATGGCATTTTAAATTCAATAATTCATTTACTTATATTTCAACACTGCTTTTAAATATCAAACTAGTAAGTATTCCTTTTTATAGTTCTTATTGCACCAGATCAGAAAACTCACTAAATTTTCAGGTGTCAAATAAAGCTTCTCAGTCGTATTTTCTCATAAAACACATAGGTACTATTGCAGTGTATCCAAAAAAAGCTAGTAGAAATCAGTAATTTTTCTATCCATTTCAGACCTACTAGACCACGATTTTCGAAACATCTTTCATGTCTGGTATATATATATATATATATATATATGTATAATGAAAAATTGCCGAACTCCACAGCTTCTGCAGATTGAGTTAGAGGGTTGAAGTTTGGTACACACATTGAGTTTATGTTGACTTCAAATCCTTTTTTGATTTCAACTTTTTTTCTCAACCGCGCTGCATTTCGTGGTAGCTATTCCATTAGAATTGCATCTCAATTTGCAATCAGTACGCGATGCACTTCGCGAAAATTTTGTCACAATAAAGGGTTGAAATTTGCTACGTGGATTATTTTGATTTTGAGGTACTTACGTTCCTTCGTTGGTTTCAACTTTATTCCTCAACCATGATGCACTTCGCAATTTTTTTTTATAAAATAAATTATTTTCTTTTTTTCAATTCCGTTTCCTATTTAAGCGTGATTTTTCAAAACAAAATTGTATCCGTTAGAATCGGATCTCAACGCGATGCATTTCTCGTGTAAAATACGACCTTAGTAATGGAACTCTGCTGCTCACGCCTTATTTTAATCTATAAAACTTATTTAAACTTTCGAACTTGTTCAAAGTCCTAAGCTAAATAGCTCAAAACTTGAAAAGAGAATGGGGGGCTAAGATAATTTTCACATTCATAAAACATCATTTATTATGAAACTAAAAAAAAATAATCAGCAAAATATATAAAAATGAAACTTTGAAAAAATATTGAACGAAAATATAACTTCTTACAAATAAAAAGGAACTATTTTTGTCAAAGAGATCACATGAATTAAAAAGCCACTTTTTCAAAAGTGTCATAACATTTTCGTATCGTTTTATCGTTCGTATCGTTTTATCTGAAACCGTCCGGTGCCTTGTAGGCTAATTGGGCCGTATATAAAAAAAATATCTGTTACATTTTGAACATCTAGATCTTTGAGCCACACAAAGCTCCCAAGATCTTCCTTCAAAAACTTCACTTTGTATATATCATCTTGATTACCATTCGTCTCAAGAACCCTTCCGATGTACCAGCCATATTAATATGCTATTCCATAATATTTTTCTGTTTCAATAATCATCTTTTTCATTTTACACTCTTCGTTATTTTCTGTCGTTTCTTCAACAAGTCACGTATTCACCGTCTGATGAGTTATCGGATTGATGATATGTTCTCAGTCCTTCCGTACTTATTCTACCCTTACCTTCTTCCAATAGCCAACAGTTTCACTTTCTGTTATTTCTTTTTGTAGTAAATCTAAGGTAAGTTCTTGATACATTTTCTATACACTTTCATACTTCATTTTGTCTTAAGAAGAAAGATCTGTTTTAGTTAAAAAATGTACCTACTCTCTTGCTGAAATTATCAACTCAGATGCTTGAATCTAGCTGAATATGGACCCATCGGTAAATCAATATCTTTTATCAAGAATTTTTTTGAACTTGGTGGTAATATGAACTGCTCCTTGCATGAAGCAAAAGTCATTCGTGTACACATAGTAAGCACCGAACAATAAAGGTTGTCTCGGAAAATATCACTTTATTTTTTGTCCTCAAGAAACAGTAGAAAATTGCGAGAAAACTGGATTAATTAAGTAAAAAATGTTTCTCTACTAAAATATTGCTAAATCATACATAGATAATAATAATTATCGCAGTTTAATTATGCACTGATAGTAGAATTTATTAACTATGAGTAAATTCATTTGTTTGGAAACAATTTATTCATTTATTAAATATGAATAAGTATTTTCAAACATTATTTGTTAACTATTAATAAAAAAATATGCTACGATGTGACGATTATTCATAAAACATTAATGCCATATCCTTTTATAATAAACATACGACGCACTAATGATTATCACTAAAAAAAAATTCTGTATGACTTATTAAAACCATTGTTTTATTATTAATTCATTTTCTCCACATTTGTATAAAATATTACTAATTTACTTGAACTAATTGAATTTTTTATTGAAGTTATGGCAGAAAAAAAAGTGTAGTCACTCTTGAGATCATACATGAGTCTCCGTGGATTGAATTAGACTGAATATTATTTAACAAATTTCAGTAGTTCCTAATTAAGTATTTTATTATTAAATCTCATTGTGATTCTATGCTACGTCATTAAAAATCTCAAATACTAGTCTTAAATAGAAAAAAAATATAAGAAAATTGTTTTTTTAAATAAATCTAATGGAATCGAGCACAGTTCAACTCATTTACATAACAAATACACATTAGGGGGTCGAGCAACATCTCACAACATCTCACCAAGAGGGGTGGGGGTAGCGAGAAATCGCATAACTTCTCTCGTTTAATTAATTTATGCCCCCTATACTAGTATTTAACTAGCCAAGTTGTTCTATTTTACTTGATACGCGACCATATTTTCTTATTCCAAAGGCAAAACGTCAACAACTATTTCGAATCTTTTGCAATCTAAATTTAGTATCTTGGTCTAAGCAAGTATAAAACACCAAAAGCCCATAATTGAGAATTGACATAACCATATATATATATATATATATATATATATATATATATATATAAATATATATATATATATATATATATATATATATATATATATATATATATATATATATATATATAAATATATATATATATATATATATATATATATATATATATATATATATATATATATATATATATATATATATATATATATACAGTGCTTTCATGATGAAAGGAACAAATTCATTAAAAAATTAGGTTTCTATTTCATGTTAAAATCCTCGGACAGGTCGATTAGTATTTTTATTTGGGCAATTTTCGCAATAAAAATTTTGTATACAGGGTGTCTCATTCAAGAGCTATGGCTTTGTCATTAGTTTTTTTAAAGGTAATACCCTGTATATTATTTCACTTTACAATTCTACGATAAATTCTTATCACTTTTTGTGAACATACCATATGCCTCAACTTGATGGATTCCCAGATTATAACGGAGATAGTGGAGCACCTGGAGATTTAAAATGTGGATTAAAAGTACAAAAAGAAATTTAGGTAAACATTGTCATTAAATCTGAAGAATGAAATTTCACATGTACCATCTGAATTCATTCACTGGTGCTGTATAGTCCGCAGTTTTCACGTTTTTAACGCTCCAGGCACTACACTACTTCATTGTTTAAGAAAATGCAATTACTTGAGAGAGAACGTATTGAAGTACTTATGATGATTGGTTTTGGAGATAGGGTGCGTTCACAAGAAGAAGTCTGCAATCTATTCAATGAAAATCATCCTGATCGTCCGCCAATTACTAGATCGACAGTCAGCAAAATTGAATCAAAATTCAGGAGATACGGCCACGTTAGAGATTTACCTAAAGGAACACCACCGAGAGTATCTGAAGAAACAGTGCTGAACGTTCTACTAGAAACCCAAGATAACCCTCATACATCCATTACTACAATTTCCAATAATTTCAATTTATCAGTAGGGTCCGTGCATAAAATACTTAAGGTAAATAAGTATCATCCCTATAAAATTAAGCTGGTACATGAATTATTAGAAGACGATTTTGACCGCAGAGTACAGTTTTGTGAGCAGATTCTTGAAATTCATAATCAACATCTAAATTTCATTACAAACATAATTTTTTCTGATGAAGCCACCTTTACTTTAAATGGCCACGTCAACAGACAAAACTGTAGGTATTGGGCGACCGAGAATCCTCATTGGATGCAAGAATGCCACACACAGCGGCCTCAAAAAATTAATACATGGGCAGCGATTGTTCGAAATCGTATAGTTGGTCCCTATTTTTTTGAAGGAACACTAAACGGAGAGGACTACTTGAACTTTCTCCAGTTCGAACTCATTCCGGCTTTAGCTGTTTTGTTTCCTAACCCACAAGATCCTGACATACCTAATAACGAGATATGGTTTCAACAAGATGGGGCACCTCCTCGCTATTCAATCGCTGTTCGACAATTTCTTGATGCAACTTTTCCCAACAGATGGATAGGACGGAGAGGTCCGATTGAGTGGCCGCCAAGATCACCGGACATAACCCCATTGGATTTTTTCTTATGGGGTTATTTGAAGTCTAAAGTTTATTTGAATAGACCAAATAATATTGATGATCTAAAAGAGAGAATCAGGCAGGAAATAAGACTTATCAGTCCAGAAGTAATTGAAAATGTGCAACGGGAAACATTGAATCGACTTCAAAAATGTCTCGAAGTAAACGGACAACAGATTGAACATATGTAAAAATTAAATTAGTAATTACATTTGTGTGTTTTCATATCGTACCTCTCATTACCCACTATCTCCGTTTCTGGCAATCCATCGAGTTGAGGCATATGGTATGTTCACAAAAAGTGATAAGAATTTATCGTAGAATTGTAAAGTGAAATAATATACAGGGTATTACCTTTAAAAAAACTAATGACAAATCCATAGATATTGAATAAGACACCCTGTATACAAAATATTTATCACGAAAAACACCCAAAAAAAAATACTAATCAAACTGTCCGAGGATTTTAACATGAAATAGAAAACTAATTTTTTAATGAATTTGTTCCTTTCATCATGAAAGCACTGTATATATATATATATATATATATATACTCTTGATAATTATTAGCAATAACAGGCTGGTTGAATCTTGAAAAACTCGATTTTATTAAAAAGTTGAATGTATATATATATATATATATATATATATATATATATATATATATATATATATATATATGTATGTATGTAGGTAAGATATTGAAATTCATTAACTATAGAAGAAAAGGATATATTGTATACGTAATTTTGTCGTTTCAATTCACTCCTATATCCTAAGTTTCGTTAATAATAATAACTTGAGTATTACTTTATTTGAATTATTTGTAGGCAAAAGTTTCACAATATATTAAAATTATCAAAAGTATGTCTAAAACTAAGAACACATACAATTACAAATGGTAAGAGATTAGACCTTCTGAAAATTCTCGAAATCTAGAAAGCTAATTGCCGAAAATCCAGATTATCTCGAATTGTTAATGACCAATTGATTTCCAGCCTATCCGCAGTAATGGAGTCTATTATAAATACCTTTCAGTTAAAAAATTGTAAACAGTAATAAATACTAAATTTTAAACTTTAAAATAAAACACACTTGGCTTAAGTTTCACTATATAAAAATATTTAGATACTGTATTTAGCATATCTCGACCAGTTTCAGTGCAATAAATAAATAGTCAATTACTTATAATATTAATGAATAAACTTTTAAAATAAAACACACTTGGCTTATGTTTCACTATATAAAAATATTTAGATACTGTCGACATGTTCCGAGTTATGAACTCATTATCAAGACTGACTACAGGAGAGTATTACATCCTATTTTATAAAACAGGCAAAAGCAAAGATGATACCTGAAAATCAATTTGTTCGTTTACAAGGGGTAATTGACTATTATGGACGGAACTTATTTCGACAATTTCAAGAAGGTCAAGGCGCTTTCCTTTGTTACCTGAATGTAACAATTGGGTTTTGTTGAAATCCATGAAATGATTAAATTTTATACAATGTTCGGAGAAGCCAGTGGTATTTTTATTTTGTAAAATTGAATTTTGAGTAGCAAAGTTTGTAGCAGACTATCGAAAAATAACTTCAAAACAATTTGTTCAAATAAGAGAAACTTGAAGTCATTCTTGGTCAATAATAAAGAAAAATCTAACATCGGAGAAAACAGTGTTGTTTACAAAATATTTTGCGACGAATGTCCTGCTTTCTATATTGGACAAACAGGAAGGAATATAAACATTCGTCTTGAAGAACATAAAAAGACAATTTTACAAAATAAGAATACCACTGGCTTCTCCGAGCATTGTATAAAATTTAATCATTTCCTGGATTTCAACAAAACTCAATTGTTACATTCAGGTAACAAAGTAAAGCGCCTTGACCTTCTTGAAATTCTAGAAATAAGTGCCGCCCATAATAGTCAATCACCCCTTGTAAACGAACAAATTGATTTTCAGGTACCTTTGCTTTTGTTTGTTTTATAAAATAAGATGTAATACTCTCCTGTAGTCAGTCTTGATAATGAGTTCATGACTCAAAACATGTCGACTTTCGTTACTGCTAAATACACTATCTAAATATTTGTATATAGTGAAACGTAAGCCAAGTGTGTTTTATTTTAAAGTTTATACTTTATTCTTTATGATGTGCGAGATTTCAATCTCAGTTAGAATATTAATAAGAAAATCCCCGTATCTCGGAAAACGAAGCATTTTCGGAAAAGGTTATATAGCAAACTGTCATTATTTTTTCATGCAGAATCACCCCCTGAAGTTTGTCCCACTCATTCACCAACATCCTGTATATATAAAGACATGTATATATATATATACCTATATATATATATATATATATATATATATATATATATATATATATATATATATATATATATATAAATGATATATAATTATTTCTTATTTATCTCCGCTAATCAGTTAATAAGTATATCAATCATTATTCAATTCAATTCATTTGTGATTATAGCATATTCTAGCATATGTTTCAAAGGATTACTCAAAGTTCTTTAATTTTAAACACTCAACAACCAATGTAATTTAACCTTCTTGGAATCACTTTCACGTCAGTCCTTCTGTTTTGATTTATTTTGAAACTCAATCTACAATGAAGATAAGAAGGCATCCCAGATGATAGAATTCGGTGGACTGAAGAACTCATATGAAAAAAGAAAACCTGGTTCATTCTCAGCCACTGTAGTTGATCAATCTTAGCCGAAATCCTCTCATATTTGCGTACTCTGAATACAAATCGACAACATGAATTCTGAATGCGCTGTAGTCTATTCCTCGAAAATTGATCCAGACAAGGATATAAATAAGGACCAGACCATAGTGCAGAATCGGCAAAATTAGCGTTTCTACAAGTTTTTTACGCATCTTAAAATTCAATATGCTAACATTCATATACAGAGTCCTAAGAGACATGTAGCATTTTCTTACCAAAAGCAAAATATGATCACGAAAACGTAATTGATCATCCATAATGATTCCCAAATTCTTAGCAGAATTACTTTGAGAAAGACCCACGCCATCCAACATAATAGAAACATTCTCATGTACCATCGACCTTTTAGCACTCGAGCTGAATAGAAGTAAAGTGCACTTAGAGGGATTCAGCCTTAGATTGTGTTCCTTCGAGATACAAGCCATGCCTTCCAGATACTGATTTATATATATATATATATATATATATATATATATATATATATATATATATATATATATAAAATAATATATAAATATATATATATATATATATATATATATATAAATATATATATATATATATTAGAGAGAGAGAGAGATATGAAATTGAGTTTTTGTTGGCCAAGCATCATAAAAAGTCATGAAACGAAAAACTATCTTGGTCCTAGGTCCAACTTTGCTTATATCACCCATTTTAATAAACAGGTTTTCAAAGTGAAAACCTGCTAAAAAACGTGAGCAGCATCAGAGCTCCATCACTAAGGTCGTATTTTGCGCGCGTAATGCATCGCGTCGAGATGCGATTGAATTATATTTTGAAAAATCATGCTTAAGTTGCAGAACGAATCAAAAAGCTGAAAATTATTTTTTTATTAAAAAAAATAATTATTTCTTATTTATCTCCGCTAATCAGTTAATAAGTATATCAATCATTATTCAATTCAATTCATTTGTGATTATAGCATATTCTAGCTTATATTTCAAAGGATTACTCAAAGTTCTTTAATTTTAAACACTCAACAACCAATGTAATTTAACCTTCTTGGAATCACTTTCACGTCAGTCCTTCTGTTTTGATTTATTTTTCCACGAAGATCACTTTTCTTCGCTGCGAAGGCAGCTATAGCGGCAAAACAAGTTTGATAAGATGGTTTAAGTGCTCAGTTATCAATTAAAGAGCCTTCTATATCGGAGATGTTTGAAATTAAACTTAACAAATGGAATCTGGGGCACCAAGATGATATTGTATAAACTACTACTTGAACAAGTTTACATGTTGTGATTACGAAAAATATTCGTGATTCTTCTGATAGTTCGACGCATTAGCATTAAAAAGTTTTTTCAAAAAGAAAATTTATTCATAACGAATCGTAGGCTTTTGTAGAATATCGATCCATACAGAACAAGAAATTGAAGCATTTTATGGCGTATATGATGTGTGTCTGAGGAACACGTGTTGTGAATTTTAGAAACATCCAACGATTGATACAATATACAGTTATGCGGCCTCATAAAAACTTCGTTAGTAATGTTTAAAAGCGATTAAGATAGTAGAACAGAATTTCTCATTACATCTAACAACCAAGTATAATGAAACAATCTTTTTGGCTGTCATAGTAGGTTGATATAAATACAAACGAGATCCTGGTGATGCCCTAACAGCTGTATATTATTTTCGTCGTTTGTGTTTAAGAGCCCTTTCAGACTAGGATACTGTATCCGAGATACTGTATGCGAGATACAGAATTTAGGCCAGATACAGTCAAGATACTTTTGTTAGAATATAGTTTTGTAAATAAATTTTATCAGTACAATATCAGTGCTGTACGGTGCCTTTTATGAAATGGACATTGAAGAGTGCGCTATGCTGTGGTATATTATATTTCTGGGCCCTAACTACAGTGTACCATGTATAATTTATTTCCGTAACTTACAATTTACTTGATAGTTTGCGAACAGTTACTAGATAGTAGTGCACTGATTAATACAAATTAAACATCAATTCGCTTATCTAAAGGGTTTTCACTGCAATCCGTAAAAACTTAAAAGCAATATAAATTAACGAATAAACTCATTATTCATCGCTAATAAACAATATTATTGAAATATTTCATTTAATTTTTGTTATCCATCTTGAGATGATTATTGTAAAAATCAGTAAGCTTTCTACAAATAATCGTCTTGTTTCGAGAATTTTTAATAATATAATAATTTGATTTATTTAGCTAATGAATTTCTGCATTCCTTTTTGAATGCACTGTATAATTACTTTTATAAATATACCTACCATATTCATTTTGTTGAACAATTGTCATTTCTTCAAAATTTTCACACATCTGTTTGGTAATTTCCACCCAACATTTTTTTTTTATATTTCTGTCGAAATGATTTTCATTACTTGTATCCCATATACAAGAATTCGGTTCTACCAAACTTATAAAAATCTCGTTATCAAAAACTTTATTCTCCATGGTACAATCGAAAAACCGTTCTATTCCACTTCACTTCTACTAATAAATAATAAAAATATTGTACACCTATGCTATTGTGCTTTTTGAATCGCAAAAGTATGCAAGTCTGAACAGGTCCATAAGCCACAATGATAATTCGGTATCCCGGATTCGGATACTGTCGCCGGCGGCTGAATGAGCGAGATTCAGAAATTTAGTATGGCAATACGGTATGCTGTGCTGAATGCAGTGTGAAAACGTACATATAAACGCATGTATTTTCTGTATCTGGGATACGCGTATCTCGGATACAGTATCCAAGTCTGAAAGGGCTCTAAGAATCTAGAACTAGATGTTTCTAACATTCACCACTTCAAGGATGAATGGAAATATCAAGGTGCGTAACTCCAGCAGTCACCTCCACCTCGTCATTCTTTCAGAAATTTCAGTTTAGCAAATTATGAAAGGTGAATAATAGCTGTATTACAAACTATTTAGATTTCTGAAAAATTAAATTTCATTATCATCATCATCATATATATTATATATATATATATATATATATATATATATATATATATATATATATATATATATATATATATATATATATATATATATATGCGCCCACAGTTTATCGTTCTTCAAGCTTCTATTCTTCAAATGTAAGAAGAGTTAGTCTTTTTATTTAAATCAATTCCCACAAACCA
>JARQZK010000003.1:420000-525000 GCA_030704885.1 Cynegetis impunctata
CAGCCTTGCTAAATGTGCGCTTCAGTTGTTTTCGTATATGTTATTTGTTTTTGTTTTGTTATTTTATTAATAAAGAATGAACTGTGAAAGTGATTCAGTAGAACTTGAAGATAGTGATGATGAAGTCATGTAAACAACATTGTTTGTAAGTTTTAGTAAGATAGTCTTATAAACTATCTCAATAGTCTTATTAAGTGGATCCGTAGCTCAGTGGTCAGTGCGTTGGACTACTGAACAGAAGGTCGCTGGATCGAATCCCGGCCGAACCAACCAATTAATACGGAGCCACCTCTCGGAAGGCAATGGCAAACCACCAAGAAGTATTCTGCCTTGTAAAGCCTCTCTATAAACGTTCGGAACCGTCGTAAAACTATAGGTCCCTTCTATTCGTTTATCACAGTATCACGCACAACACGAATAGTTGTAGAGAGGTCGCCTACACCCGCAGCCGGGTATGACACAAGAAAAAGAAAAAGTCTTATAAATATATAGATATAAGTATGATACCATGATATTGTTATAGACTACGTATGGTTTTGAAGTAGCTAATTGTAATTTTTACGAATAATCTACTATCTATTCGTATAATAATAATCAGGTGTCGGAATAATTTTTTTTTTACATTTCTTATTTTAGTTCATACAGATAAGAAGCGGTTTCAATATTAACTTTTATGATAAAGATTCCGAGCCATTAATACAATTTCTTCGGATTCTACAGATTGAGTTAGAGGGTTACATTTCAGTATGAGGGTTGAGTTGATGTTGAGGTAAGATGTGGGTTTCAACTATTTTCTTTTATCTCTACCATTTTAATGCAGAGAATTCATATATTTTTGAACCTGCTTCGCGGTAGGGTTAAGGAGCATGAGTTTCGCTATAATTCTCACTCTGCTTATATTCTCTCCGAGCGGAAAATACGACCTTAGTGACAGTGCTCTGCTACTCACATTTTATTCCATAAAATACGAAGGAAAGCAGTCAAGTGAGGGAGTATTTTTCCCATCCGTTTTAGACATCCTAGACCACGACTTTCGAAAACGTAAATTTTTGCATTTTTTTTTAGGATATGAAGCAAATCAAGCCTTTGGAAAATAAGTATTAGAAACGGCCGCTTGAATAGTTTCGTATTATATATTTATTTATTTATTTATTTGAAACTATATCACTCAACAGCTTCAGCCAATTATAGGGAGAAAAGTACAAATTATATGAAAATAAACACAAACAAAAATTAAAAACAATATTATAGAAACATATTGAATTATGCAACTATTTGAGCAAACAAAAATAAAAAACTCTTAAGAGAGAGAAAGAAGGCTCACGCACAGTCACACCAAAAGCTTACATCTAAAGTAGTAGTCAGATAAGAGCCTGTCTAACATCACCAGGCCTGCCCGCAAATATGTCAATGACTCCATGAAAAGGCTCGAAATCACTACATATTTTATGAAGTGGAGAAAAAGCAAGGACATTTGTACGAGCTAGAGGTGGATAAAAATCATTCGTTTCGACTGGTTAATCTCGGAACGTGCAAATTTATAAGGGAAAGTAGAAAAGAACAGTCAATGGAATAACTAAACATTTTGTATGAAAACATATTTCCCAAATATTCTCTACGAGTTTCAAGTAATAAACTCCCTCAGAGCTAAACCATAAATACTTTAGAAAACGTCTATGAACCAATTCAATACTTTTTATATGAAACGCGTATCCCGGATTCCAAACAACACCAGCATATTCTAGTTTTGACCGTACTGAGGTACTGTATAAAAGCACAGTTGATTCAGTTCGAGACAGCCATTTATACTTAACTCTTGTTTTGGTTAATACAATGGGTGGTATGGATAAAACCCTCGATAAAACCAGAGTATAAACTCCGAGTGTGTTCTCATGAGCATGAGCATAAAGTATGAGTTTGTAGGTACTCCAATTCATATGAATAAAACTCATCGATTCGATGAGTTTCTGCTCCTAGTACATAGAGTAGATACTCGCTGCTTAATTTCCAAAGTTGTCGGAGCCTGTTCGATAGTGGCTTGAACATTGACTGCTATGATATCCTTTGCGGTTTATATATTAATCACGATGAAGAGCTGGTTTCTTATTTTTTATGTGGACGCAATTGATCACACTCACGGCTCATGGAAAAGTGTACTTTGTTTGCCATCTTTCTTTGGCTTCTATAACATATGCCAGAGTGCGAGGGAATTTTATCCACTGTCCACATTTTTCTATCGTCTGGTCAGCCACTTGCGTCATAACTTTAGAAACAGAAAATCGGTGAACACCAATATCTTTTCCACTCCTCTTTGAAAACCCGGAACGCCCACATATCTCAAAAATATTTTCATATTTCAGTGTAAAGTATAGCATAACCTCTTGTTTCTTTCGATTCTACACCCAAAAAATTATACGATAGCTACTAGGCATTTTCTTCACTGAATCTATACAATGCTTTGAAGTCACGATCATATGTACTCCTTCTAGGTTTATAATATTTGTTTGAACGCAAATCAAGAACGAACTCAGCCATAGCTCTGCCGCGGTCAAACTGAAGTTGGATGACTATCAGACTCCAAAATTATGGAGTAGATTCTCATCCTAAAGAGCAGGAACATCAAAAATGAGAACACACAACAAATTGTACATAAGAGTACCTACTCAATCGGAGTATCTGCTTATGGTTTTCATTCATGGAGTATTTGCACCAAATTGTTGAGTATAAACTGTATGCTCATTTTTATTCATACCACCCATTTGAAACCTGACTACTCATAAAGGCTCATCAACTGAAAATTTTAATTCAAAGTACCTATTACTAAACGTAGACTTCAGGACAATAGGAAAAGGGTACACACATTCCTACCTATCTCATCAAATTTTACTAAAATAGAGGGAAATTGTATAAAGTTGTTAGGTTGAGTTCACAATGAATTCCATGCAACTCAATTTACCGTGAATAACTTTAATATGCATATTGGCACTTCGGCGCTGAACTCGGTAAAGTAATAACTTATCATTTTATGGAATGCAATGAATGAAAGTATCCATCATTCACGTTTCCACAACCTCTGATTAAAATTTCGATGCCGCTAAAGTTACAACGCGAGTCGCAGAAAATGTCACAACCGCGAAATATTAAATTCTAATAATAATCTGTCAAGGTCTCCGCTAGGACAGAATAAAGCGTTGATTCGTCTGCGCCAACGATAATCGGAGAAACATTGTCACACACTCCGTTCCTCGTGGTTTCTTTAGACATTGTGGACTTGAAAGCAATACATTTCAGAACGGCAGTGTTGTGATGACGTGTACGTGACTTGCGCCACTGACGCTGATCATAGTTTCCCTCAAGTTATACAAGCAATAAGAATGAATGGATAAATAATTTGACTGCTAAAGAAGTCATGTTTCCATAATATAACTCTCTGCAAAAAACGAAAGGTTATAACTCGACCCGAGATGATTTTAACATAAATGTGTTTATGCTGGATTTAAACACCTGCAAGTTGGAGTAAACCGAAAACACATCTCTAAGGGTTCCATAGATTTGCAATTCATTTCAGGAACGCTTCCAGATAGTGTAACGTTAAGAAAATACCGTTCACTGGTTAAAATGTATTTCAGTTAAGATTGATCAGCATAGAAGATTAGTAGTTCAAAATGTACCAATATGTGTCGCGTCAGTTTAATGAATTGTAGTGGGGTTAAAAATGAGAGCTTATAAGTCGTCTCAACTACCCCAAGATTATTTTAATAAAATTTTGTTTATGCTGGATTTAAACAACTGCAAGTTGGAGCAAACCGAAAACATCTCTGAGGGTTCCATAGATTTGCAATTCATTTCAGGAACGCTTCCAGATAGTGGAACGTTATGAAATACCGTTCACTGGTTGAGAAGAATTTCAGTTAAGATTGACCAGCAACAGCATAGAAGATTCGTAGTTCAAAATGAACCAATATGTGTAGCGCCAGTTTAATGAATTGCAGTGGGGTTAAAAATGTATTGCACACCATTGCACAGCTTTATTTCCGAATTAGCAAGTTGAAGAGATAAGTACCTACGTCGTAATAATATAGTGAAGGCAGACAGAGTTTTCAGTTTTCACATTAGGTATATCATAAATTTGTCTCGAGTATCAAATGCGCTAAGTGCTTTTTCTTATTGATTTATTCTATCGATTGAACTGTATATATTAAATTTGTGAACTATAGAATTCCATTTTCACTTTAAAATTCAAACAATGGAAGACCGACATATGCAAGACCATGACTCGGAAGATAGAAGAAGGCGGAAGCTTGGATGCGAAAGACGCCGTATGGTGTAACCAAATTCGCTTTATTATTACTATTATTATACTTTAAAATTCGTAATGGTCTCCCAAATAAAAAGAGGAGTGTATTCTGGAACTCTCTGATACACCTTTAATATAATATATTAACATTGAGTTACTTGCAGTCGAAATTTTCTCAAACCAGGTTTTTTTTTCAACTTAACTTTTTTTTTGCTTGATGAAAATTTGTTTTGTGTTTTTTCTACTCGAAAAAAAAACAATTTTCTCATCTCATAGTTTTTTGTTCATTCAAAGAACTGAATAATCGTAGATTAGATTTAAGTAACCTACGCAACAAAGAAGTTTTTGAGTTTCGTGAACTGAAGCTTCCTGATGTACATATTAGCAAAACTCCAGGAGATAGAATAAAAATCCCAAGACTTTAGTTGTGAATAAAAACCCCAAGAGCTATATTTGAAAACCCCAGGAGCTATAACTCAAAAAAAGATTGTCGTATTTTACCCGAAAATAATAGGGCTGCAATAGGCAGCGTATCGAAAGTTAACGAGTGCGGTGATGGGGAAAGTCGAGGAAAGTTGAGTGCGGTGGGGGGGTTGTTATATCCATGTTAGACCTCCTGGACCACGATTTTCGAAATTTCTTTGAAGTCTTATATATATATATATATATATATTATATATATATATATATATATATATATATATATATATATATATATATATATATATATATATATATATATATATATATATATATATACTATATATTATTATGTGGCACCATTGTATATGTATTGGCAATGTGGCACCCGACTTTGGGTGCCAGATTGTATTGATCGTTTGATGCCTCTATATAGTGGCACCCAAAGTCGGATGCCACATTGCTTATACGGGCGCCACATTGCCAATACATTGGTGTGAATTTGTTTTTTAAATAAATTATTTTTTTAATTTTCGTTTCGATATGTTATTAAAACCTGGTTTTTTCACCATAATTTATTCCTTTCGAATCGCATATCGACGCGTTACACTTCGCATGAAAAATACGAGCTTAATGACGGAGCTCTGCTGCTCACGCTTTTTTATATTTTTCAAATTCACCATATAAAATATATAAACTTCTTCAAAACAGCTGCAACATTAAAAACACGTTTTTTCTCATCACCGGAAAGTCAGGACCAACTCAGATGTCGAAAAACATTCCCCTCGCATCCTCTTAGCCGCTCTAGGTTCATTAGACATTATTATTCCCTATATATTCAGGCCCTGTGTATCTTATGAACAAATTCGAAGAAATATACATGTGTATCATTCGCCTATGAAACGAACTAGATTCCAAATTGCAAATGTTTGAAAACTACAAGCCGTCACTCGAGAAAGCTCAAAATTGAGTTACTCCTTCTCGTTTTCACCCAACTGTCGCTCTAATCTAATTTCATTCCTTCTACGGAGTTCCCAGATCGTCGCTGCATGAATATAAATATCCAAGCGTGAAGCTAGATTTCATTATTCATTTTCTCTAGTTAGGAACTTTGTGTACAATTATTGCGATCTTTTAATTCATCACATCCAGGAAGATTCTATCTAGATTCGCGGAATTTTCAGTGCCGGATTAAGCCAGCGCGGGGCCTGTAGCAAATTCGGCCAAGAGGCCCTTGGTTTGCTTTAGGTTCTCAAGTTTATGGTGTTAAACTCAGATTAGAGAATAAAACCGAAAATGAGTGTGCGGCTATGTAGGAACACGTATATATGTGTGCATGTAATGATACTAGTTTTTGAAATGAACTTCCTATATTTTTTGTATTGGAACGAAGTTCCTTACGGCAGGTTTGGAGGAGATAGGGATTTTGCTGCGCGACCAAACTGAAAAATAAGTAAGACTAAATCCATGACGAAAGTGACCACACAAAAGCGAATATTGTATACCTTTCTCTTTCTCCCACTTTCTTTGCGAGATATTTTACGCTTATCTAAACTTATTTTATTGTTCACTTGTATATTATTTGTTGATTTTACCTTAGATACGGTTGTTATAAATACACTCATTATGCCCTAGGGCGTAATGAGCGGGCATAAAGGATCATAATGCTCTCTAATTGTACGAGGAGAAATGTAGCAACTTCCATTGATTAAATACTACATAATCTTTGTATACGACTCTGGATTTCTCCGGCAAAGAATTATTCGCAGCTTTGGCTGAATTTTCTATGATATTCTTGGGTAAATTTATTTTAATTTCCATTATTTCTATAAGACTACACAAAGAACGCAGCAATGACATTCACTAAATATGATGACAAAAATATTCACAAACGTCAAAATATCAACAAATTACATGCCTACTATGAGAAGGAAAATGAAAAGTATAGGAGCAATGAACCGATTTAAAAATCGATTTTTCAGTATAATAAAATAATTTTTTCGTGAAAAATAAAATCTTCTATGCGCCACGTGCGTTACTAGATCCTAACGCCCATCGGGCGTTAGGATCTATATAACGCATCTATATGGTAAGTACATGAATAACTATTTTTTAAGGTCTGACAGGCGTTGAAGCGCAGGGCCCGTAGCATTTGCTACGTTGGCTAATCCGGCACTGGGAATAATTCTACCTAAATCAACAGTTAAATTGTCAGAAAGTTATTCATCCTCACTTCTACTTTATTTCCTCTTCGTGGGGAATTACTTATTTCGCACTGGATAGTTGCCAAATAAATTCTAGAGCGTCGTTCATAATTTCATTTTGCATTATTTCAGGCAGGCTTTCAAATATTTGAATTTCCGAACGAAATCCTGAACCTACTTAATTTTGTGAGTTATGTAGTCAGGAAGAAAATTATCTTATTATGTTATTAATTAATGTTTCATAATAATAAAGTGTTGAGATAATTTTACATTCAATTGTATCATTTGATTTCAGTATCTAGTATTTTTTGGATTCATTGGGCCGATACATGGTGTAAATTAATAAACATATTAAAACAATGGTTAATAATGACAATTTACACATTTATTAAAAGAATTAACGCATGACGCACGTTTCGGTGGAACATCACCTTTATCAGATGCTAATGGCAAACTAACTATGTTTCTCTGTTATATCGAAATCAAGAAATAAAGAGAAGACAAATTGTGTAGAAAGATGGTTACAAATAATTATTAGAATAGGAAAAACCAATTCTGAACTGCTAGTCAGGTAGTTCGGTGATTTTGAGAAGATTCAGAAGGGGGCTTGAAGTATGATCGATTTGGCTATTCAATAGAAGTTATTTTTTGAGTTGTAGCGTAGATCCCCCGGTTAGTATTATTATCAATATAAACTTTATTTGTGCGAAGAGCAGGAACTGTCCGATGCATAGTTTTTGATCTGTGGCCGTTTGAATATTTCACTATGCAATTTTCCAGCAGACCTGAATGCGACAGGTATGGTCTGATTTCAATTTACAAAAAAGATTTTGAAAGTAGATTTCTCATAGTTCAAAACGTTCATCTTGGTTTCTCATGAAAACGCTGAGAAATATGTTAAAAATAAAGCTTAACATGACGAAAAACGGCCGAGAAATAACCGTCATGTTCAAAATGCCGACGCTTTCTAATGTCGTGCTTATCCTTGCCTGCTGCTCTACCCCCACTCTTCAACTATTCTCACGCGCTCGGCCCTTTTTCGTCATGGTCAGCTTTATTTTTAATATATTTCTCAGCGTTTTCATGTAAAACCAAGATAAACGTTTTGGACTATGAGAATTCTACTTTCAAAATCTTTCTTGTAAATTGAATTCGGACTTAACCTGTCGCATTCAGATCTGCTGGAAAATTGCATAGTAAAATATTCAAATGGCCACAGATTAAAAACTATGCATTGGAAAGTTCCTGCTCTCCGCACAAATAAAGTTTATATTGATAAATAATACTAACCGGAGGATCTACGTTACAACTCAAAAAACAACCGAGTTATGAACTTTCGAAAAAACTGCATTTTGGCCGGTTTTTTCCAATTTTCCCTTAAACTAAGAGTCTGATCGGGCCGTCCGACCTCTCGGTTTCTTCGTCTTTTCATTTTCTACAATAAGTCTATTGACACCATCACGATTACTCTGATAGTTTCAATTTTATAAGCAAAAAACTAAAAACGCAATTTTTTGCATAAAATTGTTAATAACAAAGATATAAATAATAAAGTCGAGTGAAAAACATATCACTTTATCATGTGGAACTATTTGACAAACAATGGCGGAGCTGGTTTTCTTCTAACACTTTTTGCACAAAATGCTCACCCTAAATCTCTGTTAGCTTGGCCTATAAGTTATTTCATATTATTAGTAGTATCATTTTAAAGAGATTCTTTTCTAAAATCTACTTTCGATCTCGATCAAAATAGTCTTTTTAAATAACTTTGAAAGATTATATAGCAGACAATTGGTGTATTATAGCAACTTTTCTATCATTGTCACGGACAATAAATATTTCAACGATAGATTATTTATCTGGGTAAATTCACAAATTAGTAGTGAGCATTTTCTACAAATTATATTCTTCTAAGTGTTAACATTTACTCAAAATGTCGAAAAATATGGGTGAGACTGACAGGACATAAATGGATTTCTGGATTTTCAAATGGTAAATCGATCGCCCAATATATTCTGTCATATACAAAAAATGAGTATTCCCTCTCGATAACAGACGATATAGGCTCATCTTACAGAATTAATTGCAATTATTTACGGTATTTTGTTTTGTCTGTATCACATTGTTATCAATTACGCGTTCTGTTCTTCCATAAAGTAATTATTGGAATCTACCTAAAGATACCCACGTTTCAGCTATTAATTAGTACGGGTTGTTCATTTAATACTTTCGTAGTTGCATCTGCAGTAATCAGAATAAGAAATATACATTCAAAATTGTTGATTTATTGAAAATGATCCAATTCTAACCATTTCTCAGAAATAATTTTTTTAGCTTCATTCTTCTCTTTTTAGTTTTATTTATAGTTTCATTCTTTTCCTTATACCTGCGCTCCTTCATAATTTGATTCGCTTTATAACTTCCTTCGCTTCTTTTTAACTTTACTCGTTTCTTGATAGTTTCATTCTTTTATTTATACCTACTTCATTATTTCGTTCATAATTTTATTCGCTTTTTTATGATTTCATTTGCTTCTTTATAGCTTTATTCGCTTCTACCATCATTACCAATATAGTCGAGTCGGACTGACATGAAAATTATCAAAAAATGATAAAAAAGAGTAGCTGCGATTTTATGACTGATTTGAGGGCGTAATATCATATTAAGTTCCATTTTATGAAATGCAACGATTTTCAAGTCTGGAAAATTGTTTATAACAACGTTTTTGTGCAAAAAAAGCGTATTTTTTCAATTTTTCGATTATATTTCGGAAACTATAGGTTATGGAGAAAAGTGCTTCATAGGCCAAATAATTGTCATTGAAAAACCTTCCAAACTAGACCTGCTAAATCAAAATCGATTAATTTGTTTAAAAGTTATAGCAAATTTAAGGCTAAAAAAGCGTTTTTTTTTTAATTATTATAAACAAATAATTAAACATTTTATTGTTTCATTAAGGCCGTAAAAGTGTGAGTTTTCATGTATTTAAAAAGTGTGCGCAAGGTGGGCGATGTGCTATGAATAGTTGTTGCACAATTCTATTTGTTTATCCCGTTTTTGTGAAATGGACCCAATTTCAACCGTTTATTGTGGGAAAAGTTATCAACTTACAGACCTCTAGGAGGTCTCATTTTAAAGGTAATACAGTCTACTTGTAATCGCCAATCTCAGAAAGTTAATTTTTTTTCGAAAACTATTTAAAAATTAGCAATAAACAAATGTTACATTTTGAACCGTTTTTTGTTTATAAATAAATACGATAATTTGCAAAGTATAAGGAATATGTGTTCATCAGTAGTACCATTGGAAAGCTGTTAAAAAACAACACATTCAAAAAAAAAACAAAAGAAGTTTGATGATCGGCTTTATATTTCTCACGCAGCATCACAGACCAAATCAAATAAGAAGTACGGTCGTCAAAAGTATATAAATATTATTCACAAACTGTATTCTTGTTAATAGTTCAATTAAGCTGTGGTGAAGCTATATTTTCACTTAAAGTATACTATATTGTAGTCATGCATAACAGAAAATTTTCAGAATTATTAATAATGCAAAAAACCCGCGATAAATCAATGAATTATTTAAGCAACACTTTTTTCCGCAGTTTAAATACATTTTGAGTACCTATATGAAAATTGCGCCATTGTTATTTTTTCGTCGAGCTACCCCAGATTAAAAAAAAAGAAGGTTCTACGATAATTAGAACCCGAGATAATGCGAATTTATTTTGTCCGCTCGATTTTGAAGCTCCGCATCGCGCGCGAGAAATTCAGGCGCTGCGACTTTCTCTCACCCCCACCACTCGGCTCTCGTGAAGCGCAGAGAATGTTACCTTGATATATTGCTCTCCGAACTAAATAATTAACAACGAAAGTTTATGCATAATGTCGGATCATAAAGTTGGAAATGTCGCCTACCAAATGTGAAAATTTCAGCTCAAAATGTTAATAAACAACGGAGTAATGATTTAAAAAAAAAAGAAGCTATCTTGGTTCCTAGAGGTCGTAGAAACTTTCTTTTTTTTTAATGTGTGTTTTTTTAACAGCTTTCCAATGGTACTACTGGTGAACACATATTCCTTATACTTTGCAAATTATCCTATTTATTTATAAACAAAAAACGGTTCAAAATGTAACATTTGTTTATTGCTAATTTTTAAATAGTTTCCAGAAAAAAATTAAGTTTCTGAGATTGGCGATTACAAGTAGACTGTATTACCTTTAAAATGAGACCTCCTAGAGGTCTGTAAGTTGATAACTTTTCCCACAATAAACGGTTGAAATTGGGTCCATTTTACAAAAACGGGATAAACAAATAGAATTGTGCAACAACTATTCATAGCACATCGCCCACCTTGCGCACACTTTTTAAGTACATGAAAACTCACACTTTCACGGCCTTAATGAAACAATAAAATGTTTAATTATTTGTTTATAATAATTTTTAAAAAAACGCCTTTTTAGCCTTAAATTTGCTATAACTTTTAAAAAAATTAACCGATTTTGATTTAGCAGGTCTAGTTTGGAAGGTTTTTCAATGACAATTATTTGGCCTATGAAGCACTTTTCTCCATAACCTATAGTTTCCGAAATATAATCAAAAAATTGAAAAAATACGCTTTTTTTGCACAAAAACGTTGTTATAAACAATTTTCCAGACTTGAAAATCGTTGCATTTCATAAAATGGAACTTAATATGATATTACGCCCTCAAATCAGTCATAAAATTGCAGCTACTCTTTTTTTTTCTTCAAATGTCAGCCCGACCCGACTAATATGTATTAGAGGCATAAACCATAACAAAAATATAAATAAAAAATCGGCTAAGTGCGAGTCGGACTCGGGCACGAAGGGTGCCGTACCGTTGACTATGCCCCCCTTAAATATCAATTTTATTTTAATTTTATTATTTACTATTAAAATAAATGTACAAATAGGTATTTTGTGAATATTGCAAGTGCCCACCTGTTACTTTTTATTGATAACGAGCAAAAATAGGCGAAAAATTGCGTTTTTGTATGACAGCCCCCCTTGAATATTTATTTTATTTCAATTTTATCATTTATCATTAAAGTAAAATTAGTAGCAGTCTTGATTTTTCAAAAATGTAGTGATATTCATTTGTTCGCTTACTTCGTCTAACTTGCATTAGGGTGCGTTCAAGTATTACGTAAACGCAATTTGGGGGGAGGGGGGGTCTTGTAAAACGTTACGCTGCGTTACAGGGGCGGGAGGGGGGTTCGAACATCGCTACGTAACATTGATTTTTATTGAAATAAAAACCTAGAGAATTTGAATCTCCGAAGTTGTTATCTCTTTTCGTTTATTTTTTACGGGGAATCCCTCGATTGTATTGTAAGTCAGTTTTATTTTGTTGTCCCAAGTTGGCAACTCTATCCGTTTATGTTTTATGGGAAATACCTCGACTGTGTTATTCGTCATTTATATTTTGTTTCCGTTGCCAGTTTTCATTAAGTGTTTTAAACACGTAATACACAGGAGCGAAACTACGAAACTATCTACCTACATACATACCAACATATATATATATATATATATATATATATATATATATATATATATATATATATATATATATATATATATATATATATATACATATGTAGAGAAAGAGAGACTTTTGCAATTGGGTTTTTGATGCCAAGCATCGTGAAATGTCATGAAACGAAAAACTATCTTGGGCCTAGGTCCTACTTTGCTAATGGCACCCATTTCAATAAGCAGGTTTTCAAAGTGAAAACCTGCTAATAAGCGAAAATTGAATAATGCATGAGAAAAATAATGGTGGATGAAGTTAGCTAAAAATGTATGCAACGACAGGGCTAAGTCAGGAAAGCGACATAATTAAATGTGAGATTAGTAGTAAAAGTTTATTAGGACAAATTTGAGCCCTTTTCAACATATCACATTCAGTATGATTGCTTATTAAATAAAAATCTCTTGTTTTGTTTATTATTAACGAAAACACGATTAAAACAATAAAAACGGTATTTTAGCAACTTTCCGGTACTTTGCGCAACATATTTGTGACTTTTAGGTAAAAATGGTCACTTGGGTGTTACGTAACGTTTATAGGGGGGAGGAGGGGTTCATGAAAACGTTACGGAGCGTTACATAGGGAGGAGGGTGGGTCAAAAATCTCCAAAAATTGCGTTACGTAATACTTGAACGGCCCCTTATCGTAAAACAAGCATCAGCCTTAATTGCAATGTAAAGTGCACTTTCATAGATAGTGAAAATTATTTTGGTGGTTATAAAAATTACGAACTGAAGTTCTCGGAACGAATCTATGTTTCCTTTCAGAGAAAACATAAAAGTTCTAGGTAATATGGTGATATTCACTATCACCAGTATTCAATTCGCTTTTTATATCACTTAATAAAACATTGAATCTCCTTAGAATATTACGACACGACCTAGTTCTGGAATCTTCGTCAAACAATCTTCTTCGTATATTTCATTGTATCCTATTTTCGTCTGTACGCTGAAATCCCGATCATCAAATATTGAAAATCCATCTCACTCACCTCCCTGACCCTTTGTCTAAAGTTTCTTAATAAAAGTCTGCGCACGAGGAGAAGGAAAAACATTCTTCTTGTGGATTTCTTCTCTCACAATAGTTTTGCTCAAGTGGATCCAATAAGGTCCGACAAAGGGAAGTCTAGTGCTCGTGCCAACTTCATTGCTCCTTTATTGACAGGGAATTCCTGTTTATCTTCAGAGTCCGGTTATATATCAGAATCAGAATGATGTATATATATATATATATATATATATATATATATATATATATATATATATATATATATATATATATATATATATATATATATATATATATATATACGTATAAGGTAAGAGCACCAGTTATCGACACGTTAAGAAAAAAAAAATCAGTTATTCTGGCACAGATTTCAGTGAATTGAAGTTCATATTAAAAGTACCATGCCTACCGGATGTTCATAGTTCAGGCTTCACATCGAATCAGAAATTGGGATGATTTTTAACCAAATGAAAAAAAATAAATTTGTTTGTAAATGTCTGCAAATGTCACGAAGCTCGACACGCTACATTAATGATGTTCCAGTTCTTGACACTGTGAATGTTCCAGTAGCCGACACATGTAAATAACATCAGTTTTGATCATGGGGAATTACATAACAAGAAAAATGTATGTTGTGAAAGCAAGAAACAATAATAAAATATTCAACAGATTTGTGAATTAAATATCTAATAGGTAAAATGAAATAGAAAGATCGTAAGAACTTAAATGTAACAAAAACTTTCTTTAGTCATCTTTATGGTATATTAATTGCTAAGGTATTGAGAAATCGGTAGCTGGCCCTTTCCCCAAGTGTAGTAAGTTCTGGTGTCTTGACTTTTATCTGATCGAATGAAATACATGATATCATTTTCTACAGCTACAAATTCCTTTTTTCGACAGTCAAAGTTTTTCAACCCGTAACTAGTATGTTTCCATGAGAAAAAATTTCTTGAATAATACATAAGTATATGAATACAAACGCATTCCTTTTGCCACTCTTAAACTCAGAGAAAAATAAAACCTTGCTTCATCAAGTCTTCAAAGCTAGTATTTTCACCAATTTCTTTAGTTTCAGAATGCACCTCTTCCCAGTCAGAATCTTCTGATTCTCGGTATGAAATCCTGTCTGAATCTAAGAAGACGACTCTGGTGGCAATGGTTGTTTTGTCTTTATCAACTTAAGTTTCTTCTGTTCTTGTGCTAACTCTTTCTTGGCATCTCTTTCTTTTTTTTTCTTTTTTCTTCTTTACGCATTTCTTCTTTTTGTTCCTTACATTCTTTTCTTTTATAGTACTCTATCGCAGCAGGTAGGATTTCACTGTTTCGTTTTTTGGCTGTGAAAAATGTTCTGGCCATAGAAAAGCTAGCTTGAAAGGAGATAACAAAAAAGGCAAATGTTATTTTTACTGTAAATATTTTCTTTTCCTCGACAAATTAGCTTTTCTTAACCTACACCTTTCGTAAAATAAAGGAAAAACCAAGATGACAGTGTACAAGAGCATATTTAGACCGGTACTAACGTACGGTTGTGAAACATGGGTTACTACACAAAGGAGCAGTATCTTCGAAGTGTAAAGGGGATAACAAGATTGGATAGATGGAAAAACGAAGATGTTAGGAAAGAATTGGAGATAGAGTCAATGGAGGATTATGTTGGAGAAAGGCAGATGGGGTGGTGGGGGCACTTGATGAGAATGGAAGAAGAGAGACCTGCGAGACAGATATGGGAGGCGAGAGTGGACAACAGAAGAAAAAGAGAGACCTAAAATGACTTGGGACGATATAGTTGCAAAGGAAATTCTAAGAAGGGGGAAGAGCATCGTTGAAGCTAGAGCGTTAGCGGCAAACAGGGAAGAATGGAAGAAAATTATTAAGTTTAAATTGTAGTCATAGAGTATTATGTTATTTTGAGACCCAAACACCGAAAGGTATTATTGGGATTTAGATTATATATATATATATATATATATATATATATATATATATATATATATATATATATATATATATATATATATATATATATATATATATATATAAACCCACTCCCACCTCGTATAAGGCAAGAAATCATAGTATCTATTGACTGCACGCCATGTCTCATTCTATTCACACGAATGAATCGGCCAATCATCCAACGAGATGTAATAAAATCTCTTATTATTGGCATATAAAACTGGGAACGACTATTGAATTCGCCTACATATCGCTAAAAAGAAAATGAATGTATTAATCTTCTTATCAAGGGGAATCTGAAGCCTGATTTCACCAACCTAATTTGAAGAAGTTCCTGCCTGAGTGAATTCATACGATAGGAGATAGGTACCTAAATCCGATAATCATCTAAATCGAATTTCATCAACCTGAGAAATCCTTAGTTAAGAAATATCTTGTTAAAAACTTGATTTGGAAAGTTTTGTACATGTAATTGGTACCAATGTTCAATACTAACCTGTAAATTTGACTTCTTCTTCTTCCGGTGCCGTACCCGGTTTTGGGCGTAGGTAACCTCTCTACAACTATTCGTGTTGTGCGTGATACAGTGATACACGAATAGAATAGAAGGGATCTTCAGTTTGACGACGATTCCGAACGTCTTTATAGAGAGTCTTTACAAGGCAGAATACTTATCGGTGGTTTGCCATTGCCTTCCGAGAGATGGCATTAATTTGTTGGTTCGGCCGGGATTCGATCCACCGGCCTTCTGTTCAGTAGCCCAACGCACTGACCACTGAACTACGGAGCCACTGTGAATTTGACAAGGATAGTAAAAAGAAGAGAAAACCCATAGAAATATAATTATTTTATTTCATGTCTATGGAAGTAACCCCAAATAGAATATGCATTTTAAATTTATTGGTCGTGTTGCTTTTATTATTATGATTTCTGAGTTTGTTCATATTGGTCCAAATGAAAGAAAAAAGGAATAGGGGTGCAAATTATACGGAAGAAGCTGAAATTACTGAATTTATTGCAGAGACACGGTGAAATTGTATGGAACAGGACTGATTTTCTAATTAATAAAAAAAAACAAAATATATTTTTTTGTAACCGAAAACGCCGAAAAAATCAATTTCGACCAATGTCTCAATCTAACTGGTACGTGTGCGAATTACACGTTCCCGCGCCCTTCATTTTCAGACTCTGATGAACTATCGAACCTTTCGAGACGTTCTACAAAACGAACAGCTCACATATTTTCAAAATAATGACTAAGTAACAACAATGGCTCCGTAGTTCAGTGGTCAGTGCGTTGGGCTACTGAACAGAAGGTCGATGGATCGAATCCGGGCCGAACCAACGAATTTATGCGGAGCCACCTCTCGGAAGGCAATGGCAAACCACCGAGAAGTATTTTGCCTAGTAAAACCTCTCTGTAAAGACGTTCGGAACCGTCCTGAAACTGTAGGTCCCTTCTATTCATGTATCACAGTATCACGCACAGCACGAATAGTTGTAGAGACGTCGCGTACGCCCGAAACTGGGCACGGCACCGGAAGAAGAAGAACAACAAGAATTCCGCAAGATTGACGTGTATCAACCTCGATGTCAATTGACAACCAATACATTTGATGTTAAGCATTTCCTAAATACTCTAGGCAGACCAAACAAGCTATCCTAAAGTTAGGTACCTACTTCCTATAGTCCTTAAACATTACTTAACGCGAGGTAAAACGCAAATTGCACTCAGGAATTCCTAAATCCGATTTGAGTATTTCCTAACTTTAGGAATTAGTAGGTGAAATCGGGCATAAATCACACTCTCCATTTATTCATCTATGGATCAGTGTCTTCATAAGAAATCCAAAACTTTTCCCTACAAACCTTTCTCTCTGACCGAGCAAAATACGTCAATGTAGGTAGTCACTTACAGTTTTCACGAAATGCGACGAACAAGCTCTCAACGGAATAATCAAGACTCGCGAAGCATTCCAAATATTCACCGCAAAGCACTCGCCGGGAATACAAAACCCTCAAACCGCAGAAACTGCAATGATAAATCCAGCAACACCGACTTTATCCGGATTTCACCGTCAAATTCAAGAAGCAAGTCTCCTTGCAACATTCGCGGTTTTTATATGTACTTTAATCAGGGCCGGATTAACCCATTATATCCCATTTTACTCATTAGAGTACAGCCTACAAAATATTTTTTCTAATCAATCTAGTAACAGGTCGATCAACTGTACTATTAAATTTTGATTGTTTCAATATTTTTCCATAGCCAGCTCCTATATATTACAGCAGAATTCACAACTTGTAATTTCTTCCCGTGATTTATTCAACCGTTACGTTGGTTATGTTGTTCATTCCTTACATGGTAGTAAATAATCGTCCGAAAATAATATTTTTTGCATTACGACTGTACGGATCTTTTGTTTTCAGCATGTAATAAGTGTGATTGAACTATTTTTAGTGTTGTTTGAATACATAATTCTATTTGAAAAATATGGTACCTAAATAGAAATTTCTTACTGTACTCATTTGAGTACAATGGGCTGATGCGATACTTGTATATTTCAATATTACCTATTATTCCATAGAAGCCAGTACATTTGTTTTCTAGTTTTCAAAGAATATTAGTTGTCGATGCCTCAAAAAGTCGCTGGCAAAATGAAACTTTGGCATATAAGTGACAGTGAAAGCGAAGACAGTGATGCTGAGTTCAATTTTCCCTTGTCAGTTCTACGTCTAATTATCAAGCTATGAGCAGTTATAGGATTTCAATTCGTGGTAAAAATGGTGGTGGATGATGTTCACAAATGTGATAAACATAACATTATCAACGCATGGAAAATATTTGAAATTGTGAAGGGAGAGCCAATTAGTATTCTTGATTTTGAGAGAATAATTGTTCGTCATTATTTGGTTTGTCACGAAAAATCAAAATATGAAAGCAGGTCAGCTGGTCGACTACCAGTAAGTGTGAGAAAACATGAAGGTGGCCATTTTCCACTTGAATTAGAAAAACAAGGGAAATGTACTCTTTGTCATAAACGAGTCAGAAGGAGTTGTTGAAAGAGATTGCTTTGCAATTTATCATTTGTAATTTTTTTTTGTAATATTATAACTTGTTTCATTTAATTCATTCATAAATTTCTCTCGTACACTTTTGAAAAATATGAGTTTGGTTTGAATAAAGTTTGTAGTTGAATAAAAATAATTTATTTTTTTCACAACGTATTCTCCCATTGTACTCATCTGAGTACATGGGTCTCGCAGCTAACCCATGAATTTTCGAACATAGGTTACATTTACTTTTAATTTCCAAACAACGTATATTTTGACAAAACAACAAAGAAAATTGATTCCGCTTGAAATAATGTCTTGGGTTATAATGGGTTAACCATTAGGCAGAGTAGGCAACTGCCTAGGAGCCCCGCATCGACTGGGGGCCCGTACACGCACCAAGAAAAAAAAATTTATCAAATGAAAATTTTATTTGAAAATCTGTATGAAATTCTTCAACAATATTATTGCTTTCTTTCGACGCATGTTGTCAATTGATGAAATACTTCATACATACAGAACCTTCTATGATCGAGTAGTAGAACTAATAAACTGTCTTCGTTTAACAATGTCTCAGAACCGTTTGAATTCATTGTCGATAATGGCCATTGAAAATATGTATTAGAAAGGGTCAACTTTCAAGATGTTTTAAACGATTTTGTTTCCAAAAAAGTTAGAAAAGTTAATATTCAAACTTACTGTACTGTACAAAACCAATAAATTTCTTGGAAGTTGACTTTTTCCAATTCATACTTCACAAGACTGTTTTCTTTCGTTTATTGTGTTTTATTGCGCTAAACAAGATTAAATTGAAAATAACAGCGTCCCGCCTCATTTCTCTTTCCTAACCCATAATGCAACCTGGATCATCATTCGTCCATTATCTATAATCTATTCACTAAGACCATTTAAATAAAGCTAACGAGTCAGGTAAGGTGATGCAGCAGCATCAAGTCAAAGTAACCATGTTGTTGCACTATTACATAAGACTTTGAAGTAACAGGATATCTGGGGTAAATCATCTGGAAGTTACTTACATCCCTTTATCAACTTGAAAAGACCTGGGGCCCGGACAGGGTTGTTGCCTAGGGGCTCGGACAGGGTTAATCCGGCCCTGACTTTAATGACAAGTGACATGTGAATGCCAACCGGTGTCTGGGTCGGTCGGTAATATAGTTCACCAAATAATTACCGTCTCGCACTGCAAGTTTCCCAGTAAGGTATAATTTATGTGGAGGTGGTTGATTCGTACTGCAGGCAAGTCTCTCGCGATAATAATCTTCGGAATTTCTGCTAAACAGTTAATTGGTTATTGATGGAATTGAATAATATCGGCGATGGGATAGCCGACGGAGATGTGTAGATTAATTTTCTGCGATTATGATGTTGTTTTTATAGCCAACATCAGGAACTGATCGTTTTGAATGAATCATCTTTTGCATTGTGCTTCTACCAAAATTGAAGATGTACTACTCGACTTTGACTATTGAAGACTATGGTCTGGCGCGTAGTGCACGATTTTTTGGAACGAAGTTTCTGACGGCATGTTTGGAAGAGATAGGGATTTTGCTGCGCGACCAAACTGAAAATAATGTGAGACTAAAACCGTAAGAATTAAACCGTAACGATAAAACTGTGACGGAAGTGACTCACACAAGGGAATAGAGACACACGAATTGCGGTCAAAATGGTGGTTTTCGACGACTGAATTGCGGTCAAGCCCTACGTCCCGGGGGGTCTTGGATGGTTAATCTTTTTATCTTAAATCTCTATACATATCATGTATTAGGCGGTTAACCAGAAATATGGTAATAGTTGGCCTAACGATGTTGTTGACAAAAATTCAAAGAAAAGGAAAATGATAATCTGTCGCAAAGGGAAGAGGTGACGTATAAATTAAAGGTAATCACCAAAACATTTCAGTTTGTCTCTTAAATTTATAGAGACAGTATGGAATTCTGTTATGTTCATTATGTGTCTTCAAGAAACATTATATATGGATGGTACATTTGACTACTGTACCAAATATTTTTTGCAATTGTTTACCATGCATTTGCAAAAGGAACTTATGTCCCTGTGGCTTTTTGTCTTCTAAAAGATAAACAGAAAAGCAGCTACTTCAAATTATTCAAATTGCTGGAAGATAAATGTAAATGTTCAGGGCAAAATTTGAACCTGAAAACTGTTATAATCGATTTTGAGCAAGCCATTCATACCAGTATTTATGAAGCATTTCCAGAAGCCAAAGTAACCGTTTGTCGTTTCATCTTGCTCAGTCTTGGTAATTCCATTAAGGAACCCATGGGATTATTGCTAATAAAATTCAATAGCCTTGCATCCAGTTTCCCGGACGTAATAACAGCATGCTTTCTATTCTTGTGCTTACCAGTTACAACCGCAACAGCTGAAAGAAGTTTTTCGAAATAGAAACTGATAAAAAATTACCAAAGGACTTCGATGGGACAGGAACGGCACTATTGTCTATAGAGGCAGAAATGTTAGAAAATCTGAAATCGTCTTCAGTTATAGATGATTCAATGAAACAATTTGCCGAAAAAAAAGCAAGAAAAGTGTATATTTAATTTGAATTGTCTTCTAGCTCAATATCTAGAAGAAATTGATAACTTATGATCAATAAACATTTATTTTAATTTAACGTAAGCATTTTTGTTTTTTTTTGTGCAAAATACTTAATCGGGGCCCCCGCAACTAATTTTGATACAGGGCCCCTCCAAGGCACGCTACGTCAATGAGCTGCACTCTTATATTATCAAAGTATCTGCCAATTTAATATAAATATAAATCTTTGTAACGCCACGAAAACTGGGATGAATCGCCAGATTTATTTTAATAATCATGGCAGTCGCCGGCTGCTTTCTAATTTCTTACACTCAATTTATTCTGGCCGATCCGCACGACTACTTTGGTGCCTTCCTGCTTTGATTCGACCGTATTCGCGAACATAACTTACGATTATTGTTGGCCGCACCACCGTTCGCTATCTCGGAGAAGATTTATTTGCGGTTTGTCATAGTCTAATAACAGAACGACGTATACTCATTCATTACTAAATTGTCTCCTACTTCAAAGTAATAAGAGATGCTACTTTAAGCGAGAAATCGAATATTTAAACAGCCATAAATATACTTTAAACCACCATTACCTTGTGAAATAACCTAACGTGACATGCAAATTCACTGTAGTTGGATTGATGAGTACCATATTGAAAATACAAAACCTGTTGGTCTTGGCTATTCTGATTTATGTTTTCGATGATTTTCAGGCTGTGGCTGGTTAAGTATTTGTCTCTTCATTTGTTCTACTGTTATTCGAGCCCCTGTGATTCATATGGCGATATTATTGGCTGCCACTTTTTGTTCTTTCATGTTCATCGAGAAGTCGCCGGAAAGTTCTTCTCTGTGTTCTGTAATCTGCTGGGTGCGCGAAGCTTGAGACTTCTCAGTTGGTACTCTTATTTTTGGCGTTGCGGCTTGAGCATAAGTCATTTTGTTGGACTGATGTCGTGTTGGTTTTTGAGCAGTGTGGAAATTTGGTAGTTAGTTCGACGCTGAGTTTGAACTTTTTCTTTGTAAGGACAGATCTTCCTCTACAGATGACCAGGCGAGGGGCTCCATAAATGGGGCCCTTTGCTGGTTCGCTTCTTGACTTGGCACAGTTCGCCATGTGCGCCTCAGCATACTTCAAACATCAGTCAGCATTACATTCTCTTTGTCTGTGGTCGAATTGTTGACAACGGAGGCATTGACTTGTTCTGGACTTTCGAATAGGGGACTTCACCCTCATGGAAAGAAAAGCAACGTGCGATATCTGAAAGATGCGATTCGCTTCCGCCGTCCTTGGGGAATTGATATTTCCTGATAATTTGTCATCCCCATGTCTGTTTTTGCGGGGAAACTCTGGTGTTGGAGGTATGCGAGCACATCTTCTACTCGTTTCTCTATTGGTAGATTTCGAAAAACTGTCTTCAGAGGGTTATACTCTGAAAGCTGAAGGTACTACGTTGGTTCAACAGATTAATTCCTCTGTAATATTTTGTACGGAAGCTGGTTGAAAGCTGATGCTTCCCCTTATATATTTTGCTTTCGTGAATTCAATACGTTCATTAGTAACTCTTGCGGACAGCTTTGTCGAGGATGAAAATTGATTCGGAGGAGGAGCTGCTGATTCAAGACAATCATCTCCTACTTCCATGATTTTCATGTCTTCAACAACCTGATATTGGCTGTCTATTTCGATTTTTATTGGAATTTGTTAAGCATCGATCTCCTTTTTCTTCTGCTTCTTCTTGTTGTCGCAGGTTTCGGATTCACAACTGAATCGTTAGCAGACAGTTCTCGTCGTTGAATGTCTGCTTACGGAAGCAGGTATGGTCGCGGGAGTGATATTTGCCAGGGTCGACGCAGTCTTGATTGCTTCTTTCTGCTTCTCTATAGTTTCCAATATATTTGAATCTTGGCGTTCCGTATTCCGTAAACTTGATTTATTCCGTCGTCTCTCTTCTTGGTAAGGTTCCGTTGTTGGCACATTTTTGCTCGGTCATCTAATCTTGAGCTGAACCAATTAGTGCACTTTTAATCAAAATCATATGCAGTATAATAAAAAACAAGGATTGGTCGAATTGTTTTGTTTTATCTTCAACAAATATGATATGAATTGCTATAGTACTATTAGTTCAAATATGGACTTCCACTAATGGCTGTATGTTACGAATGAAATATCGAATAAACGTGTTAGATGATTTCGCACAATTTCTGTGGAACACAATGCGGAATTGTTGGCGTTTATCATAACTATCAATTTAATAGCAATTCCACACATTCATCCAGTTAGTCCGTCCTGTCCTTAACGTTTTGTGGCATCCGTTATGGCTTATTTAATGGAACGAATGCTCAAGAGTCTCATATGAGCAGAATAAGTATGTGAGATAAATAACACTATTACTGTTCTTCCACTTTAGTAATATGTCCTCTTATATGTAGTTAATAATGATGAAGTTTCGTTGATATACTGATAGTATGCAGATCTTGAGTCGGGGTAACTCAAATTTTTCTATAATTCACTGTTGCATTATGAACAGTAACTACATTTTCATGTGCCATCAGTACATTTCCAAATGAACCATTAAGTTTTCAATAATGAAAGAAATTTCTCATTTTAATTTTTATAGGATAATTTCTAATCAAATGACGCGCTATTTGGTAATTGAAGAAGGCTTGGAAAATTCTTGTAAACAGTGGGTATTAGAAAACTAAATCTTCTCTAAATCATTTTGACAGTGTTGAACTATATACAGTATCAAGCTTAATAAGAATAATAATAAAACTAGTAACAAAATGACAGATCTTTAGTAATGAGGTTCATGTAGGTATATGATTCTGAAAATTACTATAAACCATCTCTTTTCACTGATTTTAATTCGAAAAATAGAGCCAGACTAAAATAAAGTGCGATTGAAGATAGCTATCATACCTTTTCTTACGAAATATCTGAATTATACAAACAGATCCTTGCGTAGGTTGCGAACAGAAACAACTTAGATTTTACTTCCACGTTAACAACGTGATGTGAATTTGTTACACAGGCAGGTATCCATAAGAGAACGGTTCGGATTCTTTTTGAGCCAATTTGGTTTAGCAAAGGGGGAAAAATGTCGTGAAAACTAGAAAAAAAAGTAAATTTTCAGTTAAAAATCGAGTGATATGTCGTTTCAGGGATTTCTTGGTATACAGATTTAGATTTTACAATCGAATTGACATTTCGTCATATCAAAATAGTGGAGGGGTAAGAAAAAATGGTAGAAATTGAAATTATTCTAAAAATCGAGTAATATGTCTTTTAAGGGGTTTTCAGGTACACAGGTTTCGATTTTATATAATATATGATAATTTATTACAAAATTATGCAGGAAGAGGGTAAAATAGGGGGTTGAGTAAAAATTAAAAATTTTTCGAAAATTGTCATCTAAGAGGTGTAAAACGTATAAAAAACTTCTCCCGCGCCTTCAAATATGGGTAAAATGAGAGTCAAAACCTATACTCAACATTAGTTTAACTCTAAAATCAATTTGGATACCACTTACATAATGAATATAGAAGTGCACTAACATAAGATCCACAATCCAATCCTGAGGGTAGAAAGAGAATTCTTCAAAGAGAGTTTTCAATTTCAATATTCACTATAATTACTTTTATGGATAATAATTCAATTGAATAGACAACTTCCTAATGAATTTTCAAGATACTTGTTTTAGTTGAGATTTTGAGATTCTGTATACCGTCAGAGCCCAGACAGAGAGTGTCTCGTATTAGATTTCATCAATACTATTTATTCAAACTCGAAAACCGTGAGTGATCCATATCAACTACTGTAAAGTCATTCACGACAAGATGGAAATATATTCAATAGTCAATATATACATATATATATATATATATATATATATATATATATATATATATATATATATATATATATATATATATATATATATATATATATATATAGATAGGTATATAATATATATATATATATATATATATTTATATATATATGTGTACTATATATTTATATATGTCTGTATATAATATATATATATATATATATATATATATATATATATATATATATATATATATATATATATATATATCTGCTTGAGTTTGCGTCATATGAAAAACTTTTTTATTATTAATTATACGAAATATAGGTAATTCTTTGAGGTGGCGTTCTAATTAAACGTTTGTATAATTCCATATTTTTTACGCGTTTGCATGACTTTGTATTGCAAATGTCTCAGTTGAAATTAGAAGTTTGCTTCTAAAATAATTTCATCAGATTTGAGCAATAAATATTTATTTTCGAAGGCTTGTAACTTTATATCTTGGAATATTCGAAAGTTTCCGAGTTTATAGTGATCATTTCGTATTTATAGCTCCTACTTGGTAGCAAGACATTGGAATTGCTTTTGAAACAGATCACTATAACTAGTTCAAAAACCACAATAGTAAAATGGTATAGATAAAAATGTGTTTACATTGGCATCGATAAAAATTCTATGAATAGAAATCAATTACGCGTTTTGAATAAAATACATTGTTGTACTCTTGACGAGAGTATAAATATATATATATATATATATATATATATATAAAATCTCTTAATAATAATAAATAAATAATTATATATATATATATATATATATATATATATATATATATACAGAGCGATTCAAATTCGAGTCTATACATGGGGAATTGGATAACGGTGAAAGATAAAGGAATCGTTAAACGGGGGCAAAGTAGCATATTTCAGAGGTCAATTATATGGATGAAAAAAATCTGATCTAGCTTCTTTAGTTCTGGAGTTATACAGGAAAAATCGAAAATTTCCAAATTCTTCATTTGGTTATATCTTTTTATTTTAGAATTTTTTTCAAAGCAAATTGTCACATTGCCATTGCAACTTTTTGCAGGCTATCCAAATATCTGAATAAAAATTATATACAGGGTATCGTATAAATTGGGCCACCCTCAACTTTCAATTTTCAAATACGGACCTGTATATTTTATTGCATGAATGGCAAGAGTCATGTTTCATATTGTCGTAGTATTTTCATCTGTACAGATTTTTTTGAAAATATTGAACTATTACCAGTAAAATTTGAACATTTTCTTGAAATTCCAGCTGTAATTAAAAAAAAATATCTTAGAATAAGGTATAGAATGCCTAGTATTACTTCAATAACTCCAAAACACTTTTTTACGATTTAGATAAAAATAAAACGCCAATATGAAAAATGACTCTTGGCATTTGAAAAAATGCAATAAAAAATACAGGTCCGTATTTGAAAATGAAAAGTTGAGGGTGGCCCAATGTGTACGATACCCTGTATATACATTTTATTTAAATATTTGGAAAGGCTACAAAAAGTTGCTATGGAAAAGTGACAAAATCAAAAAAAAATTCTTCGTAAGATAAAAAGGTAGAGGCAAAAGAAGAATTTCGAAATTTTCGATTTTTCCTGTATAACTGCAGATATATATATATATATATATATATATATATATATATATATATATATATATATATATATATATATATATATATATATATGCATTCTTTAAAATGAAAAAAATATTGAAACTATAGAACTTTTTGGTGAAAAAAAGTAGCTACTGTCATTGGATTAGTTGACAATTATTATGTTGGATAGAGTTTATTAATTACATTGCAGAAGTTTTTGATATTAATGGAACATCTGAACATAATTTTCAGTACAAAAATTTGAATTGACGACCAGTAATAATACGCCTTGAGTTTAGTAGATTTTTAGCATTTCAATGTGTTAATGTTTATATAGGTCAAGCTTACTGATCTATCATTCATAGATATAAATAACCTCGTAAATAACATTTTAGGTCACTCAAGCTTCGAAAAACGGTTTAGATAGAAAGCAATGAATATCGGACGTAAACTGGAAGTGTGCATGTTTGTGATAAATTGATTACACTGAAATTCAATACCTCGGAATCGGAAATGGAAGGTAAAATGAACAGGTGTACTTGACATTCGATTGCCAATACCCATTACCCATACATCTACGAGTATAATAATCTATAAATTATAAGCATTGTGAAGTCTTGTACCTATAGCTACAGGTTTGTTGCTATTGCGTGTTTCGAAAATGTTCCAAAATGTTACTAAATGTTCCTTAAAATTTCTTTATGTTTCGGTAACAAATGTTGACTGTTTCTACTTGTCACCCTGCTAACTACGATTCCACCGCAGGAACATTTTTGTTGCTGTTGCGTGTTTCCGTAAATTTTCGTAAATCTTCTTTAAAATTTCTTTATTTTTCAATTATATTTCAATTACTTTGGTTTTCAGATGTATATATATATATATATATATATATATATATATATATATATATATATATATATATATATACCATAGGCAAAAATTTTTAGGATTTCAAGATCAACCGCCTTATAATTTAAAGAAAATCAAAGTGAAACAAGCACCCTAAAATATTTATTTCTTTGGGAAAAAAATTGTTTACACTTTCGAGTGTCTATCTTGATCCGCGACACGAGATGTTCCTGAGACTTTTCGTGCATATCTAGAGAACGTGATAAAATTTTTAAATCGTCAAATCCTAAGCGGCCCCAAAGAGAGATATTTTCCCTAGTAAAAAGTATACACTGCCAACAAAATAATTTATTTTTTACCTGTGATCCGGTTAGCCAAAGATGTCTGTCATAATTTCTGATATTAAATCCGCGATTCTGTTGTTTGTTAAGCTGCACCAAATTGTTTAATTCCGGGGTAGGTCGCAATGTTTTTATTAAAACTTTATCGTTTTAACTTAGTGCACTAAAGTTATGGGATAACAAATATTCCACTAAGTCACCATTGAAATTTTTAAAATTAACTTCAGTAACCGAACTCATTTTGAAAACAATACGCCAGTAAAATAAATTAAAACCAAAACTGTTCTCGTCCACGACTAGTGACAACGTCCAACGGTCCATGTCCAACGAATTCACTCGATTTTACCCGAAAGCCTATAGTTGTGATTGGTCGACATTGTGTGAGAATTAATGTAGTTATCATCTTTAAACTGAGCAGCTAGGTTCAATCGGTGTTGCCATTTACATGTGTTTTCCTTTTCTATTGCAACAAAGTATTCATTTGCAGTATTCGCACCGTTGTTTGCTTTTCTGTGGCATGGCATAATTGGCATAATGAACGTTGAAAATATATTTTTTTAAGCCTCTGCAGCGTTGCCACTGTTGATATGAAATCTTGAAATGAATGAAATGCAGTAGGCAGTAAATGTAAATACCTTCTATCGTAATTAATGAACTATATTTTATAATGTAGGTTGAAAGGAACGTAGGTGCATAAAATAATATGATTTTGATTAATATGAACCCCGGAATTAAACAATTTGGTGCAGCGTAGCAGAATCGCGGTTTTAATATCAGAAATTATGAGAAACATCCTTGGCTTACCGGATCACAGGTAAAAAATAAATTATTTTGTTGGCAGTGTTTACTTTTTACTAGGGAAAATGTCTCTGATTAGCACTGGCATCTATGCCAGAATTATGGAAATTATCGATAAAACCACAGACTGACCCGATTTTCTTGAAATTTCGGATTATAGCTTATTTTGGCCTGAAAAAACCTAATATGATTTTGTCACTGGGTCATCTTTTCTCTCAAAAACTTGAGCTGACCTGACTTTCTAACCTTACTAACCTAACCTCCGAGTTCATAAAAGTATAAAATTCATGAAATAGATTATTTTAATCTATTTTTGGGAGGGGCCTATTCTATTTCTGGCAAGAAAAAAGTCTCACCTCCCCGTTGGTTCTTGCCGGGCAACAATTGATTAATTCCTCGAATAGGTACCTATTTAATATTTTAGGGTGCTTGTTTTACTTTGATTTTCTTTAAATTATAAGGCGGTTGACCTTGAAATCCTAAAAATTTTCGCGTATGGTGTATTTTTTAACACCTCTTGTAGCCTCCTTAAACCAACACCTCACGAGCCGCCACTGATATACACATCCGATTAACCCGTTCAGAAATCCGAACGAAATTGATGAGATGAAGCTAAAGACATACGAAATTCTCGAATAATATTCCAACCGATTCGAGGATAATAATTCACATATTATCACCACCAAAAACGTGAACCAACCCTTTCAGTGAGTACGGTTTTCAGATAAAATAACTGAGCTCATAATTGTTTCGAATCGTTAGAAAGCGATCCCTTCTGTCTGCTGCTGTAGATTGTTTGCCTGTAGTGTGAATGCCAACACGCTCGTAGTGGATTTGAATGAAATCCTTTCAGACGTGAGAGCACTTGGAAATTAGACTTAATTTTCACTCATTAAGAAGATATAAATAATAACTACTTTATGAAAGCGTTATGGTTTCATCTGTAGGTTAATCGTGACTTATGGAAGGAAAATGCAAAAGGACTCGGTCATTATAATCCTTGTTGTTTTTATTTTGACAAATACGAGAATATATTTTGAAAAACCATATGAAATTATTCAAACATTTAGTCCAATATTTATGTATTCCAAAATGAAAATTTGTTTCTTAGACGTAACCTGTTGATTTTATTGTTTTTGGAACGAAGTTCCTTACGGCAGGCTTGGAGGAGATAGGGATTTTGCTCGAGACTAAAACCGTGAGAAAAACATATAACGGAGGTACAACGCGCATGCGTTATTCTTTCTTTATCTTTCTCCTTCTGCCACGACATATACGAGGGCGGTCCGAGAATTACTTAGCCTACAAAGGAAAAACGAACATTTTGGAAAAGTTCCGATTTATTTCTCAACATAGTCTCCGTTCAGCTCGATACACTTGACCCACCGATGCTCCAACTTCTTTAACCCGTCTGAAAAATACTTTTTCTGTAGGTCTGCAAAGTAGGCCTCCGTAGCGACGATAACCTCCTCGTTCGACTCAAATTTGTGACCGGCGAGTGACTTTTTCAAGTTTGGAAATTAATGGGGCAGCAGTTCGTAGCCTAATTCGACCAATTTAACCAAGGCGACGGCGGAGGTGTGAGCCGGTGCGTTGTCATGGTGGAACAGTAGTTTTTTCTTCTTCAAATGGGGCCGTGTTTTCTGCAACTCGTCAAATTGGCCCAATAATTTGGCATAGTAGAGCCCTGTGACTGTTTTACCCTTCTCCAGGTAGTCAATGTAGATTACACCTTGTGAATCCCAGAAAATAGTGGCCATCACCTTTTTGGCCGATAGGACAGTCTTCGCCTTCTTCGGAGCACGTTCACCGGCTGAAGTCCACTGTTTTGACTGTTTCTTGGTCTCTGGTGTGTACCAGTGGATCCATGTTCCGTCGACAGTCAGAAACTCCTTCGGATTGCACTTAAACAGCTTCAAATATGGCTCTGAATCGTCTCACGGTTGCCCTCGTTGTCCGGAGTGAGCAAACGCGGCACCCATCGTGCAGACAGCTTTCTCATGCCCAATACTTCATGCAGGATATGACCTACGCGGTCTTTTGAGATGCCTACTGTCTCAGCTATCTCGCGCACCTTCAATCGGCGGTCTGCCAATACGAGATCGCGGAATTTTGTAACATTACCCTCCGTGGTAGCCGTTTTCGGAGCACCTGGGCGTGGCTCATCAAAAACCGACGTACGACCACGTTGAAACTCGTTAAACCAATTTTTTACGGTCGCCATCGAAGGAGAAGAGTCACCATACACAGCATCCAAACGCTCTTTTATTTCGCTGCGCGAAAACAAGAATCGAATCACTGACCGATATTGCTGTTTTTCCATTTTTCTGACGCGAACACTCCCGCTTCAACACGCTGTCAAAACAAAACTACCAGTCCGATGCGGCTGTCCACAAGAATATACTACATGACAGTATTGCGATAGTGGCGCCATCGGGCGGTGAGGCTAAGTACTTCTCGGACCACCCTCGTACATGAAATTCTTGTAGAAGCATGTGGTGTATACTCTCATTATATATATAATTCACTTTACTCGCAAATAAACAAGTTTATTTTCTATTATTACTTCAAATCAAACACTTGGCTTACTGTTTCACTACTTAATATATATTGAAAATTAATAAAAATTAACAAAAATTTGTCAACATGTTTCGGGTAGTGAACCTATTCTCAAGACTAATACAGGAGAGATGACAGCATTTATAAAACTGAGAAAATGAGAGGGGACAAATGGAATTCTAATTGATCATTCACTATAGGTTGATGATTTTTGAAAGAGCTGGTTATCTCCAAACCTTCTAAAAGGTCGAGCCGTTTTCCTTTATTACCTGCCTGTAAACATTTAGTTTTATCCAAATCTATGAAGTGATTGTTATGAATACAATGCTCGGGAAAACCAGTGGTATTCTTATTAAATAGAATTGACCCCTTCTATGTTCATCTACTCGGGTTTGTATTTTTCTACCTGTTTGACCGATGTAGAAGGCAGGACATCCACTACAGAAGATTTTATATATCCCGCTACTTTCTTGAACCTTATTTACCAAAAGTGACTTGATATTTCTTTTATTAGTGCAAATAATTTTAATATCATTTTTCTTTAATCTATTACAAATAAGATCACTAAGGCGTGGTATAAAGTTAATAAAATGATATTTTTGTTCAGATCTTATAGCTGATGTGGGATAAATTGAATTTGAAAGATTTTTCTGCCGCTTTTTCCAAATAAGTTTATCTATTATGATTTCATTGTAACCGTTATTTAATGCTAATATTTTTAACGTATTAACTTCTTTTTTGAAATTTTCCTCAGAAAGAGGAATAGATAGAAGTCTGTGTACAAAGGAATGAAAAGCACTAAGTTTTATTTTCAACGGCTGACTACTATCATTGGGTGTTAATGTGTCTGTGCAAGTAGGTTTTCTATATATATCGAATGTCAAAATGTCACCATTCCTTGTAATTTGGAGATCTAAAAAGTTCAAGGTTTTCTGTTTGTTTTCTATTTCTTTCGTAAATTCACTAGATGTGTAAAAATAGTTAATATATTTCAGAAAATTATCCAATTGTCTATCAGAACCAACCCAGATACAAAAAATATCATCCTTTTTGGAGAAGGTTCACTACCCGAAACATGCTGACAACTTTTTGTTAATTTTTACTAATTTTCAATATATATTAGTGAAACAGTAAGCCAAGTGTTTGATTTGAATTAATAATATTTAATCATGTTTCACCAAGAGCTAAGCGAGGATTCAATCACGTTTATTTTCTTATAGTTTATAAATCTTCAATACGATATCAAATATAGTAAAAATGGCAAGTAAACTAACAAGTGACTTAAATGAAATTGACAGTGATAGTAGTGGAAAAATAATTAGCAAAATAAAACTAAATACGTATGTATTAGTTTACAAATATAAGTTAATGTAGATGGTTAATATTGTTTATACAACTTACATGTACGTAATATATAATGTACACTCTCAATTCATTATTTATTTTATTTTTTTATTATTTTCATATTAATAATTATATTATAATTTCGAATCCGAAAGAACTTCATTCCTACCTGGTGTCCCATGAAACCACATCTTTTTTTTTCTCGCCCACTTCTGCTTGTTTGTTACGAAGTTTGTATCCGAATAGAATTGAGGAATATTCTTCATAATTCATTTAGACATCATTCTGAATATCTGGATTATACTCATAATTTCCTTCTGTTTCCAATCTGTATTAGATATATTAATTAATTAATTGGCCTATTATTTGAGATTTCAACGTAATTATCAAATTTTCTATTTTACTGGCCTAGATGAACTCATCAAAGCAAAACTGGAACAAATGCTAACCGACATAGGGAAAACAAAACTGCCATTCTAAATAAAATCACCGCACCGTTAAGGAGGTCGTGGACTGGCAGATAAACAAATCTTTAACACAAATTAGAAACCGCTTTGTTCTCCGTCCCACAAATACTAGGAACATCTGGATTTAAACTACACGATTATAGTTGTATGATCGTGACCTTTAAGTATGAATCTATTATAAATGGTAATCGTATTATATAGAATTTATGACATTTCGTAATCAGTGAATAATAAATGAGGTCATTCAGTAATTTAAAATAATCTATGTATGAGAAGAAAAAAAAATAAAAAAAATATATATATATATATATATATATATATATATATATATATATATATATATATATATATATATATATATATATATATATATATATATATATATGCAATATATTTCTGTATTTCGATGCAGGATATAAGAAATAATTTAAACACTATATTAATCGAAAAACAACGTTGAGTGTATCAACCCACTGCATATAGAAACCATGAAATTAATGGTCAACCTTTCAAATCGACATATTACAATAGGCATCATTGAAACATTTTCTCGGTTTTTTTAAGTTATTTTGTGAAAGTCAATCATCAAAATAACAGGTAAAATTCTCAGCTCTTAAACCTGCCCCACTACGTAGATTTAAAGGTTGAAAATAGAGCTCCGTTGAAAAGCGGCAGACCGCTCAGAATAGAAGCCGTTGACAAGTAGAAACCGTCAAAATTTGTTGCCGAAACATATTTAAATGCTAAGAAACATTTAGGAACATTTTGGAATATTCCATTTGAGGAATATTTTCTTGCTAAATGTTCCTCTTTGTTGCCAGGGATAGTTGGTATTGGTATTGGTAGGTTTGGATGGTGACCGATGCGCTGCGACCTTATTAGATCTATTGTGCCCCATCTTCTTTTGCTTCTCGATGTGTTCTCGTTTTACAACAGCCCCTCAAGCCTCAATACCTTCAGGAATTTGAGGATTTTAAGGGGGTCTATTCGTGGTATTTCTTCTACAGTCAGCTGGTATGATCCCAGTGTGTTCAGTCTTTCATGGTGCACAGCATAGCACTCCATCAGTATATGGTGAGGTGTTTCTGGACGTTCCTTGCAGAATCTGCAGGTGCTGTCCCCCTCTAAACCTAGCTTCCTTAGGTGTTCTTTGAGTCTGCAATGCCCCGTAAGAAATCCTGTGATTGTCTTTAGACTAGTTTTGCTGAGGTTAATCAGTGTCTTCGATCTTGCTCGGTTGAACTTTCCGAGGAGATCTTTGGCCTGCCTTAGTCCTGGAAGTCTTTGCCAGTATGTTGCTCTCATTGCTTCTTCAGATTTATTGAGTTCTTCTTGGAAGTAAGATTTTCCAAGTCCGCAGAAAGGCTCTGGCCCGATTAGTGGCGTTGACGCACCCTTTCGTGCCAGGGTGTCTGCTTGTTCATTACCCTTCACTCCGACGTGCCCCGGCACCCAGAGGAGGATCAGTTTGTTGTTCCTGCCCAGATCGTTTAGTTTGTCTAGGCCAGGGATAGTTATGGCAACATACGTAAATTTCTTGTTTTTACTGAAGCAATAAAAATTGTCAATAGTCGTATATTGGTTCTAGAGTATGCAACTAGTGTTTCCACTGCATGTTGGCCTTAAGCTAGAATATGGAGCACTGAAAACTGAAAAAGTCTACGACACGACTGTTCACTAGTTGCGTTCTCGATACGTTTCCACTGCGATAGCAACACGGATTTGTTTCCCATATTTCCTGTTTCCCTTTGAAGTTTACCGCTCAAAATGGAAACCGGTGACAAGTAGAAATAGTCAAAATTTTTTGCGAAAAATAAAGTACTGCTAAGAAATATTTAGGAACATTTTGGAACATTAAGACGCATAAAGCCTCTTGTAGAAAACATGTTTCCAAAGTAAAAATTGACGAATCTTCAGATTGGAAACAGGAAAGTGAACTGAATGAGAACAATCTCGTGCATAAGCCTTGTATTCTAAAATTAACGTCTATTAACGAATAAGAAGAAAAGGAAGATCCTGATAATAAAATTTGAATAACAATTTCAAACTGAGTCAGAATTAATCAATAATCATACCTGTTCTATTTCCCTGTAATAAGTCATCTATTTATAAACGTGTACTCACTGGGCTATAAAAGGTAATATTTATAAACGACCAAAGTTTGTTATTTAAGTCTCCTTTAGTCTAGGGATGTGATTACGTTACAAATTGAAGGTGAATAAACGTCTAATTTATATTCTCTCTTCAATATTGAAAAATGAACAAATTTTATATTGTAACAGAAAATCCTTCATCTAGTCCAAGCTAGAAGAGTTGAATAGGGCCACTATGCCTTGATCTAATTTACAAGCAAAAGCAAAAAAATTGTTTCTCAATGTATTGGCCTTTCGACCATTTTGTTTTCAATTAAGGATCCTACTTGATCGAGAAGTTATTCCACTGGATCTATTATCTATCCTCCTTGAACGCCGTTCTTCAAAAACCAAAACGGCGACATAAAATAACAACGAAATTCGAAGTAAGATAGACAAGGAACAGTGTGAGATAAGATGAAGTTTCCACAGCACAGGCTGCCCAATAAAACCGTTAGGTCTGATCACCCTTAACAGAGAGATTGTAACCAGAACACGCTACATCCAATTTAACGGGATCTGGCACTTCGCTCTTTATTATGATAACTAAATGAGGATTACTTTGTTCACCAACAAACGTAAAGACGCGCATATTCGTTTTACCTACTGCATCTGCCTGCGGCTTTCCGTTCTTTATTGCGTTAAGGTCGATGATTTCCATACTGCTGAACGGTTGTGGAAGAGAGCACGCAAAAGTTTACGATTAGTCCAAATCAACTTTTCGAAGTTATATTCCCAAATGGGAATAATGAAGGTCTTTATTTTCGGAATATCTAGAATATGATTATCTACTTTAAATAGAAGACTTGTTTTTTGTTATTTTCTTTGAATTACAACCGTATATCATTTTTAACGATATGAAATTCCACAAGATAGGCAAGGTTGCGACGGTTTGAAGCAAATGATTTCAATCATGATTTAAATCGTGATTTATATCAACTGATTTTTCAAATTTTAATCGTGATTTAAATCAAATTATAAATTGCTGTGGGAAAAAAATCGCCGAAGCAAATAATTCATCTGGAAATTAAAAATAAGGAAGATAGTTTATTTAAAACTAAGTCTTAATTAAGGGTTTATGTAATTTGGAGATTTGTTGCAGTTGGTGTAAGTAAAGTCATCATTTATGAATAAAACCACGGTACGGCCATTCTTGTAATCGAAGTCTAATGTAAGATATTTACGGATTATGACGTGATGCCTTAAGGATCAATTTGCCCCTCCTTATGAGACATAATGATTCTACAAAAAGAATATCGAAGAACAATACTGTTTATTTTTGAAAAATCTGAAATATAGCAATCGTTGTAGAAAACAAAATATATAATTGCAATGATCCGTAAGCATGATAAATATACCTAAATATTAATAAACCAACTTACAAAATTTATTTATTGAGACAACGTGTACCTTAACTCTACGACATACTTTTTTTTGCTCTAACGGATTATACGCACAATGATCACATACGAAGACCTCATCAATTTCATCTGCCCCTGAACAGGCGTCATGGGCCCACAGATGACACTGGCTGCATTGAATCCAACCCCCTCCACTCGCAGACCTTGAATACGACTCACCACAGTTCAAACATTCTGCATCATTGTCCGACTCGTAATCAGATTCTAACTCGACCTCTCAATGGAACTATTTTGGAATTATGTCCTGAAACTGTGCTCACTGAAGTCTCGTCAACGTTGAAGATTCAATGAGTTGTTTGTCTATGGATTCTGTTTTTAAAAGGCCATAAAATGTATTGACAACCACCTTGTTAAAACCTCTCGCACGTGCTACTGATGTTGACTCTATACTTAGAGATAATAATTCGGATGCCTTTTTCGAAACTGAGAACCCCAGTCTTTACCGGCAGCTTGACTCACTTTTGAAAATGGGTGTGACATTTTATTTTTCTCAGCTAACTGAAACGCTAGACAGCGCAAATCACGTGGAGTCAGACCATATATACGTGTTTCCATATCAGATATATAGGGTAGAAGTTCTGCTTCCTGGTCTTCTGTAAACACACAATGAAAGGATCCCAGACTTTTCAATGGCTGGGTGGTGATACCAGCTCTTGTCTAGATAATGCGCCGTTTTAACGCCATTCTTGGAATGTTAAAAGTGGTTGATGCACGCACCATTTTCTGCAGCCTTAATAGCTTGTTCCATACTCTCCAGTTGTCAAGTTTTATCGCTCGGGTTTTCTCACGTAGGTACGCACCATAATTGAGTCTGCTAAGAAATAAAAACCGACATAATGAGGCAAAATGATCCAGGACCATTTTGCCCCACCTCAAAGAGGTTCGTTTTGCCCCATTTTTTGAAACGACGTAAACCTAGCAAAATAAGCAGAGTTCAATACCTGCCATTCAAACATCATTTAAACAACTAGTACAGAATTATAGACCTTATATCGAGATGCTGATCAACAGCGCCAAAAATGTTTTATACCACAAACTTATAAGACGTGCACGCAAATGGACGGTCACAGTGAAACTGACCAGAAGAAAGAATGCTCGATCAGTTGGTGACGTTGCCATTTACTTGAATACAATACATCGTCAGAAATTTGGGAATGATCGTTTTGTCCGACTGGATCATTTTGCCCCGGTCTTCCCTACTTATGGGCCGTTTATAAGTTGAGAAATGATCCGTCTCGCGTCAACCGCATATTATGAAGACTAACGAATTGTTTTCATGTCAATACAAGTTATTTTGAATGTCGCCAAGGAGATATTCTAACTGTAAATCTAGACAACAAATATTTTTGGGCGAATAGAGACAAAATATTGAAAATTAGTGATTTTAATAGTATATTATTCAACGAGCGGTAATGTAGGTCATAACTCACGCAGATGAAGTTTGCAGCACGAGCTGCAAGCGAGTGCTGTAATTCATCAAGTGAGTTATGACCATTACCGCAAGTTGAATACTATACTTTATCTACGACTATAACAATAAATACTAAGATACAAATTCACAATAATTAGGTAGTATTAACTTAATCTGAAAACGTCAGAATTATACGTCAGAATTATTCAAGTGACATTAGCAGATGGGTGACAGTCGATCTTACTTGGGATCTTAGTAGACTATATAGTGAGTTATAGCAGTGAGTTATTATTACTCACGCTGTTTGGTAATAGATACTATTAATTGCTAGAACGCAGTTGAATAATGAATATATTATTCAATAGGAGTAAATAAAATTCATTATTGCCATATTTGAGGAAAAAAACAGTATAAATTGATAAGAATCAAAAAAATCACGATTCAATCAAAAAAATTAGAATTTTGAATTTACTCAAAAAAATTAGATTTTTTGATAGATTTTCAAAAAAATCGTGATTTATTGATATATAATGAGAATTAATAAACCTCCCTAATAAAAATTGGAAACAAATACAGAACATAATTGCCGTTCCAATTTACTACCTTTTTGTAACCAAGTCATACTAAATTCACGTATAGATTTGTTTTTAACAAAAAAATTTTTTTTTCAGGTGAGCTCACTTTCTATCAGGGATTTATAGATTATGCTGATAAAGGTACCGTAAATTTTCGATCTTTACTACTGATTAATTTTATATTGAAATATATTTTAATCACTACGTTATCACTCTCTGTAAAATGTATCTAGTTTTGCATATTTTATTTTATTTAACCTCTAACAATTATAAAGAAAGGATGTAGAAAACACATCCCAAATTACTGCTATGAAATTCCCATATAGTTCTCATTTTTCAAAAGATGCAACACGAGCTACCATAACGAGTGCACTGTGCATTTTAAGATTGATGAAATTTAATTGCTGTTAGGTATACAAAAATTATAACTAATATGGTTATATTTGAGGATGCACCAGTGAAACGCTGATTTCTCCAGCGAAGGTTCTTGAGGGGGCGGCTCCTGGGACAGTGAAGATATTACAGAACAAGTATCGATTAAAACCAAACTACTAGTACGAAGAAAATTTTTTGAAAAATTAAATTATTTACTAAGTAGATCCAGATACCTACATGAGTTTCACGGCTTGTGTTGATCTTCTTGATATTTCCAACATTTACCAATTTGATAATGAATGAGATTGTCATAGTGTCGGAAGTCATATTGTATATATGCATTTTACTTACATACATACACATATAATATTGTCTTGAATGAAATAGAGACAAGTCAAAAGGAAAGCACTCATTTCTTTCAAGTAGTAATGAATTCATTCATTGAATAAGGTTCGCAGTCCAAGATGAAACTGTAAATTCGATTTCTAAATAACATAAAATTTTCAATAACTTGTGAATGCTTAGGAAGTAAATTAAACAAACGCATGGATTGGAAAGAGGAAGGGATGAACTTGCCCAATATTATTTTCATTGACAAACTGCAAAACATAACTTTTTCGCAGTTTGAGGAAGACAAAAAGACGATAAATGAATATACCAAACACTGTTGGATGTTATAACATATATATATATATATATATATATATATATATATATATATATATATATATATATATATATATATATATATATATATATATATATATATATATATATATATATATATATATATATATATATATATATATATATATATATATATATATATATATATATATATATATATATATATATTATATATATTTTATTTTATATATATATATATATATATATATATATATATATATACATCAAAACAAAATTTTCTCTTGAGATATGCAACAAAAATTCAAGAGGGCTGCATGTGTATTACTTTTTAATTCAATGCCGAGCTTTGGAAGCCATTTTGCATCCTCATCGGGGTTACTAAAAATTTTTTCCGAATCATTATACATTTTCAAAAGATATAGTAATGTATCTTACGAATACGATTTAGTAACCCAGATGAAGAAGCAAAATGTCTTTGAAAGCTCGGCATATATACCTATATATAATAATATATAAAAAAGTAATATACATTTAGCCATCTTGTATTGTTGCTGTATATCCCAAAAGAAAATTTTATTTTGATTCACAATCTTCAGCAAAGACTCAAAGGAACAGAAAGAAAACAACGTTTCAAAACTTTGGGAGCTGATTATAGACCTCCAAATAAGTAAAAAGTTTCATATAAACGTGGGTCTGCAAATGAGCCGTTTGGGAGATTTTCGATTTTCAAATTAACTACTAGCGCAACCAAATACGTTATTCGATTTATTTTCATCTTTCAGATATCTTGTTTACTGAACTTACAATCAAAATGTTTTTCAGTCGGTTCATGAAAAAAAAATCACAGCTGACATCAAACTTTTGCTTTCATATGACATTTACGTACTTCTTTTGAGTATTTTGCATCCGATTCGAGTTTACTCTCTTTCACTTTGTTGTTAAGAAAAAGTTGTTATTCCTGAATGTGAAATGCCTTATTCTAATATTGAAATGAGTGATATGGTTCTCATGTATGGCCGTGCCAACGTAAGTGGTTCTGAAGCACGTCGCCTTTATGCAGAGGCTTATCCCGATCGTCAACTTCCTACTCATGTGACGTTCAATCAAGTTTTTAGACGATTGAGGGAAACTGCATTGAAATAGACGGTGGTCTTATGGAACAACTTCGGTGAAATACTAGAAGTCAAAAATAAATCGAATATCTTCAGCAATTTATCGTATTTGGTTGCGCTAGTAGTTAATATTTTGAAAATCGATAATCGCTCATATCTCCAAAACGACTCATTTGCGGACCCATATTTCTATGAAACTTTTTACTTATTTTGAGGTCTATAATCAGCTCCCAAAATATTGAAACACCCTGTATATATATATATATATATATATATATATATATATATATATATATATATATATATATATATATATATATATACCTATATACACTAGCCAGCAAAATTAACGCACCACTAAAATTTGGGTCAATTTCAAAGTTAATTTTCTCGCGAACTGCTGAGTCGATTTAGATAAAAAAAATTTTCAATGTAGCTTAAATCTTCAGAAATGACGTTATGCAAAGAGAGAAAATTTAAATTCGAGTTTTAGGCATATACTGGGTGTTTGAAGAAAATCTAGTAAAATGCACAACTTTTGTCATATTCTGTGGGAATTCCCATCAACAGTATTAGGTGTCTCTCTAAGTCAAAATATAGCCCTATCTTTTACAAGCATTTTGTTTTTTTATTTACTTTTTAATCTTGCGTATTAAATGAAATACGGAATTTAATGTAAAACGTAACAAGTAAAATTTATTTAAAAAAAATTTGAAATAAAATCTTAAACATTAAAATAAAAAGTCAACATCGGGTGTTTTCTCCCCTATTCCTTATAACTGACATCGATGACCCATATTTTGAACCAGACGTCTAATTTTTGCTTGATCTATATTTGTCCATATTTCCCTCATAATGTTTTCTACATCATCCCATAAATGTTCTGTAGCGTTAAGGTCTGGACTACCTGGAGGCCAATCTAGGACCTCAATATTCACCTGATTTAGATAATTTAGTTCTATTTTCGCAGTATGTGGTCTGGCATTATCTTGCATTAGTATAAAATTATCTCCAATATAACCAGCCATAGGGACCACATGCTCTGACAAAATTTCGTCAATGTACTTTTCGCTACTTAAAGGTGCTCCATGCAAGGACATGATGTCTGTACGAGCTGCCAAAGAAATTCCGCCCCAAAACATCACAGAGCCTCCATTAAATAACTCGGTTTAGCGAATATTATTTTGTGAATAACGTTCGTTTGGCTGTCGAATAATCTCTGAGCTTCGATCCTTGCTGTAGAGATAAAACCTCTTCTCATCAGTGAACAAAACTCGTTCCCAATCTTCAGCAGTCCAGTTCACATGTTCCCTAGCAAATTGAAGTCTTTAAGTCTTTTTTCGACATTAAATTCCGTATTTCATTTAATATGTGAGATAAAAACGTGAATAAAAAAACAAAATGCTTGTAAAAGATGGGGCTATATTTCGACTTAGAGAGACACCTAATACTGTTGATGGGAATTCCCACAGAATATGACAAAAGTTGTGCATTTTACTAGTTTTTCTTCAAACACCCAGTATATGCCTAAAACTCGAATTTAAATTTTCTCTCTTTGCATAACGTCATTTCTGAAGATTTATGCTACATTGAAATTTTTTTTTATCTAAGTCGATTAAGCAGTTCGCGAGAAAATTAACTTTGAAATTGACCCAAATTTTAGTGGTGCGTATATATATATATATATATATATATATATATATATATATATATATATATATATATATATATATATATATATATATATATTTATATATATATATATATATATATATATATATATATATATATATATAGGCTATATGAGTTCCAACACCGCAATATTGACTAGTGGAATCATTTGTTTTCATGTCATCACAAAATTTTCGACATCATCTTGTTGTAATACTTGTAGAAACATAGAACACTGTTACAGATGTTCCATCGGGAGTCATACGTTTGGCGGGTTTTTTTCCATTTCCGTTCCTTGAGGTGGGAAATGTTTTATGTGAGTTTCATTCAGCGAAATGACTTTTTGAAAATTTCCAATAAAATGATTCGAAAATGCAAAAACGATTCACTCATTTACAGATATTTGTTCACACATCCTGTCGAACATTCGCTGTGAAATAGAAATAATTGCGCTATTCAAGTTAGTTAATATTCATCACGTGAAACGGGATAACCGGGCGCAGAAATACATGGAATATCATTGCAACTGTACATCAGGGCCGTAACCAGCACTGGTTTCTAGAGGGGGCTGAACAAATTCTTGAGGGGGCTGGTTTTTTACATAGTACTGAAATAAATATACGTGAAAAAAAGATAGGAATATACAGCTTTTTCTGTCTTTTTACCTAGAAGTGTACACTGGAAAACGAATAAGTATTAATTGAAAAATATTTTGGAAAAATAAAAAAAATTATTCGAATAAAAATAATAAATAAAAAATCTCTCCTAGAAAACTCTAAATAAATGAAACTAATAGAAATAAAAAATATTGAAAATAAATAAAAATGTAAATTCATCATTAAATATAAACTAATAAATATATAATCTATAGACGTTTATATCATAGAGCCACTTTTTGGAGGAAGATTATAGATTTAAAAAATGCAGCCTACAAATTCATGTTTGAAGATTTAGTTCTATTTGCATTTACTCTTCTAAGGTAACCGTCATCCAATTCATTCGTGGAAAGAATATTTTCATTGATTAATATTGTTAAATGTAAAATTCTAAATAAAATGATACTAAAAATGTTAAATTCAGTTGTGTCCATTAGATCTCGTTTGGAAATAAATGAGATTTGTTGTAAATAATTTGAGCCTAGCAAAGCTATGTATGCTAAATTTAATTCTGATATGTATCAGTAGCAGAACCAATCCACAACTTCAACCACAGATAAAGATGATGATGATGTAATGATGTCTTGTGAACAGTTTATATGAAAATGAAGATATTTGTAACAGAATCGTGGTTTTGATTGTAATAGTAATTTAAGTAAAAAGTACCTATTATTGTTTTTCGGACGAGTAGACAACATGTTGGGTGCACTATTTTTTCGTGCAGTTGCGAAAAAAATCATGATTGCGATTTTGGGCGACAAATTAGCAGCAAAACACGTATGAAATAACTCATAGAATAAGAGAAATTTATATGAAAAATACTTGTTACCCCGTTAACATGTCGCAACCACGGTTGCGTTTTTGGGCGACAAATTAGCGTCTATAAAGTGCACCACGGCTCTGAAATATCTGGCAACCCTGATGGTAGCCGCTCGTTTGTCGCTATTTCATTCTAGAATAAAAAACGTCAACATGTTTTGCGGGTTAAAAGATGCCGCAAATAAATAATTTTAAGTCAGTTTCACAATTAGGTAGATTTGTTTGTAACTAGGCTAGTTTTATGTTTCAACGAAGATGTAAACATTTTTGGTTTGTAATAATTCTGGTATCTTTTCTAGAGGGGCTTAGATAATTCCAGAGGGGGCTCAGAACCCTCTGGCGCCCCCCTGGATACGGCCCTGCTATACATGCACTCATTCAATTAACGACACCAACGCCGAACACATCGCAAAGCATCGCTACCATCTACCGTGCCGAATGTCCCGATGCTTCCTACTCCACGCACTACTCATTTCAATCGAATCCCTCAAAGCTAATTGGACGCGTTCGTAATTTATATCGACGCCAGCGTTGTTAATCCCCAGGCTTCCAACGAACATACAGTCAATTATTCCAACATAATATCTAGGTATATAAACATATTTGTATTTATACGTTCCTGTATGTCACCTATCAACGTCACCTGTTGCATGTTTGTTTTGCATTTATATACGCGAGGGTTGTTATTTGAAAACTGAGGAATATTACATATTGTAGAAGATGAAACATAACAATATTGTTTTATCGATAGTGGTATAAATTTTGTCAAATGTTTATTGATTTATTACCCCGAGGCGAAGCTAAAGGGGTTTATAGTCTCACGACAAAAAGTTGGGATCTGGTCCGATTTCAAAAATTCCAACGGATATCGATAAAACACATATGATTTCATGAGGGAATTTGTTTCCCCAATTTTCCCCACGAAGAATAAATAGTTATTTATGTACCAAGTGCGTTATATAGATCCTTACGCCCGGAGGGAAACATTCGGCCCGAGGGCCTCTGGCCGAGGGATGAATGTTGTCCGATGGGAGTAAGGATCTAGTAACGCACGCGGTGCATACAAGATTTCATTTTTCACGAAAAAATTATTATATTATGATGAAAAAGCGATTTAACAATCGTTTCATTGCTCCTATCCATTTTCCTTCTCATAGTAGGCATGTCATTTGTTGATATTTTGACGTTTGTGATTATTTTTGTCATCAAATTTAGTGAATGTCATTGCTGCTTTCTTTGTGTAGTCTTATAGAAATAATGGAAATGAAAATGAATTTACCCAAGAATATCATAGAAAATGCAGCCAAAGCTGCGAATAATTCAATGCCGGAGAAATCCAGAGTCTTATACGACAAGGATTATGAAGTATTTAATCAATGAAATTTGCTTCATTTCTCCTAGTACAATAATTTTAGGATTTTTTTAATGATATAAACAAACTGAAAGAAACTCTATCGCAGCAAGCTACATTAGAAAATAGTATATTGTTTTATTAGGAGTAAAAGTGATACTTTTTGTGGCCGACAATTTTAGTCGAGCCACTGCTTTTCTTCGAATAAAACATGCGATTTTTTCCGCAAGCGGTGTTCAAACGATAGAATTGAGATAATATTCTTAAAAAGGATTTGATGTAAAAAGCGTAAAACTAGATTGCTTTGCTCACTGGTTTTGTAGGTGTCAACGCAACACAAATTTGACAATTCAACAAACTAATTGTCAGAAACATTTAAAGTCACTCATCTACGCATTATAGGACTGTGCGTTTTAAGAAAGTAATCGAGTATTAAGAAATAACTTGTTGTAGTAAAATTTATAAAATTTTTCTTACAGGTTACATTACCTATGTCAGATTCGGAACCCAACTGTACGCCGCCCGACGTACTTGAAATTTCCGTGAGCGTACAAAAAAGTGTACTTTTTTGTACACTCACGGCCGGACAGAAAAGTAAAAACAAAATCAAACTTCAACATTGAGAACTGATGTTAAAAAGTCATCATTTTTTGACGTTTGCGGATAAACGGGTTTTCATGCCGTATCCAGTTCAAAAAATCTATTTTTATGTATATATATTTTATTATGTATATATAAAGTTTTTTTTTCATATTCACACCAGCTTTCCGTCTATTTAAATTACCAACTTTCAACCCTATTGCTTCAACATTGCGCAGTTTATCGTGTATACAAGATTTATTTCAACCCCTGTGTTTCAACCCCCTAACCTATTTTTACCAATATCAATATGTCCATACAAGATGATATAAAAAACTATCTTCCTTCCATCTTACAGACCTATTGCTCGAAGTCCATCGCGGTAACAAGGTTTATTTCCTATCTCGGGAGGTCAACCCTCCAATTCGTACCAAAACCAAAATATACTACCTACTTTCAACCCAATTGATCAAAAATTGCGCCATTTATCGTATGAACACGATTTATTTCCTCCCCGGGGGGGGTCAACTCCCAAACCAATTCGAGCCAAAAGCAATTCCATCCTAGATATCATAGGAAACTACCTACTTACAAACTTTTAACGCTATTGCTTCAAAATTGCGCCCTTTATCGTGTAAAATACATGAGCACATACATACATACTGGTAGTTGCCGTCGAGTCACCAGACGTACAGCAGCACTTGAAAATGCCAAATGAGATTTTGGCGAAACGTCGTGAAACAAACGGTGCTTCTCAGCGCCAACAAAACTTCCGAAATCGGATTGAACCCCGGAATCTTTCTCTGATTCATTCCACCATCCGAGAAAACATACGACACAACATATATATATATATATATATATATATATATATATATATATTATATATATTATATATATATATATATATATATATATATATATATATACATACCGGATTCGAATTCCGGATGTTGTAAATGCCCATGAGATTCAGTGGTTATTATTCAATTATATTTACTGGGTAGTGTAGACAGTTTATAAGCCCATGAGGGTAAATGGTGGAACACATGCGAAATACTCGCCTGTTCCGTTTAATCCCCTTTGCAAAAAAATATTTCATCAGTGCTTCAAACCCTTCTTTACGTCGTTAGTTTTTTTGCCGTTAGTCTATTACATTTTGTTGGGTCAATAAATCTAACCCCGACAATACTCCAGGAGCCTACAAAATAAAATCGCCACTACGGACATATTTGTGCCGATGGCGATGTGGCGTCCTGAATAATTGATACGTTTAGAAACGGATCGCCTGAAAACTGGAGAATCCCCGACTATGTAGATTGTGGCATTGTGGCAGTAAAATTGACTGTCGCCGTTCATTGATTCCGAGTTAACTAGTCGTGGCAGTTTACCTCAACCGGGTTCGGTTATCGAAAGATTTGCATTCAGATTTTAGCCGTATTTTCCCCGAAAATAATAGACTATATATACAAAATAAGCAAAGTCAGTTACAGGAGTAGTTTTTTTCAATCCATTTTAGACCTTTTAGACCACGATTTTCGAATTTTGTTTGACGAAAGTTTTTTTTGTTGCCACTGCAAACTAAATTTTGTTATTTTATTAGGAATATCTGTTAGCAGGATTTAAGACAACATTTTTTTCCTTGGAAGCTATGCGGAATGCGAATTTTTTACATTAGTAACAAAATAAAGATATTTGATCACTCTTCTCGCTAAATCAATTTGAAAACCGTATCAACACCCCTAAGAATGTTCTGAAATAATATCACGGGATGAGGGTTATTTTAACATTTCTACAGTTTCCTTTGGGTTTCTTTGATTACCGAAAGTAGAGTAATCATATAAAATATTTTTATTTTTCACTTGTATATTATACGTTTATTTCACCTTGGATACGGTTGCTATAATCACACTCATTATGCCCTAGGCCATTACGCCCGCATTTGTGGGCATAATGGATTTATAACGCCCGCTTATTATACTAGGAGAAATGAAGCAAATTTCATTGATTAAATACTTCATAATCCTTATCGTATCCGACTCTGGATTTCTCCGGCAATTAATATTATTATTCGCAGCTTTGGCTGCATTTTCTATGATATTCTTGGGTAAATTCATTTTCATTTTCATTATTTCTATAAGACTACACAAAGAAAGCAGCATGACATTCACTGAATATGATGACAAAAATATTCACAAACGTCAAACTATCAACAAATGACATGCCTACTATGAGAAGGAAAATGGATAGGAGCAATGAAACGATTTTAAAATCGCTTTTTCATCATAATATAATAATTTTTTCGTGAAAAATAAAATCTTGTATGCACCGCATGCGTTACTAGATCCAATCTTCTACGGGCAAACGTTACATTTTTGTATATAAATGAATTGGGTCCAATTGACTCATTTTGAACTCTACTACACGTGGCAGATTTGTGTCCCAGCAATTTTGGGACACCCTATACATATTAGCATACATATTAGAATCTACCCAAATAGGCTAAAATAGGGAGTCTAGAATTGATTAAATTTTGGAACGAGGATTGAGTTGATATCGAGGTATGATCCTTTGTTGGTTTCAACTCCTTTCCTCAACCGCGCTGCACTTCGCGCTGACCGCTTGATTCGTAGTACACGATGATTTTCGCGATCATAGTAACCTAAGGATACGAACAGAACGAGTAAGTCGAGGTGGAGGTGTAGCTCGCGGTGGATGCCACTAGTTAAGTCTCGGTCGATGTCGACCGCACATAACGAGGAGGTTACCAGCGATGCTTAGTGGAGCCAGTGTTTCCTATTTGGCGAATTTGTCGCTAGATCTAGCGACATTTTGTTTGCTACAGCGGCTATTCTAACGACTTCTACAGTTTAAATAAAAAAATAAGTATTTTAATTATCTTCATAAAATATGTAATAGAAATCTATCTCTATATTCGGAACTGCGTTCCGAAATCGGGTATCATTCTATAGTCTAGTCAACAAGTGCTTTTTTGTTCAACTTTTTTCAACAGTCTCGGAAAAACATGAACGATATGTCATTCGGTTCGGAATAGAATGTAGAATGTTTTTTGAAAAAAACAAAGTTCCGTTCGCGAAATTTGTAAAAGTTATTAACAATTGACTGAAAGATCAAAAAAGGGGTTAGTTTTCTGCAACTAATTGAGATTTTTATGTCTCGAAAAGATTCGTAAAGAGGAGGAAATTTCCTATAGTGAAATCTCAACTTCAGAAACTATAGGATAAATATTTATAATTTTCTCAGAGAGGTGAAAATACGGCCAAAAACGGATAATCTGGCTTTGGCAAGGCACGCCCATTTTGAACACTTTAACAATAAACATTATTTTACCATATTAAATAGGAAAGTTAATGAATTAAAAAAATTCAAGCACTAGTAGGAAGTAGTGCTTGTCACAAAAAACACAAATATGTATCTAATTCATGTTCCAATTATCTGTTTTTACATCCGGTTTTTGAAAAAAATTATATCAACAGGTATTAAAAGTTATATTGAAGAAAGAAGCCATAGAAAAAATGACGTGAGTGCGCTTTTATAGTGTGACAACATTAAAGGAGGCATATTGATCACTCTTGATCCAAATTTCTATTTTTGGCTCTGTCCTGTACACCATTCAGAAATTTACAATTTTGACATTTCAAAAGTTTCTTGCAATGCCCAAATTTTGTGACAGAGGGATACTAAAAAAGTTTTCCATATGGTGCAAACTTTTTGAAACTCAGTTCCAACCTGGTGTATCAAGACTGGTCTTTCCTTTTTTTAGTTCAAGTGAAAACCATTCAAGGAAAATTATACCTACAACCTCTCACTCAAGGCGAATCTCTATTTAGGTTGACGCCGTTCGTTCAAGAACTTGTAACAGAATGATAAATGTCAGATACATTGCCAGAGCTGCGATTCTTCTGGAACGCATCTAACGACGATCAGTCAGCATCACGGAGGATTCCGTCTTTTTACAGCGAGCTAGATGACAGCTCTCACATATCTCGCGACCGTTCAATGTAACACTGTCGAGCATATTCGAGATAAATTTATATCAGGCCCGATACGTGAACGAGTTATCCGTTTTAAACGTAACCTTTTCAATATTCAGACGCAGACATTCTGGAGATGATTAACATTCAATCGCGTCCGCCGATAACATCACGAGCAAAATGATATTCCAGGCGGGTTTTGTCGTGGCTTCGGCACGTGCCCCAGTCTGTATGCTAATATTATGTCCGACGGAGGAAACGCGATTTTCGAACGTGTCGCATTTTTGGCCAGCCACCGTCGGATAGTTCAAATTCGGACATTTCTGATTGAGGTTATGTTCAACTTTCAATGTACAGTGTGTCCAATTTTCGAATGGTATCTCCGTTATTTATGAAGATAGAGGGTTGCGGTTTTCGCGACACTGTGCTACTTTTTTGTAAAACTGAAGATGCCGTCAACAGTATTTCAATAGCCCTTTTAGTTGTTAAGATACAGGGCATTTTTGAAAATGTTGCATTTTAGGGAAGGGGCGTTATCCTTCATCTTATCGAAAAGGTAATACAACATTCCTATAGATTTTTTCCGTAGAATGCAGTTGTGTAGATAATTTTTGTTACATATTTACTATTTTCGAGTTATAGAGCAAACTTATGTTTTTTTAAAGGGAATACCCTGTATATTTATAGACTATAAAATTCGTCTTTTTTTTACCGTTTCAAAAATATATGATAGTATAAACTTTTTCTCAGAAACGCGCAAATAAATGACAATTTTCTAAAATTAAATGGATAATTTAATAGTAGGCCATGGATTTTGTTCACGACAAGAAACAATAAATGTCAAACCAATATCATCGGTTTTTGGATCGACTTTTGGTTTATAAAGGTGTTTATTTTCGTTCTTTAAGTATTATTATTTAATTGATATTAATCAATGTCTTCGAATAATGCAAAGTATGGAAATTATGAAAAATATGATATGCTGGTATGTTTTATACAGAGTAATTAAAATTCTGAAGAAGCTTTGGAATTATATTTCCTAAGGTAAGTAAGCTATAATGGCTATGAGAATCTGTATTATCATTTTAATTCTTTTCTTATTAGATATCCAGAAAGAAGGCAACCGTTTTTTGAGATATTTGCTCATTTATGAGCAAATTTAGTTGAGCACGGATCATTTGTTCACCCGCGTGCTAAAATATACAACAAAGAGAACAGGGAAAGAAAAGAGATAGATACTTTGGGATATATAGAGGCAACACCTTTGTCCTTATAGAAAAATCGAGAAGGAAATTGGTGTGCCAAAAATGACAGCATTGCAGAACTTCGAGAGGCAATTCATTTAGCCTTTCGAAATCTGCGAATGAGAACAAAGGTTCTTTTAAACGCTATTCAAAGCATTAAAAAGATGTGCCAATTTTGCATCAGAAAAAATGGTCGTCAATTCGTACGTCACCTTCAATTTTTTTTTAATAATGCTGTTTATTTGTGTTTGTAATATTGTTACTTTACGCTACAAAACTGTTGACACAAACTTACTGATAAAAAAAAGATCTATAGGTATTTTTTAAGTATAAGATAACTATATGCAAGGTATCCAATTCTTCGTTAGTAATATGTAACTTTCACTTGTTCATTATTGTTATCCATGGCCTTCTATTGATTCATGCATTTAATTCTAGAAAATTGTCATTTATTTGCGCGTTTCTGAGAAAAAGTTTATACCTACTATCATATATTTTTGAAAAGGTAAAAAAAGACAAATTTTATAATCTATAAATATACAGGGTATTCCATTTAAAAAAAACATAAGTTTGCTTTATAACTCGAAAATAGTCATAGCCATTATAGCTTACTTACCTACTTTAGGAAATATAATTCCAAAGCTTCTTCAGAATTTTCATTACTCTGTATAAAACATACCAGCATAAGTTTGCTTTATAACTCGAAAATAGTAAATATGTAACGAAAATTATCTACACCACTGCATTCTACGGAAAAAAATCTATAAGAATGTTGTATTACCTTTTCGATAAGATGAAGGATCCCAAAATGCAACATTTTCAAAAAAGCCCTGTATCTTAAAAACTAAAAGGGCTATTAAAATTCTGTTGACGGCATCTTCAGTTTTACGGAAAAGTAGCACAGTGTCGCGAAAACCGCAACCCTCTATCTTCAAAAATAACGGAGATACCATTCAAGAGTATCGAAAATTTGACACACTGTACTACTGATGAATGAAATTGTTAGTTAAATTGGCTTATTAGGTTATAGACCACGATTTTCGACAAATTTTTCATGTATATATATATATATATATATATATATATATATATATATATATATATATATATATATATATATTTAGAGTGACGAAATATTGAGTTAACAAGAACGTAAGAGTTTTATTTTCCCTACAGACCGCCTCCCGATAATTTTACAATATTTAATTAATTGAACGGTCGATAACAAGATATAAAAACTATCGCAGCGAGTTGCATTCGAAAAGCAGGTTTTCATAACTAATCCAGTTTAAAAAATCTATTCATTCATTTATGATTTTTCTTCCAAATCCAAAAAAAATACGCCCTGTAATGTGTAAACAATATTTATTTCCTCCCCGGGGGGTCAACCCCCCAACCAATTCATCCCAAAACCAATCACATCTAAGATATCATACGAAACTACGTACTTACAAACTTTCAACCCTATCGCTACAAAATTGCGCCCTTTATCGCGTAAACAAGATTTATTTCGTCCTCCCCCCTCAACCCATTCATATCGAAATAAATACATTACAAGATATCATACGAAGCTACCTACATATAGGTTTTTTACGATAAAAAGACGATGACGTTGCAAAACAAAATATTGTGATGTTGCCAAGCTGTAGTTTTTTTCTTTACTTTACGAAAACTAGAAAAGTCAATTTGATGTTAGATTGACAATTCTTCTTTTTTTATTGGTCCGTGCCTCGTAAAGCCTAAGTAAAAAATATTTATTTAAAAAAATTAAAGGCTTGTATTTAATATATTTATTTATGAAAAATGTTTATGGTAAAAGGAATCCATACAGCTGTAATCATCTTCATGCAAATTTAAATATTGTTTCTTTATACATCTATTATATTTATTATAATGGAAATAGAATGAAAAAGATAAATATAGATACATAAAATAAAATCGCTTCACTTATGAAGGTATTCATTTGTATCATCACTGCTACATTATTTGGAACAAGAAGTGAATATAGATCATCTGAATAATTTTGTGATATAATGAGTATATTTCCTACACAATCATACATTTGGGAAGTTGAATTAAGATGCTCCATGGTTTCATTCGTATCTCTGTTTCATATTATGCAGTTTTAATTTTGTGTGAGGTGTTATTCACAAAAATATATCGACTTAGGTAGCTGGCTACGTATAGGTGTGCTATTAGACTTTTTATATATAGCTGTGATAATCCACCAATGCAAATTGAAATAATGAAATATCGAGTGAACATTTCTTTATCAACAACTGGAATAACCTGCTCAAAGTCTCTGCTCCTTCTGATAATAATTTGAAGACTGTATGGCAATTACGTTAAGTCACTACCTTCCTGATTTTATATTGTATTTCAAAGTTTTACTTATGTTAATAATGAAAACAATAACTTGTAAATATACAAAAAGGTGGAAATAAAGCAAATTGGAGAAAAATATAGAAAAATAGAACACAAGATTTCCACTAATCCATCTCAAAATCATCACTATCTTCATCGTCACTGTCAAAATTAATAATAAGTGGAGGCACATCCTGTCTATCGAATACTACTTCTCTATCCCACCAATCTTGTATAATTTTTTCAGTGTGCTCTACTGTCCTGGACCAAATATCAGGAGTCACTTTTTCTAAAGCCCTTTTCCATACACCAATTGCTTGTTCTGTTGATGCACCATCAGTTCCCACATGATCTCTATAAAAATTTTTAACTATGCCCCAAATATGTTCAATTGGGTTGAACATACAGTGGTAAGGGGGAAGTCGAAGCACTTTGTGACCATATTTTTCAGATAATATGTCAGCTTCATATACTAATGGCGGTTTATTCCTACAAAAATATTAAAGCATGCATATTTTCAAACAAAATAAGTTAGCTCAGTATTACCATAATATATTGAAAAATGTTTATATCAACTTACTGTTGTACTTAATTCAATAATTGGGTTTTGAAGAAAGTATTTTCAAATGGAATATCATTTTGTATCAACCAGTTCTGTATATCAGCCTTTTTGGTAGCTGTTGTTGGTACTTTATTGATCACCGTACTGTGATAACTTGCATTATCCATTACGATTGTGGCAGACTCTTCCAAGTTCACTAACAGCTGGTATTCAAACCAATGCAAAAAATTTTCTCGGTTCATCTCACCGTGGTAATCACCATCTTTTGTTTTGGAATGAAAAACCAGCTCTGCTCCAGGAATGAATCCAGAAGAGGAACCAGCATGCAATACTATATACCTACAATAAGGAAATAACAAATTACTACTAGGTTTCTTGGATAAATACATAGCTCAATACAACTAGTAATAATTATGTAGATTAAAATAATATAATGTGACTAGTAAATATTGGAAAAGGTCTTAAAATGGCTGGAATGTTAGTGCATCATAAATTAATTGCTAAATTTCATTATTCAATTACCTCGGACCACCAATTTTAGTTTTTTTTACCGTTCTAGGATTAGAATTTTGCCAAGAACGTCCAACAGTACCGTCTTTAAATATCCAGGTCTCATCCAAAAACACAAATTGATATAAACCTTCCCTTTTTATCTTGACATATTCATGTAAAAAATGTACACGTTTTAATGCAATATGTGGCAACTCCATTAAACCACGACGAGGATCATCTTTTTGGTATTTGAATCCAATATTTTTCAATATCTTCCAGAGTGATGTCAAACAACCATTAAAGAGTTCACGCTCTTGGAGTTTGTCTTTCAAAGTTTTCAAGGTTATGTGTTCCTCTGAAAAAATATTGTGTTAGTTAAGTGTGAATAAAATTAAACAATATATTCAATATACTCACTGTTTCCATACATTTCGTATATAACATTTCGGAAAGCATTTTGGTCAAAGTTATCAATTTCAACAGTAGGTTTTATGCGTTGTCTCTTTTTAGGTGGGCTTTTAGGCTGTTCACCTCTATTATGCTTGGCGGCAATACGGTTAACAGTAGTAAGGCTAAGTTGTAATGCTTCTGCAACTCTCTACAACATAATTATTTCAATTTATGAAAGAATAATATATCAAGTTTAATCAACCTTTACATTTAAATATGTAACAATAATATTAATAATAATGAATAAAAATAGCGAATACTATTACTTACGTCTCTTACAGCAGTTAGCGGGAGCAGCGGGCCCCCATTTCGGCATTCTCGTTCAAAATAGCTTTACAAAGATGTTACCATCTCTTGACATTTACTGTTCAACTGCTTCGGCATTTTATTAACTACACACTGCAGATTTGCGTAAATAATTAGTTATGAAAATAACTGTTTTTTTAATCTTAAAGAAATAATGAATTTAAAAGCACCATAAAAACTTGTAAATATTAGACGATGATCGAATGTCAATAAACGTCAAAACAGACTGGGGAATTTTACCAGTTGATCTGACAACGCCTTGAAGTTTTGCCAACCCGTTAGCTATAAATTGCCCTGGCTGTTGAGGATAAATTGTATTTACGGTTGGTAAATTAATATTTATTCTGATAAGCAGGAAAGTAACTAAATGTGACGTCATCGTCTTTTTATCGTAAAAAACCTATACAACGTTTCAAGCCTATGGTCCCAAAATTGCGCCTTCTATTATGTAAACAAGATTTAATTCCTTCCCTGGGGGATCAACCCAGTGGCGTAGATAGGGGGGGGATCAAGGGGATCAATCCCCCCCATGAGCCTACGATAATTATAACCGAACTGTACGTATGTACGTATTTAAGTACATTTACATGAAATTTACTAAGCACTAGCACCCCTTCTGCTATTATGTATTTGCAATTATAAAAAAAAATCTAGATGTTTTCGTGACGGCTATGCAATTGAGTATTGTATAATTTTCGCGCTTCGGACAGGCCGACCAATCAGGAATGGACATAATTTTAATATTATAAAGTAACTAGTAGTTTTGAGCATATTTTATTCAATGTTGAATTAGTAAGTTTAATCGGTCACTATGAGCAGAAAAGTGTTTGAAAAGTTCAAATGGCTCTAATGGAAAATTTTCATTTCGAAAGGAAGAAGTCAACCAAAATCTCCACGCACTTCTCTTTCTGTATTGTATACTATACTTACTATTAAATAAAAGTGCTCGAGCTTTTGTTTAATGGTGTACTTAGTATTATATCTAAAGCAGTTTTGTTCAATAGTATAGGTAGTATTGAATTTAGAAAGAGAAGAAGTGCGATAAGGGTTTGGTTGACTTCTTCCTTCGTACATAAAATTGTCCATTTCAGCCATTGCAGCTCTTTCAAACACGTTTTTTGGTCCTACTAACCGATTAAATACCTGTTTACATTCAAGGAGCGTGAGTTCTGCTCATAGAAGATTTTCAATCTATATTTAATATTTGGAATATTTTTTAAAGCAGAGTAGGTATCAAAATATGAGCTCTTTGAAAAATATGACTGAATTTTGGCTTTGATTGTCAATTTAGTTACTTCATAATATTTTGAAGTTAAAAAGTTAAGTTAGTAAAAATTTTCTTGCGATGGCGTATAATCCATTTCTGGACTTCTACATCATGGATCTTGGAGAAAGATTTACTAATCATGAGAATACAGTCTAGTTTACAAGAGCAAGGTGGGACTAGAACCCACAATCCTCTATTTACAAGCGATACACCTCACCGCTGGGCTACCTCCTTAACTAGAAAAAATGTATTAAACAGATTTTCGGTGTTTTTCAAGCATGATTTATACGAAGTTGACAAAGCAGCTGATAAATTCATCAAAACTGACAAGTTTCATCAAAAAAATTTTTACTGCCACACCTGCGGTTCTCGTTAGTTTTTTTTTTTTTTTTTAACTCGAGGGACCTACAGTTTAACGCCGGTTCCGAACGGCCAATGGGCTTGTGAACGATGCACATTACCCAACAATTCGTCTTAAAACTATAACCACTAAATACCGGACATATACAACACCCAAGAGCAAGGTGGGACTCGAACCCACAATCCTCGGTTTACAAGCGGTAAACCATACCGCCTGGTCTACCGAGGCCTCAAACTCGTTAGTTGAAAGTGTGGAATAAATATTGAATTCGTCAAGGCGATTTTAAGCCTGAAATTTTTCTGCTTATTTTGTACTACATGAAAGATTATTTTTATCAACAAACATAAAACTTAAAACTCATGGAATTTTTCACGAAGTCATATCCCCCCCCCATCGCAAAAAGCTATCTACGCCACTGGATCAACCCCCAACCAATTCGCATCAAAACCATTCCCTTCCAATATGGGAAGAAATTTTTTATTATAATAATTATAATAATAGCTTTATTTCCGTTGAATGAATACTTACATTATGGAAAAAGTCAGGACAAAAATTCACTTATAGTATAGTAACACTTATCAATTAGAAACTGTTTCAACTTAGCCCTAAAAATGGAAAGAGATTGGGCATTTACAATACTACAGTCCAATCTATTGAAAACTTCCAACCCCAAATATCATGGAGATCTTCTACCTATACTGAAATTAAAATTAGGTAATACAAAAGCGTTTCTGACACGGGTATCATAATGGTGCCGGTCGCCACGCCTCAAGAGCTGCTTCCGCATTTTATAAATTAAAGTAGCCAGTTCCAAAATACAGAGTGAAGGTAAAGTTAAAATTTTGAGAGATCTAAACTAAGGCTTACATGAAACAGTATAAGGCGCGCCAACCATGCTCCTGACAATCTTCTTCTGACACAAGAATACATCGCAAGCCGCAGGCGATGAGCCCCAGAAAACAATACCATAAGAAACTTTGCGCATGCGCATAATAGACAGACATGAGCCCAATCGGAGGTCAATATGTATCTCAGATTTCAGAGTAGAAAACAAGCAGAATTCAATCGCGAACACATGGTCTAGCAATGCGCTTTCCATGTAAGACATTCATCTACCTCAATTCCCAAAACCCTCACATTATCTGTTCTTTTCAAAGCAGTGTTATTCAACGCAACGTTAATATCCAAGATATTTTTATTAAAATTATGAAATACAGTATACGACGTTTTGGATTCATTGACATGAAGGAGGTTCCTGTTAATTCCAATGTTGTAATTTGTCTAAATTATTTTGAACATTTCTCCTAAGAGATTCCTCCCCTGTGCTCGAAACTACCACTTTTTTGCACAAATTCATTTATCTACACGTTTTGGGAAATTTTAGGCGGATTTAGCTAAAAAAATAATTTAAAAATTATTGATGAATTCTAACCAACAGTTCACTTAAGCTATAGATCTTCAATCTGGTGCTACAGTCCCAGCCTATAATTTCTAGAAATCTATCTTGTTAGTGTAGAATAATGGTAACGCTCTTAAACTACGAAGGTCACATTTATCACAACCACAACTCCATGTTCAAATTTATTCTGCTATCATAGCTATCGATCCTTGACATATAACCTGTTTATATCAAGTAAAAATTTCGAAATTATTAAAATATCGATAATTGAATGAATTTTGGAGTGTGTGCTTAATTTAGATTCGATGTGATCCTACTCACACGACGTTCTACTTTTTATAGAACGTGCCCTTCAAGTTATATTGAAGTATCTACCATTTTTATTATCCCATAAAAGAATTCGACCATAGATACTTCGTTCGGTAAAGGAGCGACCTTCTAGATTTATTCAATCAAAGCCTCTCGATTCGACGGTTTATTCAAACTTTCTGAAGTGAAAACTTTGTGATACCTGATAGCGACTTATAATTTATAATTGGAAAATTACTTCGATCTGTTCATGCAAGTTTCAATCATTTGATGAATTCCTAAATTATATTTAGATAGATAAATAGGTAGATAGATGTTTATTCAAACTGAAAATGAACACAAAGTTGTAACAAGTATATCATTTTTCTATGAATATCTGACAATAAATTATGAAATTATGTAATATATGCCTTAATTCTATTTATTTTTCACTTGTATATTATTTGTTGATTTTACCTTAGATACTGTTGCTATAAATACACTTATTATGCCCTAGGGCGTCATGAGCGGGCATTAAGGATCATAACGCCCGCTCATTGTACGAGGAGAAATAAGGCAACTTCCATTGATTAAATACTTCATAATCCTTGTCGTATACGACTCTGGATTTCTGCGGCAATGAATTATTCGCAGCTTTGGCTGCATTTTCTATGATATTCTTGGGTAAATTCATTTTCATTTCCATTATTTCTATAAGACTACACAGAGAAAGCAGCAATGACATTCACTAAATATGATGACAAAAATTTTAGAAAACGTCAAAATATCAACAAATGCCTAGTATGAGAAGGAAAATGGAAAGTATAGGAGCAATGAACCGATTTTAAAATCGATGTTTCATTATAATAAAATAATTTTTCAGTGAAAAATAAAATCTTGTATGCACCACGTGGGTTACTAGAGCCTAACGCCCATCGGGCGTAAGGATCTATATAACGCACTTGGTACATAAATAACTATTTTAAATACGGAAGAAAACTCACAGAAACTAATGTTTTTTGGTAAATTATTATAAATATAGGCTCCTTTGTAGCTGGAGGTCGCTTTCTTTCAGAATTAATTCCATCACTAGGTGCGTAGCAGTCTTTATTTCTTGTGTTGTATCTGTGTGAAATTTTTCGTCCTATTTTATCCCATAAAATACATACTATTGCAGTGTATCGAAGGAAAGCAGTGAGGTGCGGGAGTATTTTTCCCATCCGATTTAGGCCTCCTAGATTACGATTTTCAAAAAATGTTTCATGTCTGACATATATTTATATATATATATATATATATATATATATATATATATATATATATATATATATAAAGTATAAACTTTAAAATAAAAACACTTGGTTTATGTTTCACAATATAAAAAATATTTAGATACTGTATTTAGCAGTAACGAAAAGTCGACATGTTTCGAGTTATGAACTCATTATCAAGACTGACTACAGGATATATATATATATATATTTCCCGGTACATATTGACATCTCCAGCGGCTCCCATCGAGTCGAATGTGCTGAAATTTGCTACCTGGGATTGTTTCCATTGCAAAACGAAAGTATCAAAATTTGGGTAAATTTCTGCAACCCCCGCCATTTTCACGTAGATATTTCTAATTTTCATATAAATATCCTTCCCGGGACATCTCCAGCGGTTCGTAACACACCAAATAAGCTGAATTATTTTTATCTGGGTTGTTCTCGTCGTAGAAAGAAATTATCAAAATTTATTTTTATTTATTTTTTTATTTATTTATTTATTTATTTATTTATTTATTAACGGCAAAGCCAATTTACAAAACATAGTTAACAAAGTGTGAATTAAATGCATCATTGAATGCTTATGTCTAGTGTCTACATTACAATCTACAAAAAAAAAACACACATTACTGAATCGTCAAATGTCTAACTTACTAAAAAGGTGTAACAAATATGGTTTCCACTTACAAGGAAAAGGACAAAATAAAGCAGAGCTTCGGAAACACTATAGCCTCTTCAATTGATTTTTAAAGGCCTGAGGTGATACATTAAAAAAATTTAATTTATTATGTTATTGGTTTCCCAGCTTCAGAAGACGAGGAATCGGACTGTTCAACGCGTAATTGGTATGGAAAAATTCAATCCGAAAAATATCCGAACTTCTGGTATCTCTTTGTTTAATATAAAAAGTTATTAGCTGAAGTAGTTCTGGGCACTTGATTGTACTATTGATTATTTTAAAAAGGAAACTCAAGTTACCAGAAACTCTTCTATCTTCCAATGATTTTAAATTTAACCTGGTCAAGATTTCACTGTACTCATATTCATCTCGTTGAAGACCCAAATGAAAAGCACAATTCCTCAAGAATTTCTTTTGTACACTCTCAATCAAATCGATATTTACATTATAATATGGATCCCATATAACCGAACAATATTCAAGATTAGATCTTACGAAAGCACAATATAGGACCCTTCGTGTTTCAATTGAAAAATCAGTAGAAACTCTTAACACAAAACCCAGCATTTTGAGACTTTTTGCCACAATTTCTGAAACTTGAAGATTAAAATTCATTTCGCTATCAAATTGAACTCCCAGATCACGTACACATTTTTCTCTTTTAAGAGCTATATTATTCAGTTTATATTCGAAAAATATTGGACTTCTAACTTTAGCGAACGTAATGATTAGGCACTTATCGATGTTAACATCTAATAAGTTATTTCTACACCATACGGAAAAAGCTTCAAGATCTTTTTGTACTAATTCGGCATCTTTCTGGCAAGTAATTGCTCGATAAAGTTTCAGGTCGTCCGCAAACATAAGAAATTTGGTTGAATTTTTCCAACCGCAGCCATTTTTACGTCGATATTTCTTATTTTTTCTTGGTTTTTGAAAAATTGCCGATCTTCACAGCTTCTGCAGATTGAGTTACGAGGGTTGAAAATTGGTACGTACATTCATTGAGTTTAGGTTGACTTAAGATCCTTTTTTGGATTCAACTTTTTTTTATTTTTCAAAATATGATTAAATTCTCTAAAATCGCATATCGACGCGATGCATTTCGCGCAAAAATACGACCTTAGTAAAACTCCTATTATTTGGTTCATGCTGAAAGGGTAACATAACGTTTATACTTTCAACAAAAAAAGATGGCTTGGAAAGGTTTTTGGAAATGAATTCCTTGTCGTACGTTACACTACAGACATTAGGCGAAATGAAGCTAGGCCTATAAATGATTAAACGTAATGTAAGCGTAACACTCTCAAGTTCAGTTGTATTCGTATATGCGGATTGATCTGAATTCAATATTAGAATTAAAAACTATGTAATATTTTTTTCTCCGCAAACGTCAAAAATGACGACTTCTTCAACCTCAGTTCTCAATGTTGAAGTTTGATTTTACAGACGTCCTTTTGTTTTCACTTTTTTGTCCGGCCGAGAGCGTACAAAAAAGTACACTTTTTTGTACTCTGACGACAATATCAAGAACGTCGGGCGGCGTACAGTTGGGTTCCGAATCCGACATAATGTAATCTGGAAGAAAAATTTTATATATTTTAATACAAGTCATTTCTTAATACTCGGGTAAGTACTTACCAAAAATGCACAGTCCTATAATGCGTAGTTAAGTAACTTTAAATATTTCTGACAATTATTTTGTTGAATAATCAAATTTGTGTTGCCTTGACATCTACAAAACCAGTAAGCAAATCAATCTACTTTTACGTTTCTTCACATCTAATCCTTTTTAAAAATATCATCTTAATTCTATCGTTTGAACACCGTTTGCAGAAAAAATCGCATGTTTTATTCGGAGGAAAGCACTTTTTGTGGCTCGACTAAAATTCTCGCCACAAAAAGTATCACTTTTACTCCTAATGAAACAATTTACTATTCTTTCGCGTATAAAACTGTATAAATTTTCACAAATAATCTACCACGTAAATCTAGTCGTAAAATGAAAATCAGGATTCTGAATCCTGATGAGAATATTGTTTTTGTTTTACTGAATTCAGAATAAACTTTGCTCTCCTGAAAAGGATATTGTTTTAAATAGTTTCCATTCGCTCTCGAAGTAATATATAAAGCCTAATATAAATGTTTTCCCTTAATTACTCTCAAACTTTACTAATTTAGTTCATTGTGCCAGCTATTTAATATATTATATATATATAGCGAGAGGAATTTCATACGTCTCTCGTCCTTTTTGTGATAATAAGTACCTAACTTTTCAACACGCTTTCATTAGCTTGGTATGTATGTATATGTATCTATGTAACGGAATATTTGAACGTGATTTTCACCCCCTTCAAAATGTCGGATTGATTTGAAATTTTGCACTCATCAAGGACCGATGAAAATGCAATAATAAAAATAGTTTTCCAAGTCCGATACCCGATAGTGTCTTTGTGCCAAGTACGTTTTGAAACTATAAAAGTAAAGATAAAGAAATATTTAAACAAATATAAAAAATACGCTTGTAGTTTGAGAACCAAAATATAGAAAATAAATAATAGTTTAAAATACTAAAAAGCACGCTTTTGTGTATAACAGAAATAAAAAGTAAAAAATTTATAATAGTTTTAAAACAATTAAAAGAAAAGAAACGGTGTCATGGAACACCAGGTAGGAACACGAAGTCCCCTCGTCGATAATATAGAAGCAACTTAATTTGCAAAAAGAAACATATGCGACTCGGGACGCTCGACAGAAGTGATAACTTATACTAATCCAAGTTGAAATAATTAATATTGAAATGTGGGGCCAAGAAATGCAATGAGATTGTAAATGAATAAATGAAAAAAGCCTGGAGTCACCTCTGGGATTCGAACCCAGTAATACGATACCAGGGTTCAGTTCTCAGACCACTCGGCCATCAATACAACGTAGAATAAAGACGCAAGAGCTTATATAACGGGAGTGTAACGTATCGCCACGCTATATAATGGAATATAAAGCTACTATACGTAGTCATTATTTTATGGAACAAATGTGTAATGCTTTATCTTTTCATTATGCCATATATGATTCATGCCGTAATCTGTTTTTTATACATATAACTAATACAAAATAATTTTGAATAAGTTATATGCATAAATTATTCATTGTAAATCGCCTGCGTAGTAACTCTCGAACAACGGGGACGCCGTCCAGTACGGAATCAGAAAGAGAAGGGATGAGAGAACGGAAAAAAAGAGGGAGAAAGAGAAAGGTATTGTACGCTACTCCCTTGTTTGAGTCACATTCGTCACGGTTTTATTGTTACGGTTTCAGTCTCGCATATTTTTCAGTTTGGTCCCACAGCGAAATCCCTATTTCCTCCAAGCCTGCCGTAAGGAGCTTCGTTCCAAAAAACACGCTTTAACCTAAAAGCAAACTGAAAAGTAGAAAATAATTTTCAATACATTTAAATTAGGAATAGTGTAATTAACAAAATCATTATTTTATTGTAGAAAAGCGAGGGGTGCTTTTTAAGATATTTACATAGTGACTCTTCTTTTACTTATATCTGTCATTAAAATATTACAACAATTGACTCTTTCCAATTGACGCTTTTCTACAATGAGATAAATTTTTGTTAATTAAACTATTCTTATTTCAAATCAATTGAAAATTAGTTTGCTTTTCCATTGAAGCGTGTGTTTTAGTTTTGTTCAAACTATTATTTATACATTACATAAAGTGAACAAGGAAAATTCTTTAATAATTATCAAACAACTTTCCAAGGGAGCTGGTTATACGTATTCCGTAATGCAAAATCTCCATTCACAATCGAACGGTGAATTATAGAAATTGTCAAGGCACCCCGACTCAAAATCTGCATACTGCTGTTTCGATCTTATTAGATCTCATCAGTGCAGCTTATTTGACTCGAAGTGAATTGACAAATCTCTAATTGTTCCCCAATACAAATCGTGGTCAGTAACACTGTCTCGATAACAACCCAGAGCGGAAAAGTTGTTTGATAATTTTCAAATTATTGAAGAATTTTCCTTGTTCACTTTATGTAATGTATGAAATTGACCATGGCCAACAAGTATGTTTTTGACGATTTGACAATTATTTATATGATAACTACATTCATTTTAAAAATGATGTGTTATTGAACATTTTTCTCTAATTACGATAACACTCTGGCTAGACGTTATCTCAGTAAAAAAATCCGAATACATCCTCCGCAGAAAAGGAAGCTATAGATCAGCCACCGCAAGGTGACTGCAAACCATAACCCATGCAAATTATCAGCCCGTAAACAAACAACCGGTAATTGTGCGCATTACTCACCCAGAATACATGCCGATAAGTTTAACAGACCGTCATTATCGATCGTTTATGAAAATCAACTTGAGGAACGTTCAGACTCGTAAGGTTTCGTCGACAGCGATTTTCGGCTCTACGGTCTGGAAAGGTTGCCCGAGGCGGAAGGGGATTTAACTTGTTACTTCATAATTATAACAATAACGGGAATAATACGAGGATATTGTGCTATTTACGCATGGCGTTTGTTGTTCCTTATGGGCAATTGATGGTGGGATATTGTTTCAAGTTGTGTTTGTAATTTGGTCCCATTTGCACCCCCTAACGATAGGAGGATACATAATTTTAACGACTTAATAATCACTCGTAGAAATAGTTTAAAATTATTCTATGTATTCACACTAATAGCTGCTAGATTGCTTGATTCAATTGTGTATTGAGTTAGTAAGATTTATCGAAGATAAATATAAAGATTAAACGAAATTTCAAAAAAATAAGGGTGTTATACTAAACATATGAATATGTAATTGCTAAAATTCTGTTCATATTTTGTTAGACCGAATAGATTACTCGAATCAATTGTGTATTGACTTAGTAAAATTTATCAAAGATAATTATAGAAATTAAACAAAATAAAGAAGGATGTAATACTGAACAAAACAATATATAATTGCAAAAATTCTGTTCCTATTTTGTTGGAACGAATAGATTGCTTGAATAAATTATGTATTGACTTAGTAACATTCATCAAAACTAACTATAAAGATTAAACCAAATGAAGAAGTGTGTAATACTAAACAAAACAATATATAATTGCGAAAATTCTGTTCATGTTTTGTTCGAACGAATAGATTGCTTGAATCAATTATGTATTGACTTAGTAACATTCATCAAAAATAACTATAAAGATTGAACCAAATAAAGAAGTGTGTAATACTAAACAAAACAATATATAATTGTGGAAATTCTGTTCATGTTTTGTTCGAACGAATAGATTGCTTGAATCAATTATGTATTGACTTAGTAACATTCATCAAAAATAACTATAAAGATTAAACCAAATAAAGAAGTGTGTAATACTAAACAAAACAATATATAATTGTGAAAATTCTGTTTATGTTTTGTTGGAACGATTAAATTGCTTGAATCAATTGTGTATTGGCTAAATAGGATTGATCAAAGATAATTGTAAAGATTAAACGAAATAAAGAAGTGTGTAATACTAAACAAAACAGTATATAATTGCAAAAATTCTGTTCATATTTTGTTGAAACGATTAGATTGCTTGAATCAATTATGTATTGCTTAGTAACATTCATCAAAAATAACTATGAAGATTAAACCAAATAAAGAAGTGTGTAATACTAAACAAAACAATATATAATTGTGAAAATTCTGTTCATGTTTTGTGCGAACGAACAGATTGCTTGAATCAATTATGTATTGACTTAGTAACATTCATCAAAAATAACTATAAAGATTAAACCAAATAAAGAAGTGTGTAATACTAAACAAAACAATATATAATTGTGAAAATTCTGTTCATGTTTTGTTCGAACGAATAGATTGCTTGAATCAATTATGTATTGACTTAGTAACATTCATCAAAAATAACTATAAAGATTAAACCAAATAAAGAAGTGTGTAATACTAAACAAAACAATATATAATTGTGAAAATTCTGTTTATGTTTTGTTGGAACGATTAAATTGCTTGAATCAATTGTGTATTGACTAAATAGGATTGATCAAAGATAATTGTAAAGATTAAACGAAATAAAGAAGTGTGTAATACTAAACAAAACAGTATATAATTGCAAAAATTCTGTTCATATTTTGTTGAAACGATTAGATTGCTTGAATCAATTATGTATTGCTTAGTAACATTCATCAAAAATAACTATGAAGATTAAACCAAATAAAGAAGTGTGTAATACTAAACAAAACAATATATAATTGTGAAAATTCTGTTCATGTTTTGTTCGAACGAATAGATTGCTTGAATCAATTATGTATTGACTTAGTAACATTCATCAAAAATAACTATACTAAACAAAACAATATATAATTGTGAAAATTCTGTTCATGTTTTGTTCGAACGAATAGATTGCTTGAATCAATTATGTATTGACTTAGTAACATTCATCAAAAATAACTATAAAGATTAAACCAAATAAAGAAGTGTGTATTACTAAACAAAACAACAGGTATATAATTGTGAAAATTCTGTTCATGTTTTGTTGGAACCATTAAATTGCTTGAATCAATTGTGTATTGACTAAATAAGATTGATCAAAGATAATTGTAAAGATTAAACGAAATAAAGAAGTGTGTAATACTAAACAAAACAGTATATAATTGCAAAAATTCTGTTCATATTTTGTTGGAACGATTAGATTGCCTGAATCAATTGTGTATTGACTTAGTAAGATTTATCAAAGATAATTATAAAGATTTACCGCTCCGGGTTTTTATCCAGATAGTAGTCTCGACCACGATTTGTATTGGGAAACAATTTGAAATTTTTTAATTCATTTGGAGTCAAGTAAGCTGCACTGATGAGATCTAATAAGTTCGAAACAGCTGCATGCAGATTTTGAGTCGGGGTGCCTATAATTACTATAATTTACTGTTGGATTATGAATGTAGAATTCTTGTCTCGGAATGCATATAACCAGCTCCCTTGTGAAGATGTTTGATAATTTTTTAAATTATTAGAATTTTTCTCGTTCACTTTATGTTCAATATGTGGATTGAAACTATATGGGAATTTTATTTTGAAGTTAGAATTGGTTATTTATTATTTTGTATACTTAGTTAATTTTCTACATTTTAAAGCGCTTGAAGAATTGGTAGTTCTACGAAACTGCAGTCGCAAACAATTCAATAAAAATAGTGATAATAAACAATGTATATTGTTTCTGATTTATATTTTAAAATGTATTATCACAATGTAAGGGACAAATCCATCCAATATTTAAAAGTTTGGTAGCTCGATATTGAATTAGTACCTACTCTATATCAATTCCATCAAATTTTATCTGCATAGAAATCTAGTTGACTTTCAGATTATGTGAACAAGGATCAGAAACATATCAGTAGATAATTTTTCTGCTAATCGAAACCTTGGCCCAAGTGAAAATTAAACAGCATCTGATAATCAAAACCATTTACATTCAATTAATGTTTTCTTGATGGATTCAAATCTTGAGTTCACCAGAACAATACACGAATTCGAAGCATAACTTCGTTAAATACCTATCGATACCGGAAAAGTATAGTTTCAAGTACTGATATACATACTTAATACTGCTGGACATACTTTTAATACTCGAAATCGCTACGTGCGTTTAGTTTATCCAGTTGCCATCATAGAGCTTTGACGGTAGACCTCGTGTTCTGATGATGCCAACGCTCTTTTAATGAAACCCGCATCCAGTGTGAGATTGAAAAGTGTTTTGGCGAATAGTGTTTTGGCATAGTGAACATAAGTTTCATACAAATAACTAAAGAATAACGAAATAGGAGCCAAAGCAGATTAAGTCCGAACTGAAGTAAATGGTGATGAATTGTGAATGTATTTATATATATATATATATATATATATATATATATATATATATATATATATATATATATATATATATATATATATATATATTTTTTTATATATATTTATATATTTATCTATATATATATATATATATATATATATATATATATATATATATATATATATATATATATATATATATATATATATATATATATATAGGGTCAGCCAGGGGTCGACTTGAGCTATTTTCAACTATAGGTCCGATAATTTCCGAGGCATTTCCAAAAATATTTCTATTTATATACAGGGTGTCCCAAAATAGGATTCGTGACTAAATTCTGTTTTTTAAATGGCAATCTATCATTTTAGTCACATTTTGAATTAGCCACTTCATTGTGAATATAATACACCCGGATATGTGACAAAAAAAGTTGTGCATAGACTCGCAAAATATTCATACCTTCAGAACCATTCAACATATCTCAACCAACTTTTTTGATCTTTTGAACATGACAAGTTACGACTAACTCGATTTTTTCAAATTAAACACCTTATATTTTATTATATTATGGCATGGCTTATTTCAAAAGCTTTCTGTTGATATGGAATTTGTAGGGTCTACTGTGTAAAACGATCGATATTTGTTACAAAATAAGAAATATTTATATTTGATAATTTTTTTCGAAAGAAAAAGGAATTGAATAGGTTGCTGTTGTAAACTTTAACATATCCATGTCCATTCAATAATTGTACACGTTCAATTGTTGGTAATGAATTTCACTTGTGAGCAGCGTTGCCAGATTTCACCTCGGCAAAGCGGGATTTTGAATATTTTTGTTTAAAAGAAGCGGGGTTCTTTCGTCGAAAGCGGGATATACTGATTTTTTTATATGATCAGTCGTTTTTATTATTCTCCGTTTGTGAGACACTTTACTGAATTACCCAAATATCATTATTCTTGATAGAGACAAATGATATTTTATCGAAACGAATTACTTCTAATATATATTATAATACCGGAACTTTGTGAGCATTGAACCTGTGGTTAACAAAAACATCGTGGAAAAATACTTTTGTAAAAACATATACAACGCCTATTCACTGTCAATGCTCCTAAACGAGTTAATAATTATTAGCCTTAGCCTGCGGTCATATACTAAAATATGTTAATTCGAATTATGATTCCAATTCTCATAAATTATAACTGTATCAGTATTAATAGAGTTTATTTATTGTTCAACTACCAATGATCTGGACAAGCATTCTCATTAACTTTCCAAGTAGGCATTGAATAAGATTGAATATTGGAGATTGTTACTTGATGCAAAACCATTTTAATAGTAAATTAAATGAAATCCCTTGTTTTTGGTAGTTTTACTCAAAATTTTATTATAACGCAGGGTTGCAAAAATCACGACTTTTTGGAAAAATCAAAAAATGTCTTTTTTTCATTTTTATCAATTCATACTAATTTTTTCCTCAAATATGTCAATAATGTAATTATAAGAATTTTCAAATTATTTTGATTAGTTTGTATCTATTCGCCCGAAAATATTTGTTGTCTAGATTTACAGTTAGAAAATTTCCTCGCCGTCATACAAAATAACTTGTATTGACATGAAAATTTTTGCATCGTGCCGCGGCTTTTTTGTCGGTTCAAATAAATGTTCTTTTTCTTTTTTTTTGAATCGTAGTGTTTTCCAACGATAGCGGAAATGTCCCGAAGTGGTGGTAGAAAAAAAGAACCTATCTGGTATTATTTTATCGAATTATTAGTTTTAAATAATCTATCTTCCTTTTTTGAATTTCCTTATGAATTATTTGCTTCGGTGACTTTTTTTACAGCAGTTTATAATTTGATTTAAATCACAATTAAAATTTAAAAAATCAGTTGATTTAAATCACAATTTAAATCATGATTTAAATCGTCGCAACCTTGTTATAATGTGACCTATATTTCGCCTCTACTGTTACTTCTTCGGACAGAGATATTGAAATTTCTAAGCAAGGTATTTATGATGTTATTAGAAGAACACATTTGTTTTTGTAATAATATTGTTATGGATTTTTACCAGCCTTATCAATTAAAAAAAGGATTTATACCAAAAAGGAAGGTTTCTGAAAGCATTGAAAAATTATTATTTCTTTTCTCAACAAAGTATTTCATTCATTGAAATAAATTATCTCCTAGTTTCAAGAGGAACCTAAATGGCATGACTTCGTTATTCATCAGGGTGGCCTTTGCCCTCTAATTTAAATCAGAATTCAGTCGAGTCACTCCAGATTTATTCACCGCCCCTTGACTCTCTCTCTATAATTTCTCAATCCGTTTAAGTACCTGCTTCAGTTTAGTATGAATACTTTATTGAGGTATTTCAGTATCAGTGATCCAAATGATTAAGAAAGAATTGGAATACAATTAAATCAGTATTATTATATCTGTATTATTGAAAAGATTCTGCAATTTATAATTAATTATTTTATGAATTGTATATATAAATATATATATATATATATATATATATATATATATATATATATATATATATATATATATATATATAGGGTGTCAATCATCATTATTTAATATTTTCCTCACCGTTGGAGGTACGAGTTCACCTATTTTTTTGACCTAGCGATCAGACATGACAGAAAAGATTCCCTTAATAGTTTTCTACAAAAAAGGTTTACTTATTAAAAAACCTTACGATTTACTTGCCAGAAAGGGAGCACGAACGCCATTCACTGGCCTAGCACTTTTCTGTGGTATAAGAAAATGCTCCTATAAGAAAGAGTTTCGGGAGAAAGAGAAAACCGAAAGGGCAAGACTGTGTCGGAATCTTCCAGGGATAGGTCCTTCGGAACTTTAAAACTGCTAGATCCAAAGGATATCCTGATCCCAGTAAGAATAAATAACACCTCCCCACTGGAGTGTAGAATGTGTTGGGAGGAGGAGGAAACTCCTGTTCACTTGGTTACATAATAGGGAATTATTGAAAACCGTCCTTTAAGGTAATGCCTTAATAAAGTTAAGCCTTATTTAAATAAAGCAAAACCTTAAATGTCAGGGTAGTAATTGAGTTATTGAAACTCACTCCTAAAATTGACAGTTCTTAGGACAGCGATAGTTTCATTTCTAACCTAAAAAAAATTCTACTTTTACTTGTGTCTTGTCTTTTGTTGTTAAAAAAAGTTCAAATTTCGTAATTTTGATAGCGGTTTAGAACAGTATGGAAAATATTTTGGAAGCCGTAATTTTAGAAGGTGGGGCCGGTGTTGCTTGAGAAGGCATTGCCAGTCGAAATTTGAATGTTTGGTCTCATCATCTCCCATCCTTCCGGATTTGATAGGGGAGTTTGTCCTACAAACTCTCTTAATAGGACCAAATCATCATTATAAGTAAACCTTAATCTGTTTTTTTATTATGCTGCATTCTTGACCAAGGCTTCGTATTGGCCCACTCATATTTCATAATTCAAACTTGAACACTAAACCGATCCAAAACAAAATTCAAACCGAAAATACAGACGGATTACTTGAGTTGAGAAACATTTTTTGGAAGGTTACTAGGTTAGGTTTGGTGAATTAGGGAAATAAGGAAACCTTAAGTACTTACGGTATCTAGTCGTAAATAAGGGAAAGCAGTATTTTATTATGGTTCCCTTATTAAATTTCTAGTGTGCATGCGTACCTCTTATTTTCGGAACGACCATAATAAGGCATTTACCTTATAGCGTTTCCAATAATTCCCTATAGCCTCGCTTTTGCAAGCCAACGGAAGGATTTCTTTGGTCAAGAAGTAGGAGTGGGGACAATACCTCCTTGAAGCCTTCCCAGATATTGGAGTTTATTAATACTCTGGAAGTCGGTAAATGGCGTCGTATAGAAAACAGCTCTGATGGGGGTACAATAGACGTTCAGATATATTTAACATAACCAAATATTAAATAAATAATTGAATATATATATATATATATATATATATATATATATATATATATATATATTATATATATATATATATATATATATATATATATATATATATATATATATATATATATATATATATATATATATATATATATATATATATATATACGAGTATATTATATCGTCAAACATTATTTACATAAATGATGAGTATTTCAGACAGATGACTTTCAGATTTTTAATCTCAACCCACAAAAACCTTTTTTTTATTCTACATTCAATCTTTGTGATTTGTACTTTCGATATTATCATTAACAAATCTCTGAGACGAGTACGATTCTAAATAAAGTGCTTATAATGATGGCTATTAAATCTTTCAGTATGAACTCTTCCTGGAACCTACTAATTACGCATTACTTAGTTATAAGTTGGACATGAGGCAGTTTATGCGATAAGGCATTCTGTCAATTATCTACCTTTATGCTACTCTACCTTTGCCGCCTATTGAGATTTTTTTTTTCAAGAAATATAGTGACGTATTACTTCCCTTCTACGAGAGCTCTTAGCAACTAAGATCTTGAATAATGGCTGAATAAATTCCGACCACCAACTGATTCCGCATTTTATAAAAGATTCAAATCTTTGTGAATATTATTAATTATAATATCCTCTTTGAAATTTACAGAGTATGCTTATGCAAGACACTTGGCAGTAGAAATGTAAATCATTAAATAAAGCATAATATCGTGAATGCGCAAATGAATAACCAATAAACGTAATAACAAGAATAACTTGAAGATTCTTATGAATTAAACGTTGCTAACCTTTTGGTCAACGTGTGTCACACGAATTCTTGTTCTGTCATTTGCGCTCCCTGAAAATAAACTTTCTTACTCCAAGTCAGAGAAGTGTGAAAGATCACAAATGCTCAGCACTCTTTACTTCGTTGCAATCAACAAGTTGACTAGGATCTGCACTATATTTTTCTTCTGGTATTTTTTTTACCAGTCTTCCCAAAGTTTGTTTCATACAGTTTGATGACTTTCTGAAAATGTTTCTCATGTCTTTGAAAGCTTCAAAAAACATTTGCAAGAATACTAAAATTTCAGATTGAATTAGAGTTAGGAAGCAGAAATAGATAGTTTAATAAGTAAGAATTGAAGATTTAGATTAACTATCGAGGTTGGTAGTGGTAGGTCATAGGTGAATATAATTGCTGCAATATCTTCATATTTCCAAAGCAAACATTTCAATAAAAGTAGAAATCTTAGTTGTATGTTGAGTACTATGCAACAAAAATAATACATCATAAATTACAGCTCTGGTATCAGAAGATTACGATATCTTTAATTTCCCCTTTCGATCTTTTAGGCTTTTTACACGATCATTTCAGTTCTCATTCCGTTTCTGTCGTATTTATTAATTTTTTTCCACGCGATGCGTTCAGTTATGAGACTAGTTCATTTTAACATGATTTGATTATAATTGTTACCTCAAATTAGTGTTACCGTGAATTCAAGTTGTCAGTTCTATTCCATTGCGACATGATAGTGGGTTTTCACCTGTTTGTATTTCTTTTGTTTTCAATAAATAAATGATTTAATATAATTGTCACCTCTATTAAGTGTCAACTTGAATTTCGGTTGTCAGTTCCGTTCCATTTTGTCATGATTATGATATGATTGTCACCTCAAATAAGTGTTAACTGGAATTTCACTTGTCAGTTCTATTCCATTTTGACATGCTTGATATAATTGTCACCGCAAATAAGTGTTAACTAGAATTCCAGTTGTCAGTTCTATTCCAGTTTGACATGATTTGATATAATTGTCACTTCAATTGAGTGTTAACTAGAATTTCAGTTGTCAGTTCTATTCCATTTTTATATGATTTGATATAATTGTCACCTCAAATAAGTGTTAACTAGAATTTTAGTTGTCAGTTCTATTTCATTTGGACATGATTTGATATAATTTTCACCTCAAATAAGTGTTAACGTGAATTTCAGTTGTCAATTCTATTCCAGTTTGACATGATTTGATATAATTGTCACTTCAATTGAGTGTTTACTAGAATTTCAGTTGTCAGTTCTATTCCATTTTGACATGATTTGGTATAATTGTCACCTCAATTAAGTGTTAACTAGAATTTCAGTTATCAGTTCTATTCCAATTTGGCATGAGTATGATATAATTCTCAGTTCTATTCCATTTTGACATGATTTGATATAATTGTCACATAAATTAAGTGTTAACGTGAATTTCAGTTGTCCGTTGTATTCAATTTTAACATTATTTGATATAATTGTCACCTCAATTAAGTGTTGAGTTGTTTCAGTTGTCAGTTCTATTCCAGTTTGACATGATTTGATATAATTGTCACCTGAAATAAGTGTTAACTAGAATTTCAGTTGTCAGTTCTATTCCACTTTGACATGATTTGATATAATTGTCACCTGAAATAAGTGTTTACTAGAATTTCAGTTGTCAGTTCCATTCCATTTCGACATGATTTGATATAATTGTCACCTTAAATAATTGTTAACGTGAATTTCAGTTGTCAGTTCTATTCCATTTTGACATGATTTGATATAATTGTCACTTCAATTTAGTGTAAACTAGAATTTCAGTTAAGTATCAGTTCTATTCCAATTTGACATGAATATGATATAATTCTCAATACTATTCCATTTTGACATGATTTGATATAATTGTCACCTAAATTAAGTGTTAACGTGAATTTCAGTTTTCCGTTGTATTCAATTTTGACATTATTTGATATAATTGTCACCTCAATTAAGTGTTGAGTTGTTTCAATTGTCAGATCTATTCCAATTTGACATGATTTGATATAATTGTCACCTAAATTAAGTGTTAACATGAATTTCAGTTGTCAGTTCTATTCCATTTCGAGATTGTTTGATGTAATTGTCACCTCAAATAAGTGTTAACATGAATTATAGTTGTCAGTTCCATTCCATTTTGACAGGATTATGATATAATTGTCTTTCTATTATTTTTGACATGATTCAATCTAATTATCACCTCAAATAAGTGGTAACTAAAATTTCAGTCGAAATGAATATGAACAAGAAACAAATAGGTATGTCCACCACTATCTCTTACTCCGTTTCAGTTTTCCAATCAGTGTTTGCTTTTTACACGCACGGTGAACTGACAGATCGACTGAAACAGAGACGAAAATGAATACTGGAATGTAAAAAGCCTTTTACAGGTACACTTGGGCTTTATATGTACACTCGGATTTTACAGGTACCTACATTACATGCGTCGTCACATTTCGACGGTGACACCTTTCGTAATTCTTGTGTTATTACATCTCAAATGTCTCCGCCGTGGCATTTATGCCTATCAAAGAAATGCATCATTTCAGCAAGGCAACGAATTACATTCTCTTACATATTCAACATCGCAAGCGAATCGCACTTCCTTATCCTTCGACTTATGCAAATGTCTGCTACCTGGAAGTCATGAGCGAAAAGAACCAAGGCAAATTCGCCAACGTATTAAATAATCCGTCGCGTATCCTGTTATGTTGGTTTCACAGTTAACCAAGAGAGTATAATGGCCGAATACGCAGACGTGAGACCGTTATTTGAAAAAATAAACTGGAAACAGATCGCGAGAAACGCACAACAATCGGATTAGTGAGATGACACGTCACGATTTTCGGAATCTGACAGATGGCAGTGATCACGGTGGAAAAAAAACGTGATATTGGCACATAGAATTGGAGAGTCGCATATGGAGAGCGGCTTATTAGCCAGGAAGTGGTGAACATTTGAACGAACACAATAAAAATTCACATTGAGCTGAGTAAAATTTACATATTCTTCATAACTTTATAAAGAAATAAAAACTAACCTTTCATAGGTTGAAATAAAATATTTTGAGTAAACGCGTTTCGTCATAACATTGACTTCATCTCGTACTAAATAAAAGTATTACAAAATAATCTATTTATACGAAAAATTGAACATAACAAAGGGAGTTCCTAGAAAAATATTAGCCAGGAAGTGGTGAACATTTGAACGAACACAATAAAAATTCACATTGAGCTGAGTAAAATTTACATATTCTTCATAACTTTATAAAGAAATAAAAACTAACTTTTTACAGGTTGAAATAAAATATTTTGAGTAAACGCGTTTCGTCATAACATTGACTTCATCTCATACTAAATAATGGCATTACAAAACAATCTATTTATACGAAAAATTGAACATAACAGAGAAAAACTAAATAACAATGAGCAATTCATTCTGAGTTATTGGTGAGTAGGTATATTGAACAGATTAAGGAGAGGAGAAGGGTTTACTTCAGTCTGGTCGTTAACTTGATTTCCGGAATTTTTATATTCATTGATAAAGGGATTCCCAACAGTTGGTTTTGTTGGTTTTGTTGGTATCTTCTGACTGTACCTAATATATTATAATTTCTTGAATAAGAAAGTTTTTAAATCACTATGTTAGTGTGGCTTGGAATCATATACACCACTGTTGTAGAGTAGATATCTTCATGTCAGTGTTTGCGCGACGAATTTCTGCATTTTCGATCTAAGCGGTGAATTGTTGGTTCCCGATATCTTTGGTGAGAGGGCGCTTTGGGTTGTTATCCAGACAGGGTTACCGACCACGATTTGTATTGGGGAACAATTAGAAATTTGTTAATTCACTCCGATTCAAATAAGCTGCACGGATGAGATCTAATAAGATCGAAACAACTGTATGCAGATTTTGAATCGGGGTGACTTGACGATTTCTATAATTTACCGTTGGATTGTGATTGCAGATTTTTCGCTGCGGAATACGTATAACCAGCTCCCTTGGAAAGTTGTTTGATAATTTTTGAAGTATTAAAGATTTTTTTTTGTTCATTTTATGTAATGTATGAAATTGACCATGGTCAACAAGTATGTTTTTCATGAATTGATTGTTTTATAAAATTCAACAAACGGAATTTGAACAGTCAGCAGCCACCAATACTTCTTGAAATATTATTTTTTGGATAAATTCACTTGAAACGTAACTACTTACGAAATAATTAATTTTCAGTAAATATTTCAAAGAATTATAACACCAAAACGAAATAAAACTTCTCAACTAAAAAGCACCCGTCTTTCACAGCTTTTGTTTGTCTTAATCATCAACTGAAACGGCAGATTCTATTCTCTATCTTTTCTTTACTCTGCCAAAGATCAATATCGTTAATATTTTTCATTTCTGTGGTTTAACGGCACCTTCAAAACAATTTTTTCCGCAAACGTCAAAAAATGACGATTTCTTCAACCTCAGTTCTCAATGTTGTTTGATTTCACAGACGTCATTTTGTTTCTACTTTTTTGTCCGGCCGTGTTATTTCTTAATACTCGAATACTTACCAAAAATGCACAGTCCTATAATGCGTAGATAAGTGACTTTAAATGTTTCTGACATTATTTTGTTGAATTGTCAAATTTGTGTTGCCTTGACACCTACAGAACCAGTGAGCAAAGCAATCTAGTTTTACGTTTTTTTACATCTAATCTAAATATTATCTTAATTCTATCGTTTGAACACCGTTTGCGGAAAAATCGCATGTTTTATTCGGAGAAAAGCACTTTTTGCGGCTCGTCTAAAATTGTCGGCCTCACTGTGTTCAGCCGACAAACATTTAGTCTCGCCACAAAAAGTATCACATTTACTTCTAATAAAACAATATAGATACTATTGTTATCTCGAAATTTTTATGACGAATAAATAAAGGATTTACTGTCTGTTAAATTTCTCAGTGGGAATATCTTAGGTGCATTTATCATATTACTTGTTAATAAATTTTAATAATCTCAAAATATGGATTGAAATTCAGTTGAACTACAAAACTTTCTTATTATTGATTTACTTTCTGCTAAGACACATGTAATTTTAATATTCTCACAAATAAATATTCATGTATTTTTACAATAATCAGAAAGAAGAATACTCTAAAAAACTAAGCAATAATTTTGTTATGCATTGAGAAGTTACGCGATTTTCATGATAATTTTGCAATATATTTGATCATGAGATTTTATATATATACATATATCAGTGGCGGCTCGTGAGGTGTTGGTTTAAGGAGGCTACAAGAGGTGTTAAAAAATGAACCATAGGCAAAAATTTTTAGGATTTCAAGGTCAACCGCTTTATAATTCAAAGAAAATCAAAGTAAAACGAGCACTTCTAGTGTCTACCTTGAGACCTACAACTCCTATTTACAATATTCACAAAAACTCTTTTCAGCCAATTAATATATTCATCTATTCATAAAAAATTTTTTTCTTTCACAAAATAGGTACCTACCTACCTACATAACGAATTTGTTACCTATTCAAGGAATTAATCAATTGTTGCCGAGCAAGAACCAAGTGATAGTTTTTTCTTGCCAAAAATAAAATAGGACCCTCCCAAAAATAGATAAAATAAAACAGACAGAGACATTTTCCCTAGTAAAAAGTAAACACTGCCAACAAAATAATTTATTTTTTACCTGTGATCCGGTTAGCCAAGGATGTCTCTCATAATTTCTGATATTGAAAGCGCGTTTCTATTGTTTGTTATGCTGCACCAAATTGTTTAATTCCGGGGTAGGTCACAATGTTTTTATCAAAACTTTATCTTCATAACTTAGTGCATCAAAGTTATGGGATAACAAATATTCCAGTAAGTCAGCATTGAAATTTTTAAAATTAACTTCATTAACCGATCTCATTTTTAAAAAAATACGCGAGCAAAATAAATTTAATAAAACCAAAACAAACTGTTTTCGTCCACTAGTGACTACAATTAATGCTTTCCAGCGAATTCACTCGATTTTACCCGAAAGCCTATAGTTGTGATTGGTTGACATTGTGTGAGAATTAATGCATCCTTTTTGAACCGAGCAGCTAGCTTCAATCGGTGTTGCTTTTACCCGTGTTTTCTATAAACAATGAAGTGAATAAGGTATATTTATTCTCAGCGTTTCCTTTTCTCTCTGGCATGACATATGGAATAATGAAAGCGTCTATACCTTATTAAGCCTCTGCAACATTGCCACTGTTTATATAAAATCTTAAAATGAATGAAATGCAGTAAGCAGTAAATGTAAATACTGAATGCTGACTATTCAATATAATATAGTAGTGATACACGGAATATTATTGAGGAGGCGGCTTAGCCTCCTTAGCCGCGTTCGAATTTCGAATAGCCGCCCCTGAATATATATGTTTCATGTCATAGGACGTTAAATCTTGATGCATTGAGAAATTTTCAATTTCAAAGTCCTTTTGCACAAACGTTTTCCAACACTCAGCAAAGAAAGTTACAATGATACGGCGAGACCTATGTTTATATAATCCGCAAATAATAATTTTCCTATGGAGTTCTTGGTCAAAAAGAAGAATTTCTGTCAGAACGTACATTCTCGGACCTTTAAAAAAAATCACTAATACACATTCTCTATGGAACGAAAGCGTTTTTTGTTCTGATAGCTAATATGATACTTAGGTCCTCGAAAAAGTGGCTCATAAGTAACTATTTTCACAGGAGTGAGTAATCGTCCTGGCGAAAATTTTCCACTCGTTATATTCCACTTGAGTAACCTGAAACGCCCTTGCCATTACGAAATGGGCTTTCTATTAACAATATTCGTAAAGAAAGCAACTTCACTACGGAGTCTTTTGTTATACACGAAGTGAAAGTTAATTGATATAAAGGCCACTCTTTCCTTGCGTGCGAAGATGTATCAATATATCGCCTCTCGGTTACTTCACAAAAATGTTGCTGATAATAGATAACTTCACTGATTCAAAGAAGTTCTATTCCGCTCATTTTTAATAATATTTTCCCCGACAGTAATAGACAATTGTCGGTATAGAAATTCAACAAAACTATCAAAATTTAGATAAATTAAGTCATTATTTTGGTATCTGTGAACTTTGGGAGAAGGAGTGGCAGGGAGATTCATGGGCGGGCATAAATATTTAGCTTTTTGATGGATTTTTGCTATCTCAGCAATTGAATTGGGTTAGAGAAATTTGTTTTGGATTTCTTGGAAATTTGTTTTGGATTTCTTGTTTTTCGTGGGTTTAGAAAATTTCTGCACCTTCGTAGTTACTGCAGATTGAATAACAATATGGAACTTTGGTAAATACGTGGCTTGATATTGAGATACGATCCTTTGTGGATTCTTTTCCTCGACCGCCACTATTTTAATGTATAGATTTTTTGTTCCTTCGTGGTTTTTAAGGTTAGACTAAATGGGTTAACACAGCGTTTCTTAACATTTTCGTGGCGAAATTTTCAATCATAATTTTCATCCCGCCCTCACATACAATAAAACGTATACAATAATCGAGACAATAATAATGTATTTTAAGTTTTCGGTTCTAAACCTACACAGCGATCTTAATTTTGAACCTTTTCTGCGGTGGCTTCTTTGAATACAATTTCTACTAAATATAGAAGCAGAACTGATAGACATTATTTCCAATATTAAGCCTTACTTCACCTAAATTTTGACAGTTTCATTCTGCCTCGAAGAAAAATCAAAATATCAAATTTCAGCTCATTTAGTGGATGGGTGTGCCAATGAATATATATATATATATATATATATATATATATATATATATATATATATATATATATATATATATATATATACATACGCATGAGGACCGTATAGGCGTATATTGAAGCCCAAAATATGACGATTGGAGGCAATTTACCTCTGTACCAAGTTGCATCCCTGAAGAGTTATAGGGCCTCAAAGTAGGGCCAAAAATTTCGAACAAAATTAGTTTCTTTGCATCCCTTCAACTTAAGAATACCAAATCCGGTACACTGTATAGTACTGTTGAGGGCATGAAGTAATGGTAAGTAGAAGCCGATCGAACCATTCTGGAGGTTGATTAGGAGTGACCTAACCTTACAATTTCACACGAGTTTTTTTGCTGTGAAGTAAATTTTATTTTCATACCATGGATAATTCAATTCTAAAACTTTTTTTACTTCTCTAATTTTTCTTAGACTTTGTCATTTTCAAGGAAAAGTAGAATATTCAAATACATGTTTTCAACAATCTTGTTTAAATAGTTACAAAAAAGTCAATAGTTGGCTAAGAATTTATAGGTACTTCAAATTTGACAATTTGCAATTCGGTTCTTCTAGTAATTATATTGTTATAATTTTTTTTTAATTAGTGAGAAATTCTCATTCAGCGAACAAGTGGATATGTTATTGGTGTTTACTCCTCAGGGATGCAGGTATACAGGTAAATTTCCTCCATTCCCCCAATCGTCATATTTTGGGCTCCCCTATACGCCTCTGATGTGTGTCAGTTCTTATGCAGGACAACCTATATATATATATATATATATATATATATATATATATATATATATATATATATATATATATATATATATATATATATATATATATAATATATATATATATATATATATATATATATATATATATGTATATATATATATATATATATATATATATATATGTATTATATATATATATATATATATATATATATATATATATATATTTATCTTATTGTAAGCTTTTTAGAACAATGCACCATAAAATCTTATATAAACAGCGGCATTTCTCTCGCAAATTCAGTTAATTCCTGGTACCCAATGAGTTCATATGCATTAAGCATTAAACATATGTCTAACAATCCTAAAATGCTATAAATAAATAGAGTGTATAAAGCTATAAATGCTAAAGTGTATCAAGAAAGGTATATCAACTCTACGTGCAAGAGTTTATGGAGCTATCTTATCATAAGCTACCCTGGTGCCAGAACCTGTAGGATAGAACTGGAGTGATTTGAACAGTGTGCCTAGTTCGAAGGTTCTGTGTTGTACTCTGAGTAGTGTCCCAGAGGAATATAACAATATATATATATATATATATATATATATATATATATATATATATATATATATATATATACATGTAAGTGGCAACACGGATAGGAACCCAGTCTCATACAATGTCGACCAATCACAACTATAGAATTTCGCGTGACATCGAGTGAATTCGTTGGAAAGAATTTATTGAATCGTAGTGTGATCGTAGTTACTAATGGCAGCGTGTTTACTTATATTGCTCGCGTATTGTTTTAAAATGAGTTTGGTTACTGAAGTTAATTTCAAAAATTTCAATGGTGACTTAGTGGAATATTTGTTATCCCATAACTTTAGTGCACTAAGTTATGAGGATAAAGTTTTGATAAAAACATTGCGACCTACCCCTGAATTACACAATTTGGTGAAACGTAACAGACAACAAAACCGCAGTTTTAATACAAGGAATTATGAGAGACATCCTTGCCTAACCGGATCACAGGTAAAAAATAAATTATTTTGTTGGCAGTGTTTACTTTTTACTAGTGAAAATGTCTCTGTTTGGGGCCGCTTAGGATTTGAGGATTTAATTCTATACCTAGTTGAAAGTGAGGAATTTTTCACCGATAAAGTAACTTTAAATACAGCACGCGGATTAATATCTTACTTACAAGATAAGGAATTTATATATTTTTTAAACATCTTTAAATTAATTTTTGAACAAACAGAAATTGTTTTTCAAATCTTACAGCACAATTTTTCAGATGTAATTTACTCACGAAATCGGCTCAAGTTTCTTTCGGAAAAAATTTCAGAATTTCGTGCAGAAGTTTATTTTTAAAAAAAAACTATTTTCTGTATTTCAAACTACTGATGATACGACTCAATTTAGCCCAAAACGAAAGAAATTCAGTTACGCAGATATGGAGCTTCACTATAAGCAAATATTTTATGAAATTTTGGATACTATTAGGGGTCAAATAGAAATAAGGTTCTCTGATTTGAAAGAACTGCATTTCTTCGACTTACTCAATAAAAATTTGTTAACCGGATTTTCGGCTAATTTTCCAGATAACCTTTTGGAAAATTTATGTCAAAAATACACTTTTTTTTGATAAGGTGGCCATAAAAAGTGAACTGTGTGTTGTTTATAATGACAATGAAATTTTGGGGCAAAATGAAAATCATGTGAGGACTATTAAATACCTTTTTGATAATGATTTGAATCAAGATTTACCCCAAGTTTATAAACTCTTATGTCTAATTGTTTCTATCCTGGTGACATCGGCTTCCGTAGAGCGCTCGTTTTCCACTCTTAAGAGAATTAAAACTTATTTACGAAATTCAATGAGCCAGGATCGTTTGAAAAATATTAGTTTGTTGTCTATTGAAAAGGAATTGGTAAAACTTTTGGCGAAAGACAAAAAATTTTATGAGGATATTATAGCCATTTTGCTAACGTTAAAGATCGCAGAATCCCGCTAATCTTCAAAAATATATAATAACTTTTTATTTGCTCTCACCAGCTGTTAACAAATTCGTTAAGTAGGTAGGTAGGTACCTATTTCGTGAAAGAAAAAAATTGATGAATAGATGAAGTGATTAATTGGCTGAGAAGAGTTTTTGTGAATATTGTAAATAGGAGTTGTAGGTCTCAAGGTAGACACTAGAAAGTGAAAACAAATTAATAGCTTAGGGTGCTTGTTTTACTTTGATTTTCTTCAAATTATAAGGCGGTTGACCTTGAAATCCTAAAAATTTTCGCCTATGGTGTATTTTTTAACACCTCTTGTAGCCTCCTCAAACCAAAACTGATATATATATATATATATATATATATATATATATATATATATATATATATATATATATATATATATATATATATATATATATATATACCTATGTGATCAAAAAATGTTCGAACAACGTTGTCTAGAAAAGGTGTAAAAACGATGAAAAAACTACTCTCGACTGTTGACTTATATAATTATATGCTGCAATATAATTATAATAATGCAACTCCGTTTTTTCCATCAATTGAATGAAATTTTAAAGGCAAGTTCATGTCGACAACAACAACAGATGTTGTAACTATATCGGATTACCTATATTGTAGATTCGAATCAAATATGCTTGGAATTATGAACCGTCTAGTATTATACATCTGAATCGAGAATCCTACCGGCCATACAGTCGCCAGAAGAGAGTCCGGTTTCAAGAGTGACCTCCTTACCAATGGTAAATTTGCTCTTTAGGTATCCAATCTTCGCGTATCTGGTTCGTACAAACAAACTAAATACCGCCGGCGAGCGTTCTACAATAATTAATTTCGCGTACGTTTTGTAACGCGTCGAAGGAGAGCCGCTCTCCGATCCGGCTTTCTATAAAAATATGCCGCAGAAGCAATCTCGCTGCGGCGGCTACTCGCTTGTTATGACATTGGACACTACTCGTTATCGCCCCGGCTGTCAAGAGTTGTGTTTCGCCACGTTTTACATGCTTGTGCTTTAAGTATCTGACACGTTGATCCGAATAATGCGAACATATTGTTCTGTTCATGAATCTGCGCTATTAGACGCGGTCTTTTTTCATGTTACCGGTGTTTTTCTGCGACTTCTTGATACGCCGTTCACACAGTAATTAGGTTTTTATTTTTCTCGCTCGAAAAAGGGAAAGATTTAAGAGCCGGCGATATAAGATTTCGGTTTTCCCCAGATATATATATATATATATATATATATATATATATATATATATATATATATATATATATATATATATATATATATATATATATATAGGTATATATATATATATATATATATATATATATATATATATATATAGGTATATATATATATATATATATATATATATATAATATATATAGGTATATATATATATATATATATATATATATATATATAGGTATATATATATATATATATAATATATATATATTATATATATATATATATAGGTATATATATATATATATATTGGTTTTTTAATTGCCGAATGTTGATATAGTTGAGGTTTAATAGCGGCAAGGGCAGGATATTCAAAGACCTTTCTGGCTATGACCTATGTATTTCGATACTAATTTGTATCTTCTTCAGGGTCTATAAGAGAATAAAACAATTACAAAATCTAAAAATTCACAACATAATACATCTTACCGCCAGTAGTCCTTGATGAGTCAAGTTCCACCAGCATTTGTTCAATATAAAATTAATTAATTTATTTAAAGAAATAAAAGGAAACATTCATGTTATTACTTGTGTTATTTGTTTTGTTGGTTTTAAAGGCAAATATCAGAAATTTTATCCAATATATTACGTTACGGTGAGTTATTTAATAGAGGTTAGGTTTGTAATCATCGAAATTAAATATTGCTGTCACTCACAGTCTATGGATTATACCTATCTATGTTCTTTTTGTGTTCATATATCGTATAAATGACGTAGACAATTTTAGCATGCTACCTATATTTACACAGTCTTCCATCGACTTTGTTTTTATATTCTATTTTCTTTCTATTTATCCCTCTCTTAAGTCCCACTTCCTATCTATTTCACATTTTAAAATGTTGCAGTAAATACTGTTCAATTGTTTTGTGTCACTCTGTTCATTTATAACCGAATTTTCGAACTGTTTTATCGCGCACATCTCCAGAAATCTACGATTGTTAGATAGATTGATTGATAGAAACAAAAATCAGAACAATAGTAGATTTCTGGAGATGTGCGCGATAAAACGGTTCGAAAATTCGGTTATAAATGAACAGAGTGACACAAGACAATAGAACAGTATTTACTGCAACATTTTAAAATGTGAAATAGATAGGAAGTGGGACTTAAGAGGGGGATAAATAGAAAGAAAATAGAATATAAAAACAAAGTCGATGTAAGACTGTGTAAATATAGGTAACATGCTAAAATTGTCTACGTCATTGATATGATATATGAACACAAAAAGAACATAGAAGTATAATCCATAGAGTGTGAGTGACAGCAATATTTTATTTCGATGATTACAAACCTAACCTCTATTAAATAACTCACCGTAATATATTGGATAAAATTTCTGATATTTGCCTTTAAAACCAACAAAACAAATAACACAAGTAATAAGATGAATGTTTCCTTTTCTTTCTTTAAATAAATTAATTAATTGTATATTGAACAAATGCTGGTCGAACTTGACTCATCAAGGACTACTGGCGGTAAGATGTATTATGTTATGAATTTTTAGATTTTGTAATTGTTTTATTCTCTTATAGACCCTGAAGAAGATACAAATTAGTATCGAAATACATAGGTCATAGCCAGAAAGGTCTTTGAATATCCTGCCCTTGCCGCTACCCATTAAACCTCATACTATATCAACATTCGGCAATTAAAAAACCAATATATATATATATATATATATATATATACAGTGCAACCTTGAAACGTGAATTTTGCCAATTGAGTAATCAAAATTTATATTAAGATATTCTACTTGAAATGTATGCTCCAACTAGTTCAAAAAATTGAAAATTCTATTTACAATTCACCTGATTTATCTCCATACAGACAATGAAACAATAAAAAAAATTACTAAAATCTCTATTAAAAATTATTGAAAACTTTGGTTCAAAGATTACAAAACTCTTATAAAATTAGAATGAATGAAACTTAAAAAAAAACAAAATTTTGAACGTTTTGAACGTTCGTGGCATTAAAATGAAGTACCTAAACTAGGACATTTATTTCGAAACTAATCAAACAATTATATATGGGAATATTTCGATGTTTCGTGAACTCGTATAACCAGCTCCGCTAGGAGGTTTGTTTGATTAGTTTCAAATAAATGTCCTAGTTTACTTCATATATATATACATATATATATATATATATATATATATATATATATATATTCTACAATGGCCCGCGGCAAACAAAACCAATAAAAAATAAAGCAAAAGTTTCCTTATTTTTAAATCTTGATATTCTAAAAGTCTCGTCAGAAATTGTTTTAACATCTAATCATAAGCCCGAGATAAAGGTACGAGTGGAAAGAATCTAAAATTACTTGAAGGACTTCGAAACAGTGTTTTTGATTATTTTACAATCTAGAATTTCAAATAGCATAGATACAGTATCAAAACTCTTACAAAATGGGTAGCAAGATATCCTAAAATCTAGTAAAATTTCAAAAAATGTTTCAAATGATGAATGTAAACTTTGAAATAAATTTTTAGATAAATACAGATATTTCGGAAGGTAAATGGGGTATAAATCCTGAATTTTGTCGAAAATGTATTCGCAAACGCAAAACGTTTTCTTGATGAAGTTTCAAACCACTTGGTTTTTGAAACAACTGAAGATATTTTCAGAGTTGAAGTTGTATATAAGACCCTGGATATTATTATCAGCTAGTTTCAAAGTAGGAAAATCAGTTTACGTCAAATAGACACTACCTTCGATTCTGTTAAATTCACTACTGATACATACCTACCTACAGTAATACACAAAATGGCGAAAAACATTCGTGAAATATACGAAAGTGATATTTCATACAGACTTTTCATTCAATTGGTAGCTTTTCAAAAATATTTTTCTGGCGAGTTTAAAAATATTAAGTCAGTAAAAGTTTCGCTAAAATTTATTATGGTTGGCAATTACACATCCAGTTGTAGCTTTACCGAAATAATAACATACTATGTTTTCTATATGCATCGGCAGAACGATCGTTTTCAAAACTAAAATTAATAAGAACTTCTTTAAGGAACTCCATGAGTCAAAATCGATTATCGTCTATGGTAATACTCTCCATTGAAAATACAGTTGCCCGCTCTATAAATTTATCATTACAACATTTGCTCCTACTAAATATAGAAAAGTAGATTTCTAATGGACATACCTTTATATTTAAATGCCCTTATATTCACCTTATATTTTTAATTTGTAACATTTTTGTTCATAATATATCATAACTAGTTTAATGAGTTTCAGTTCATTTTTTTCCTGTGTTAAAATTCATTTAAAAAAAGTTTATAGTTAATATATTGTCTTTTATTTTTTCTAACGAGTAAAGCCGTTGATTTAAGGAGGTATAAACAATATTGATTAGCACAAAATAAAAAACAAATGCGTAGGGCGGCGTGGATGTGGAACTCGAATTATATGTACCTATAATAATAATAATAGATAAACTTTATTTTAAATGAAGTAGATATATCTGTACATCATATTATCTACCTGAATTGAAATTACGTCAGATGGAATTGAATGCCTATTTCCTATCTCCCATTATTATTTCAACAGGAACTTATAGATTTTTTTGTTAAATTTATAATATGATATAGTATTTTATGCTTCTATACGCCGTTTTTTATTCTGTTAGTGACATCATATTATGTATGTGTTATTTTAATTCCATTGTTCTTTTGTTGTATGTTGTGGAGGTTTTAGTTTCAAAGTCATTTCATGTTTTCAAAGACAAATACTTAGCACTCTTGAATAGCTGTTAATAGCACATGCTTACGAAATACTAGAGTTAGCGCCCAGGGGCTGAAAGGGTTGAATTTGATACAAACACTAATGTCTCAAAAGTTGTCTCCCTTGATATATGAGTTGATGTGTTTCGCCAAATTTTTATAGTGTCATCCTGTCATCAGCTTACGAATTATTCAGTGCTGCTCGTTTTCAAATTATCACCCTGTATGTAGTAGATCAGGATAGGTATCACCATCATTTGAAAGTCAATAAGACTAAGAGACCAATCATAAAATAAACTTCACCAATATATCGCCAGCAGTTCGTGCGCTTATATGTAGGTGATCATGTAGCCGTGGGCCGTTCTTTTGAAAAACCCATATAGGTATGTGTTGAAGACGTGCGCTACCAATAACATTGGATTCGGTGTCAAAATAATCTTTTATTGGTATCGAGTTGTAAATTTCAAGAGTTGATTGTATAAGCCAAATAAAAATACTTCACCATAATGTCTTTCTGGTCACACGGGGGCATGTAAAAGAATATTTATTTAGTACGATAAGCTTTAAAATAATTCGAATGGATTGATTCTAAAAAAAGTCATTCATTTCATTATTTTCTTGGCAAATTTCAATGTCCTGGTGAAATTTTCAATTTTTATACTCATTGATTTTCACTTCACAAAACATCTTAATTGAGCGATCACAACGAGTACACAACTTTGAAAAGAACTCTTTTTGGAAGAAAAATGAATGAATTTTTTTTGGAGTTTACTTCTTAAGAAACGATTTTTATGTTTAGCTCCCGGTTTCAAAATTTTATGAGGAATATGCGCACCTTTCACTTCTATATTATTAGTATACCGCCACATATAATTAGGGTTACAATACCTGCAACAGTTGATGCATGTATAGGTATTTATATCTAGTGATACTTATATTAATGCACAACAAACAAAATTATTGAAAAATTGGAAATTAATGAAACATTGAAAGATATAAAAAAAAACTGATTTGAATGACAATGAATAACGAAGAAGATGAATCTGAAAACACGTGGATGCGGTTTATTTTATTATTATTATTATCATTATAGTTATTAACGTAACAAGGCCGATATGTAGCAAATAACGGATGAGGTTGGATATTGTAATCCGAGGCGCAGCCGAGGATTATAACTAACCGAATCCGTTATTTGCGTATCGGCCGTGTGTCGTTAAAGACTTTTCGTAATCCCGTTGGAAGATTACATTTTGATTCCGAAGAAAAAACAAACCCCGTACCTCGTAATTCTGAAAAAAAATCGTCGACAACGTCGTGCACTCTGTTGTCATGGAACTGTTTGGCAATTTTATAAACAACGTCAGTTTTTTGTGTTCGCAAGTTCGCTGTAACGACGACTATGGATGAAATTGAGGAACAAAATGAAATTCCTTTTGAAATATTGGAAGAATCATGTGCAGCGAGTGTTGATTTACTGCCGGCAATAACTCAACAGCGGTATAAAAAGAATATGAAAATTTTGAAAATTGGCGTAATAGCAAGAATGTAAAGGTGGTTAATGAGGATGTTTTATTAGCCTGTGCGAAAGGAAAATCGAAGGTTTATTCTCCCAACTCGCTGTGGACGAAGATTTCAATGTTGAAACTTGCTTTGAGAGTTTATAACAACATTGACATTTCAAGGTTAGTTATTTTAAATCTTGCACCATATTAGAGTATTACCAACAGAAATGTATTTTCAGATTTGGAAAATTATTTTTATTCTTGAGACGAAAGTCTGATGGATACAACCCAAAGAAATCAAAAATTTTGTCTGAAGAAGAAGTAACTAAGTTTTTGTTGGAGGCAAATGATCATACATGGTTGCTTGAAAAGGTTGTATTAATGTGTGGAATTTTTGGTGCCTGTAGACGTGAAGAACTTGTGAAGCTGACTGTGGATGATTTTGAAAGCACCAGTACCAAAGTTTTAGTTACATTGAGGATGACTAAAAACAAAAAGAAAAGGGTATTTGTCATTCCCAAAGAAGGACTTCCTTTTGAAGCCTATGGTTTATACCAAAAATACGTATATTTGCGACCTTCGAATCTGGAAAATCGGCGATTTTTCATTGGTTATAGGAATGGTAAATGTGTAAAACAAGTAGTGGACATTCATACTATTGGAGGCGTTCCAAAGAAAATTGCAGCATTCTTAAAATTAGAAAACCCTCAGCTCTACACAGGGCACTCGTTTCGCAGATCCTCGGCTACCATGCTTGTAGAAAATGGTGTCGATCTACTATCGGTAAAAGAACTTGGAGGTTGGGACTCCTATGCGGTGGCGGAGTCGTATATTGAAAATTCAGTTTCGAAGAGAATGAAGATAACGAGACAACTTTTTCATAATAATGAGGCTTCACCGACAACAAGTTCAAAAACTGTTGCTATAGATGGTAAATCTCTAATCAATAAGATAGACATTTCAAATAATAGCAATTGTCAAATTACTTTTCAAATAAATAAATAGTTAGTTTTATTATAATTGTTATTGTAACCAGAATGCTGTTTTGAAATAAATATTTGAACACTTGATTTCTTAACGGCCGCCGGCCGTTATAAAATTATAACGGCCGTCGGCCGTTAACACTGACTTTTCAATTGTCGTCTGAATACCGTTAAATCAAAATAACAGTATGGGATTACGAAAATTGAATTAACGAACAGCTGTCTGTTATTTAATCTATGTATGTATGTATGTTTGATTAATGGCATATATCTATTATATTATGTTATCAAGATTCTTGTTGGTGTTTACTCCGCATATATAAGGGTATACCAGCTTCAGTTGATGCATGTATAGGTATATTAGACCAGGAGCCGAGAGAGTTTTTGCATGTATTATAGGCCCCACGACGAGGATTTGAGGGCTGATAGACTACGTTATTCCCGACTTTGAATTCCCGGTACTGCACCCCTGAAGTGTAGCTTTAGGGGGAGGGGTGAATTTTCAAACGTGTTGTCAATATCATGCCCCTGGATAATGGGCCCGCTATGATTCTTGTTTTATGTCGTCAAGCAAGTCGCCAAAGTCCGCAAATACCATACCATATGCCATACCAATATGACGTTACTTAAGATCCGTTAGCTAAAAAATAACATGTTTGCCCCAGTATGGCGGCTCCCGAGGTATGGCGTTTTGAGATCTTCGTTCTACAGTTCATTGTTAACAAAGATCACGAAACAACAGCGTAGGGCCTATGATCCATGTTCACAGTGGGAAAATTACACGTTTCGGTAAGTATGGCGGACCTTAAGTGACGCCATATTGGTATGGCATATTGAGTGTGCGGACTTTGGCGACTTGCTTGACGACATAAAACACGAATCATAGTGGGGCCCATGATCCAGGGGCATGGATATTGACAACACGTTTGAAAATGCCCCCCCCCCTAAAAGCTACACATCAGGGGTGCCATACAGGGAATTCAAAGTCTAGAATAACGTTGTCTATCAGCCCTCAAAGCCTCGTTGTGGGGCCTATGATACATGCAAAAACCCTCTCGGCTCCTGGTCTATATATGATACAACATATTATTTATATTAAGTGATTGAGGTAAGAAAAAAATATTGAAAAATAAAAAAAAACTGATGCATGACTGACACACAATTTTTTTTCATCTTTTTCCACGTATATCTCTTCAGCAATAATACCTGAATGCCAAATTATAGAGTAGCAATAAGATCAATTATTTCGAACTCATAATATTTGTATTTTATATTCGCAGCCTTGTTTCTTATAACTGAATGACATAGTTGACATTTATGTACCCTTTCAGACTGTTTATGCACGTGTTATACATAATCGTCTATTGAAAATTCAAATGTTAAACATAACTGATAATTTGCATCATTATAATTCAATTCCTGTGGTTATGAGAAATTTATTTATTCAGTGAGTAAAATTCAATCTCCTTGGATATAATGATGGTATTTTACGACGGTTAACTCTGCGTATAACTAGCAATTAATCTTTATATGATGGAATAAAAACAACACATTCGGAGCAAATTGACGGTGTTGTTGATCATTAGACACTTGAATAGAAGAACTGATAATTTATTAATACTGTAAATGAACTAACATATTAAGAAGAAGTAGAAGTGAAAGGTACCACCACTCGCTACTATTATCAACGTTCCAGGTAACTATAATAACTTTGTGAAAATACCTAAACCGCCGGAATTATAATTATTCGAAATTCTAGAGGAATACTGACACGACAAGGGCTTCAGCCTGATGATAATAATCTAATAACTATGATAATTCATTATCTCATCTATATGGTGTTTATAAGCATTGAACAATTTATAACATCTCATTTTTAGTGAAGTCTATATATCTGAATATTTCAACATTTTATTTATGAGTTATTTCACCAGATGCTACCACTATTCTTTAGCGAAGATCTTCTAAATGTGTTCCGTTTTATAAATATTAGTTTTCAAATAGCCCCAATGGCCAAAAATACAATGGTGTTAAATCTGGCGCTATTGCAGGCCATTCAATGAAAATCCTTCTACCAATCCGATGTTCGGGAAAATATTGACTCAACAAGTAAATAGGTTGCGTTTAATGAATAACGTTTTTCAAATAGCCCCATAAAAAATCCAATAGTGTTAACTCTGGCGCTCTTGGAGGCCATTCAATGAAACCTGTCCTATCAATTCATTTTTCGGGAAAGTTTTGATTCAATAAAGTCACCTTCATCGGCTGCATAGTGTGGTGGAGCGCCATCCTGTTAAAAATACATCATTATATGTATTTGTGAAGTGAATTTTAAATTACCTTCAAGACGATGTACCCCATTTATTAATTTACGATCAAACGAACTTCCACTCGAAATCAAGAGTTACTTGTCTCGGGGATTCCAGAAAAACTTCTACCATTTGAAATAATATACCATGTGGACTGTTTCAAATACGCCACCCGGTATACATACAATTATTTTAGCAGCATAATTAAGTATACATATATCAGTATAGTATACATGCATTTGCACTATTTTTCTGTCCACAAGGTAAATTGAAGATACTTTGTAGGAAAATATTCTCGTTTTCTTAATACACATAATGCTATTCATTGTTGCGAATTAAATCGAATATACCTTTGTGAAAATACCTAAATCTGCGGAATTAAAATTTTTCTAAATTCTAGTGAAATACAGACATGATATGGGCCTCAGCCGTACTATAATAATCAAGTAACTATGATAATTTACTCTCCCATCTATATGGCGTTTATTTACATTAATCAATTCATAACATCTCATTTTTAGTAAAGTCTATATTTGAAGAAGAAAAACGCTTGTGCAGCAGAGCTCCATCTCCAAGGACGTATTATTTCCTCTTTTTTACACAAACAAACTATAAACCTCCAAAGTCAATTTGGAGTGGCTGAGGAGTCGACAAAAACTTCAAAACACATCAAATCTCCACATTAAAATGGCGGCGGTTGAGTGAAAGGCTTGCCTCAACTTCAAATCAATCCACACACCAACCCTCTAGCGCAATATGTAGAATAGCAAAACTTCGAAATCTACAAAAAAAAATCAAAAATGATCTATATAAAAATGTCAGAATTGGACTACCCCAAGGCACTTAACATTAATTCAATACATCCTCAAGTTTTCAACTTTCTAAGTCAATTTGAGGGGGTTTGGAGATGCAAACTTTCTTGAAAATCTTTTTTATATAGCTTGTCTATAATGGTGAATTTTATATTACTTTCCACATATTTTGCCATCGGTTTGAGAAATTTCCACACATGCACCGCACGCCAATCCCTTATCCAAAGTTTAGAGATGTTAGTTTGGACTAAATAAATTTTCATAAGATAAATATATATATATATATATATATATATATATATATATATATATATATATATATATATATATATATATATATATATATGTTTTTTTGATTTTTTCATGTTTATCGTATTTATTTAAAGAGATATTAATTATTTATATAACACGTTTATTTCAAAAATTACTTTTTAAAATTATAGTTCATGGGACGTTTCAATGGAGTTTCCATCTTCATCAGCTAAAATCGGGATAAAATACAATTCAAATGCCTAAATATAAAACATATATACACATACACTAAAATAAAATAAAATAAATTGTATCTCACCAGAATGTTCGTCGGTAGTTGTCACAATACTACTTGACTCTTGAATCTCAGTTTAACCGATGTATAATCGTTCATGCGCATAGAGCTCATGTATTACAATAATGGGGCATATATCGAACTTAGGCCCTTTATATCTATTTTGTTGTTAACTGTGTTGTCTTGGTTCTTCTGTATAAAAATCATTTCAAGGATTTCGCGTGATTTTAAGTTTTTTTCTATAGTTAGTATGTGTGTTTCATCGTAATCGAAATCATGTCTTTCTGATTGTTTGTGTTTGTTCAGTGCAGTGTTCGCTGTTTTGGCATATCTGTGGGCTTTTAGTCTATCTTGTAGACGTTGTGAGGTTTGTCCGACATACACTTTACTGCAATCTTTGCAGGAAACGCTGTAGACCACGTGGGATTTCTTTTCTGTTGGAATTTTGCTTTTTAAGTTGGTGTAGAGTTGTTTTATCTGTTTCTAAGGTTGATGCGCTATCTGTATACTGAACGGTTTTAAAATATTAGTTATTTTCGGGGTTAGGTATGTGACGTATGGAATAGGTTTGTATATTCTTTTATCTATAGACTCTGGTGTGTTAGATCTTGGTTTCTTGTTGTAGGTTTTATGTACTTGGATTTTGGTGTTTTTGTCTATTATATGGGCAGGGTAGTTGTTGCGTATTAGAAGTGATTTCGCTTTTTTGAGTGTTTCAGGTCGGAATCTGGGAGATGTTAGTTAGTTGGACAGCTCTGTATATTACGTTGCTAAAAATGGCCTTTTTATGTGAGATGTGGTGTGCTGAGTGGAAGTCAATTAACCGGTTGGTGGCTGTGGTTTTAGTGTACCATTTCGTGTTTAATTTGTTATTATTACGAATTATTGTCATGTCTAGGAAATTAATAGAAAAATTGGTCTCTGCTTCGAGAGTGAATTGTAATTTAGGATGAATATTGTTGAAGCTCCTCAAGATTTCATCTACCTCATTGGGGTTGGTAATAAGCAAACAGTCGTCTACAAATCTTTTGTATAAAGTTATTTTGAATTTACTGTCCTGTAATATTAGTTCTTCTATATATTCCATGACTATCTGTGCTGTTACACTTGAAATGGGACTGCCCATCGCGACACCATCTGTTTGTTGGTAGAATTGATTTTTATACTGAAAATAATTTGTGTGGAGAGTATTTTATCCCGATTTTAGCTGATGAAGATGGAAACTCCATTGAAACGTCCAATGAATTTTAATTTTAAAATGTAATGTTCGAAATAAACCTGTTATACCAATAATTGATATCTCTTAGAATATATATATATATATATATATATATAATATATATATATATATATATATATATATATATATATATATATATATATATATATATATATATATACGAGGGGTTGACCGCGGTGCAATTTTGGTGTACAACGTCCAGGAATTGTATGCAATTTTTTGCAATTTTCTGCAATTTTTTGCAATTTTATGCAATTTTCTGTAATTTTTTGCAATTTTCTACCATTTCATGCAATTTTTTGCAATTTTCTGCAATTTTTTGCAATTTTATGAAAATTTTCAGGAATTTTATTATCAATTTGTGGAGTTTCCTGGAATTTTTGCATTTATTTCATGATATTTCGAAAACTTCCATAATATTCATGATATTCTCTATAGTTCGTTATCTCGTATAAACTGAATGCTAGAGAACATTGGACTGTAGCTCAAACCTCAAACCTTTCGGGGAATACCCTAACTACGAAACGGATTCAAGTACAAGAGAAAAAAGTGTTCTTTGAAGTTGAATAGAAAACGTCGAAAATTAATCCGGAACATTTTTGGGATATTGTCGGGAAATATTTTGGTAATACAATTTCGGAATTCATCAAAAGTATTTTGAAATTACAAGGAATAGACAATGCTTTCGCTATGAGAGCATTGAAAGAGGAAGATTGTCCAAATCAAAACATTTGTTCGAGATGATTTAACTGAACTGATTTCTAAAAGCGATTATTCCAAATATTATGAACATTTATATAGCGAACGCCTTCAAAAATTCACTTTTACTGGGCTATAAAAAACTGAAGTTTTTTGGAACGAAGTTCCTTATCGCGCGTTGTGAAAGGAGGCTAGACGGAATAAATTCAATTCAAAATCAATGAGAAAAAACAAATGTTACAGAAGGGGTATTGCCTATTTTGACAAATAACTTAGAAAATATAAATGAAAATACGAAAACGAAAAAATTAAAACAACCAAATTTATTTTCTATATCTGCAAAAGTTGTTTATTTTTGCGGCAGTGCCATAACCCTCTTATAGAAATGATTGAAAAACATATTTTGACATTGGTGATCTGAATTCATTTTGATTGATTGGGAAATTCATTCTCATTTTCGTGATGATATCTCCACACCTCCTGATGAGAATATCCTCAATTTTGAAAAAATGTGGCATCATTTGATATTCCACAAAATCTGGAACCAACAAGTCCTTACGGTTAAAGAAAAAATTGTAACTATAAGAAAAACAACTTTGTGCTGGTTACACAATGAAAATCAACCACAATATTAAATAAACTCTTAACTTTTAAATACAAAAACAATTGAAGTTCTATTTCATTTCAGATTAAGCTCTGATCGGCTATTGAGAGTGATGTCAAATAAAAGAAGCACCAATTTAAACTCATCCTATTCACAACCTTTTGTGATGAAATCACTAGAAAATTATTACGCTGTTTACTACTCAGATGGTATAAAGGAAGAGTTATCGGGAAGATAGTTGAGGAAATTTTCATTTTCTTTGGTCCCAGACTCCTTAAGGGCACCGTAAGACCGTATTCGTATAAATACTCCTACATAACAACTGAAACAAAAATTTAAATAACTTACATATATACCTATGCTATTGTTTATTTGAACATTTTAACTATATATATATATATATATATATATATATATATATATATATATATATATATATATATATATATATATATATAAATATATATATAATTTTTAGTTTCATCATTAAATCTGTAAAATTTTATGAAATTTCTCTATGAAATTCCTAAAATTTTTTGCAATTTTTTACAATTTTATACAATATTTTGCAATTTTTTTCAAATTTTTCGTTTCATTATTAGAAATTTTATTTGGAATTTTCTGAAATTTTTGGGAATTTTTGCAATTTTTTGCAATTTTATGCAATTTTTCGCAATTTTATGTAAATTTTTGCAATTTTATGTAATTTTTTGCAATTTCATGCAATTTTTTGCAATTTAGTATTTTAGTGTACATGATTTCCTAGCGCGGTTAACCCCTCGTATATATATATATATATATATATATATATATATATATATATATATATATATATATATATATATATATATATATATATATATATATATATATATATATATATATACAGGGTGATTCATTAATATGTGTAAATATTTTAACGGGAAACTTTTGAGCTCAAAATATGAAGATCTAACCCAATTTGCCTACACAAAATATTTCTCCTTACTGATTTACAGGGTGTTTTATTTAGATTATTAAAAATGAATTTTGTTCATTACTTTAATGCTGCTTGATATTTCTTTATGATATTTGGCAGTAAGTTGAAGTAGTTTGGGACACATCAAATAATAGTAAAGAAGACTTTCTCGCTATCACCAGTGGCGTACGGCAGGGGTACGGGAAGAGTTCACGTTTCCTAAATTCTACGCCACTGGCAGAATTGTCGTTTTAGTATAATTTTTCGATTCTCCAATATTTTCGCTGTAAATAAGGCACTCTTGTTTCGTAACGCTAGAGCCACTACTTTTCGAAATATTTAACGTTGAACATATGGCTGCACAATTCTTTTGATTTTTATGTACGTGTCATGTCTGTGTTTTTTGTCATACGATTGCACGTATTACGTAAAATAAACATTATTAGGTATTTTTCTTCAATTTATAATAATATCAGCAAACAATTCAAAACAGAACAAATACAAAAAAATCCCAAACGATAAATACTCGCCAGGAACTATGGCAGCAAATTGTAAATTCCGCTAATTTTATTGCGAATCAGCCAAACATATTTTTTAAAGTTAGAAGATCGTTTAGCGAAAGAATGAATGAACTCATTGGGGTGAACGGAGATCACATTGACCATTTGTTGTAAATTGTTTTTAAGTTTTGTTCTTAAATTTGATAGTCTTCCAAAATTTGTAAAGAAGATCTTGATAATTAAGTATTTATATTGAACTTTTTTATGCAGCGCTGGATATTTTTGTAGTTGTTCTATTTTAAATTGTTTGTTAATATTATTATAAATTGAAAAAAAATACCTAATACTGTTTATTTTACGTAATATATGCAATCGTATGACAAAAAACACCGACATGAAAATCAAAAAAATTGTGCAGCCTAATGTTCAACGTTAAATATCTCGAAAAATAGTGGCTCTAGCGTTACGAAAAAAGAGTGCCTTATTTACAGAGAAAATATTGAAGAATCGAAAAATTATACTAAAATGACAATTCTGCCAGTGGCGTAGCATTTAGGGAACGAGAACTCTTCCCGTGCCCCCGCCGTACGCCACTGGTGATAGCAAGAAAGTCTTCCTCACTATTATTCAATGTGTCCCAAACTTATTTAACTTACTGCCAAATATCATAAAGAAATATTAAGTAGCATTAAAGTAATGAACAAAATTCATTTTTAATAATCTAAATAAAACACCCTGTAAATCACTAAGGAGAAATATTTTGTATAAGCAAATTGGGTTAAATCTTCATATTTTGAGCTCAAAAGTTTCCCGTTAAAATATTTACACATATTAATGAATCACCCTGTATATATACATATAGATATATATATGAGAAATGAAACTTTAACGATTTTCACATAAAAACAACAATTGCACAACGCGTTTCGCTGACAGAACAGCTTCTTCAGGTGCGAATTTCAAACTAAAACTAAAATATCTTATACAAGGTTTGCAAAGTACAATTATAAATTTGGGAAATCCATAAATCATAACGAAGATTCAATATTATGCTAGACATTCAATAAAAGAGAAACATGACTTCAATTCGGATTTCGAAATTCTAGATCTCGGAACAAAAGGTTCAAAATTAAATCTTATGGAAACTTTGGAAATCAATAAGCATAAAAATTCCCAGAAGTTACTTAACAATCTCAATCGGATGTGAACAGCTCCCTTCTTCTTAACCTTTTCAATGAATGAAGGTAGTTTGTTCTTAGAATACCAGAATGGATTTCCGTAATTTATAATTGTACTTTGCAAACCTTGTATTAGATATTGTAGTTTTAGTTTGAAATTCGCACTTGAAGAAGCTGTAGTGTTAGCGAAACGCGTTGTGCAACTGTTGTTGTTTTTTTTTATGGACAAAATTGACGCAACACTTAAAATAATACTTATTCTTGATTTGAAATAACTCTTTTAATTTTCAACCGATTGAAATTATTTTTTCAGCTTTTTGTAGTAAATTCATTGAAATTATCAAAAGCATTTTGAATTTTTGTAAAAATAAATTTGAGAATGTACGAGGGTCGTTCAATAAGTCCTTAGAAAATCCAAGAGATGGCGCTCGTAGTATCGGTAAAGATTTTTTTCCCGTTAGCAGCACTATCGATAGGAAAGCTGTCAAAATTTCAGCTCGATCCATGACGTAGGTCAATTTCTATCGTCGATTAAAGTCAAAAACATTTGTTTATACATAACAATGGAGAAAAGCGAGTTCCGGGCTGTCATCAAACATTTCCATTTGAAAGGCTTAACGCCGAAGGAAATCAAAGCCGAGTTGGATGCAGTTCATGGCACATCTGCACCTGTGTTTGCGACAGTCTACAATTGGGTGAATGAATTTAAACGTGGCCGTTCATCCACAAAAAATGAACATCGTCCGGGACGCCCAGTGGAGGTGTCTACTCCTGAAATCATCAATAAAATCCACGATCTGATTTTGAGCGATCGACGAATTAAAGTGCGCGAATTAGTTGAGGCCACAGGCATATCACAAGGTACAGTCGCTTCAATTTTGCATGAAAAATTGTCTGTGAAAAAAATTTCGGCAAGATGGGTGCCGCGTTTTCTCTCAGAGGAGAATAAGCGCAATCGTGTGGTCGACTCTGAGGTCATGTTGGCGCTCTTCCGTCGCAATCCTGCCGAATTCCTTCATTGATATGTAACTGTGGACGAAACCTGGATCCACTACTACACTCCAGAAACGAAGAGTCAGTCATCACAGTGGATTTTCAAGGGTGAACGGGCTCCAAAGAAGGCGAAAACAGTGGCATCGGCCGGCAAGGTGATGGCCACAGTCTTTTGGGATACGCAGGGCATCATTTTCATCGACTAATTGGAAAAAGGAAAAACGATAACAGGGCCGTATTACGCGTCGTTATTGCAACGGTTGAGCGAGGAAATCGAAGAGAAACGTCCGCATTTGAAGAAGAAAAAAATCCTCTTGCATCGGACAATGCGCGTGTGCACACCTGTGCTGTTTCCATGGCCAAAATTGTGGAATTGAAGATGAAATTGTTGCAGCATCCTGCTTATTCACCAGATCTGGCCCCAAGTGACTATTTCCTGTTTCCCAATCTGAAGAAATGGCTTGGCGGACGACGGTTCACTTCCAACGAGGACATCATTGCTCAAACGAATGAGTATTTTGCAGAGCTTCCGAAATCCTATTTTTTGGACGGCATAAAAATTTTGGAAAAACGTTTGGAAAAGTGTGTAGAGCTGAAAGGAGACTATGTTGAGAAATAAAAAAAAATTACCCCAAAAAACAGTGTTTTCCTATCTTTTTCTAAGGACTTATTGAACGACCCTCGTATTATACCGGATGAAGTGAAACAATATTTATGTACCGTAAATTCTAAACACCCCGTGGGGTGAACTGAAGGCTACAAATTTTTTCTTTATGAATGAATTGTAAGATTAATTCGTTCTTGATATTTTGTTCATTGAGTCAGTCCAATATTTGTCTCTTTACGAAAGATACAAATTTTCAGAGAAATCTCTACAATTTTTGCTACGTAAGTGACAAAATTACCGCAACACTTGAAATTTAGAAATAACTCTTTTAATTTTCAACCTATTAAAATTTGTAGCTTTCAGTTCACCCCACAGGGTGTTTAGAATTTACGGTACATAAATATTGTTTCACGTCACCCGGTATAATACATTGTCAAATTTATTTTTACATAAATTCAAAACGCTTTTGATAATTTCAATGAATTTACTACAAAAAGCTGAAAAAATCATTTCAATCGGTTGAAAATTAAAAGAGTTATTTCAAATCAAAAGTAAGTATTTTTTCAAGTGTTGCGTTAATTTTGTCCATGAGTATATATATATATATATATATATATATATATATATATATATATATATATATATATATATATATATATATATATATATATATATATATATAGAAGAAGGGTAGTCTTTGCTGACTAGTTAGTATAGCAGCAAGCAAAACGTGTACTCTTATAACACTATATTTCCGATATTTCGACAATGATTATCGTCATCTTCAGGGAAGCTACAAAATAAGCACAAAAGAAAATCAAAAAATGCTCCATAACGGCCAACAGTAACAATACTCACTGTGTCTTTGAGAATGATTGCAAAAGATGTAAAAATCGAGATACAGCATTATTGATTTCTATAAAACATTATATTTACATTATTATTATTGTGTTCTCGATCAATAATGTTTTATAGAATTCAATAATGCTGTATCTCGATTTTTACATCTTTTGCGTTCATTCTCAAAGACACAGTGAGTATTGTTACTGTTGGCCGTTATGGAGCATTTTTTGATTTTCTTTTGTGCTTATTTTGTAGCTTCCCTGAAGATGACAATTATCATTGTCGAAATATCGGAAATATAGTGTTATAAGAGTACACGTATATATATATATATATATATATATATATATATATATATATATATATATATATATATATATATATATATATATATATATATATATATATATATATATATATATATATATATATATATATATATATATATATATATATATATATATATATATATATATATATATATATATATATATATATATATATATATATATATATATATATATATATATGCCAAAAAGCGTGAGGATATTTTTCGAAATACCACCCGTTTTTTAGGTAAATCCTTGAACATTAACTGTTTCTACGTTTCGTCTATAATAGGAGTTTATTCTTATAATTTCCAATATCGAAGGACAGTGGTTTCCAATAAATGTCCATTCCTTTTCTACTAATTTATTAATTGATGAAATTTCTTCACAATCCCCAAAAATGAATCAATATTTAAATATACACCTGGCTTACATTTCACAATTATATCATCAATTCAAAATGCTTTTCTCAAGTGGTTGAACTGTATTCTCGAATATTGATTATATCGAAACGTCTCTACAATAAATGAAAAGGTTCACTTGGCAGCATGTAAATATAACAGTATCAACAATACGGTCCTATTTTATTCGAAAAATATTACCATTCAGAACGATAAAACACCATTATTTATTTATATGTAAAGAGGTCAGGCCAGACGTTCGAAGATAACGTGGGAATTGCACGAATGCAGCTCCAGAAACAGTTATATCTACTTTTTGCCCAATGATAACTCGACGACATTGAAAAGCTGCTAACACTCATCTTTCCAATTATAACTCATGAATATTTCCTAATAATGGTTATATTGATATGCACAATTGATAATTGTTATAATGATTGTTAGCAGGTTTTCACTTTGAAGACCTGCTTATTAAAATGGGTGCGATTAGCAAAGTTGGACCTAGGACTCTAGGACCAAGATAGTTTTTCGTTTCATGACTTTTTATGATGTTTGGCGGTCTTGGCACCAAAAACTCAATTTCGTATCTCTCTCCAGGCCCATCTTAAGAGAATCGGTGCCCCAAGACACCGGAGTTTTGAGTGCCCCAATACTATTTCATATTTATATGGGAAGGAATAGATGTGAAATAATATATTTTTTCATTTACGAAACTAAATAACTATTCAACTATTCAACAAAAATATAAAAACGATTATTCTAATGAAAACTACTACTCTTTTGCTTTTTGAACATTATTTTTCATTTATTTGAAACGTTTAACTAAACGACGTAAACAAATTGGATCGGAAATCGAGAATGTAAACAGTTCTTCTTCTTCTTAAATCAATTTTTTATGACCCGGCAACTTAGGCCATGTGGTCAGGCTCAAGTGTTACAGTAGAGATGCTCGTAACAAGCGTCTGGACAATAGCTGCATTCTGCAATTATTCCATGTATCTACCAAAGTATACAAATTCACTAATAATTACTTATTTTACAACAAATTTCACTAATTCACTTATAATATATATCATCACACACGTGTTTGATTTAACCTCTAAATCTTGGGATTCAGAGGTTAAGCGTGTGCACCGTTTGACGCTCAACCTCGGAATCCAATGTAAACAGTTTATGTAATGCAATAGCATAGAAGTATTAAGTGTTTATTAATATTTCTATGTGCAATACTAGGACACTTACCGACTTGCGCCCATAGAAATCTTAATATATATCTGTACTCATATATTATATATATATATATATATATATATATATATATATATATATATATATATATATATATATATATATATATATATCTATGCTTGCGCCCTTATGCCGATAGATACCGTTGCTCAGCTTAGATGTCATACAATCACGTGAACGTACCATAGATATATACAACACATTATTATTATATTAAGATTTTTATGATACGTACGCAAACGTCACCGTCGGGTGGCCTAAGGGGTCATCGAAAATGAATAATAAGCTGTTTTAAATAGAATATATTTCAGTGTTTCCTATAAAATTGAAATATTTTTGTGTCGTATTAAATTTTTTGAATATTCAGCATGAAAAATTCACCATCGTAAGACTGGCGTAATGCCCCCCTGAAGCCGATGCCTCAAGCCAAGTGCCTCGCGTGCCTTGCCGTTAAGATGTCTCTCTCTCTCTCTCTCTCTCTCTCTCTATATATATATATATATATATATATATATATATATATATATATATATATATACATATATATATATATATATATATATTTATATATATATTTATATATATATATATATATATATATATATATATATATATATATATATATATATATATATATATATATATATATATCAGGGGCGGCTAGTCAAAGGAGGCTAAGGAGGCTAAGCCTCCTCAATAATATTCCGTGTATCACTAATATATATATATATTATATTGAATAGTCAGCATTC